>OZ016495.1:602500-1075517 GCA_963966615.1 Tenthredo amoena | reverse complement strand
CTACACGATATAATTTTTTCATCCATCGAAACGCGTCCGAAATTCCAGACAGCAAAACTATCGACCGTCTTTTCCGAGCTCGTAATAGCCTCTCTTCTGTTCGGGTAGGTAGGTAGGTACTACATACATACCAGTTGATGTGTAAATGATACAGAGTCCAGCTGGTACCACGCTAGATCGACATATCAGAGCTAATAACGGCGATGGTCTATTAAAGCAACATTTAATGGCACTCGGCGTTAGTATCAGTCCATTGAACGAATACCACGCGGACGTTGAACCAGGGATGAAATCGGCTCGCACGAAACTTCTCCAGCTTCGTCCATTACCCTTACACATACATCGTTCACGAGTGCTCGTAGGCCAAAGGGGCATTAGCGAACGGTCTTAAAGATTGACCACGATACTAAATACCCCAGCCCACGCGAGCCCGATCATGATCAATGGGGAAAGAAGCGATACGATGTGTTTCCTTGTGCAACTATAAGGAGCGAGATCGATCTCGGATCAAAAGGAGATATCTTTTCGCTCTTTTACTCATTTCTTATTCATTTCTTTTCGACCAGGATTCCCCTGACTCGTGCTAATGGAGATTTGCGTAGTCCGTTCTAAACTGCAGCAATTATATCGCCCGAACCGGCTGGAAACTTTCGCTAACAAATCGGTGCCCATTAATATCCACTATTAATTAGTGCAAAGCGTTATACTCGGAATGCAAATCGGAAGACGGTAAAACCCTTTCTCCACTTGGTACTGCAGCTCGGTATATACGACCGTTTCAATTATTAATTGTCTGTGGTCCTAGACGATTCTAGTGTAGCTGCTGTTTCTGGACTTTAATGGTATTGGCAACCGGCTGGATATGTGTGCTCGCAGGCTTCCAGCTCGGTGTACACCGACACTATCGACCAAACCAAGAACAACTATCACAGTAGCTCACTTAGACTTTTGATTAATCCTGGACCGTGGCTCTATCACTCCCATGACGATATTGACGAGCTGGTGGACCCCGGAGTCGATTTGCTGGGTTATATTTGCTCCGAAAGTCGAGTCGGTGATTCGATGACTTTGCGGTCCGCTTCGTTTTAGTTCGAAAAACGATTCTTTCTCATAGGAATATGCCTGCGGAAATTCCCTTCAAACTTTCGAACAATGAATTATCTGGAATTCTGGATTCTCCTCGTTACACACGCGGGTATCGGAACCGTATCACACGTCTGAGACCCGGGAAATATCGGATAGACGATATATCACGATTGTAAAACGGAAGTGGAGGTATGGTACCTCCGTTTAAGATTATTAGCGAAGTATAGGAGATTCATATTTATCTAACAATAGATAAAACGTTATACGGCCATTTTTATAAAGGAAAGAAAACGGCGGTAACAGCGACGCCGTATACGTATAGTATAACGTGGGATGCTTGAAATAGTATCACAAATTCTTGTACCCATTTTTTTTTTTCAAAATTGGTATCAAGGGTTGCGAATGCCTTGGGGCGAACTGCTGATTGGCACCGCGAAAACAAAAAAAAAAACAAAAAAAAAAAAAAAAAAACAATCTGGAGATAAATGATCGGGATTTTGCCGATGGGAATATTCCAGATAAAAATACACCGCCTAAACACAGAGAGAGAGAGAGAGAGAGAGAAGGGAGATCGAAAGGGACCAACGATTCTCGAACTTTTCTATCAAGCTCTGAAAACTCGCCCCTAAGGCATCGCGAATTTCCCATACAAAGGTTATATACAAATCGATATTTCGATCCCTGCGACGACCGCTCCTCTGAATTTAGGTGGAAAGAAAAAAAGGAAAAAAGAAAACGAAAAAATAGAGAACACGTTTTTTCTTAGCAAAAAAAAACATGTATCAGAAATATTTGACAACTGCAGCGATGATAAAGGGGTTCCATTCCCTTTTTTCGATTTCAGGGTCGGCGAAGACGGGTCCTGGGACGAGATGGGAGGAATAGAAACACCGACTAACGACACCACCTACACAATTCAAAATTTGATACCGTTCACGGTATACAGTTTTCGCATTGCGGCTGTTAACGCGATGGGAAGAAGCCTCTCGAGCAAGGAGTCCTACTACATGGTCACTCTTCGAGAGGGTAAGTCCGCTTCGAAATAATCCGATGTAGACAAACGACCGGTACTATTTTATTTTTATTTTTTTTGTATTTTTTTTTTTTTTTTTACAGTATTTTTGTTTTTTTTTTTTCACCGTAATCTAGCATCGACTCTTAACACCGAGAGTCACGCAACGCCAGTGGGGAAATCCCCCGAGTAGATATCTAGGCGTGTCTATTACTCCAAAGGTCTGGTGAGCGCATTTTTCTGCAATTAATCAAAGCGGTAGAGGAAATTTTACATTCTCTCGAGCGAAAGAGAAGTAGGGTAGGTTGGCAGGTATGTAGCTAAGCTAACGAACGACGAATTAAACAATGCGTAAAAAATGGGTCACTGACTCGGATGAACCGATACGACATTTTAGTTCTAGTGCAAACGGAGAGTAGATAGATAGGAAGATAGGTACAGTTCGCTATTCCTGCACGATGCGGGAGTATGTTACGCTGTGCGAACAAGTTCGAGTATTTTTTTTTTTAGTTTTTTTTATTCATTTATTTATTATTTTTTTTCATTACTTTTCATTCCAGTTTCACGAAGAATTTACTCGGTTCGAAGATTAGGAGGAAGGGGTGAAATTGTAGTTTGAAAAATAATGGAAATAACGATTTCGTGTATGATCCTATAATACGGAGATACAAAACGGTTGATTGAGTTCGAAATTACTTGAGCTTTCGCGTAACTAAACTCGAGGGGTTCCCCTGAGATCACAAGTTCAAGATTCTTGGGAGGGTTAAGTGTGAGGATAATTAAAAATTCAGCAAAGCTAAGACTAGGTGAAACGAGATCGAAACCTCTCCTCGTCTCTATCCTATCTCTCATCGCCCCACAGGAATAACACTCTTCGATCGTTCGTTTTCTTTTATTATTACCCATCGCAGGATCGTTTTACTCCCCTCTTTAATTACTGCAACAACTAAGAAGCGAAAGGAAAACCTTTCACTCGCTGCTTTTTAATTTTCTTTCCTCGTTTCACCGCTGGCTATCGAATAATCCGAACACATGGATGACAAGGTTCAGAATTTCAATATTGGCGACTCACAGTTTTTAAAAATGACCAGAAAATGACCAGAAAAAAACCGGAGGTTAAAAATTCGAATAACTAAAAATCTCGTAACTTTTGAAATTCGAAACTTCGCCACGGCCTCGAGTCACGAATTTATTTTCGTTTTTTTCATAAAAGATTTGAAAAAAATGACGCCATTAAAATATAGAGCTCGTAAATAACTGGCGAAGGTGGCGCCGTTGGGGTGGGGTGGACAGAGTTCGCGGAGAAAATTCGAAAGACATTTAAGCCAGAAACGATAAGTAAGTCACCGTTATAGGAAAAGGTTTTGGAGGTAGGAGAAAGATATTGGCCGAATTGCGAAAAAGAACAAAAGCTCCTAGAGCCGAGATAGCGAACGTCCGTCGTAAGGACCTGGTCTTCGTTTTGCCTTCATAGTTCGATGGTCACAATAGCAAAGAGGATATCTGTGGTCCTGCCCTTTTCACATATATATATATATATATATGCATATGCTCTCTATTATTTTATCACCTGTTACATATAACTGCAATGCGTTATCCCCGTCCCGGGATCAATTTTGAATACGAATTTAGCTCTCGTTTTCGTGAAAAAGAAAAAAAAAAAAAAAAGGATCCAAAAAAAATAGGTGGGGAAATAAATGAAAAATGTAGTTTGAAAAATCGGCAAATAAATAGCCGCGTTAAAATTTCTCATCTAGAAGTAGTCCGCGTCGGAATTGGGTAGTTAAAAATCGCAATAACAACTAAACGCTCTTTTTATACGAGACGATACGATATTTTACTGCGAAGCACAAGGTGATCCCGTGTACTATTCCAGATAGACGCACATTGATTACAGACCTGATCTTAAGCGGCGATACTCGATCCTCCTATCGGGTAAATGATCCTTTAATAAAACTCAAAATGAAAATGAAAATGCAGTAGAATTGATCGTAATCGCGGAAAGAAAAGTGAAAATAAAAGTGGGAACCATCAATTTCAGAAACACGTGTTATGGGTGCCTGATGGGTGTCGCGTGCACAGCTTTATGGGACATTCGTCATCGATCGTTCTAGTTTTTAAATCATGGTTAATAAAGGGGGAATAATTTCCCATCGAAATTTCCCTCTTTCTCGTTACTCCTTTCCATTCTTATTTTTCATCTCGTAGAATTTTTCCACTTGTTTATTCACGCGCACAGTCACACGCGATAAATCCACAGCTATACACAGCTACACACAGATCGGACCAGGAACTCTGATAGCTTTAACTGAATTTCTGCTGGCGGATCAATAGCTTTGGATGCTGCGCTGCACCGACTCAAATCGCACTCAACCCGGGTAGGAATCCCTAAATCCCTCCACCACCCTCCCTATATGGATTCTGCATTTTTATTACCCGACTAGATACACTTACAACAAACACACAAACGCACATCGGATCCGCAATTCATCGACACACATACATAATATATTCCCGCATGAATTCCAAAAAAAATAAAAATAAAAATAATTTACCAAACATGCGATCGTCACAAGATATTGATAAAAATTTGTTCGTGGAAAAGATTAGAAGAGTGTCGCTAATTTCTTGGAGATTTTTGATAGGGAAAAGTGTTAATCGATTTATCAGACGATCGAATTTGGGTGTTGAATGGATGCGTGATGTTTGTGGCCTCGGTAATCGAAGGTAGGCTCGGATACTTTTCTTGTGTCTATATATGTGCGTTGCACACAGCGAGGTATGGAAGCAAAGTAATAACGTGTTAACGTAGATTTAGGAGTAGTAAAAGCAACAGTTTACACTTATTAAACCAGTGCTAAATTGTTTGGTAAATAGGAAAATGGCCGGTATACCTGCGGGTAGCTGGTGCCGGATCCCATTATATCTTGCCTCGCGGCACGGCGAGGTTTCGCTTCATTTTTTATCTCACTCTCGTATCTAGACTCAGAGTATAATCCGGGGATCGTTTCACCCACGGCTGATATTAAACAGTTCAGTTATACTTTTTGAAAAAAAAAAGAAAAAAAGAAAAAAAAACGCGTAGCTTGCCTTTGTGGTATTAAAAAGACATCGTATCGTGATACAGAAGTTAATTAATTTGGTTTTAATTTCATCCGGAATTCATTTTACACATTTCTTTCCTCTCGCAATTTTCTCACCGTTCTGATAACTGATGGGGGGGTCACGGCATATTCTTCGAAGGATAAAGGGATCGGATTTATACAACTTAAGTTATGTTTGAACAATTTTCTGAGACGGTATAACGAGCAGGGAAGTTATAACCGATGTTATAGTTATAAGTGGCACCGTGTGCATAGGCATATAGTCGGGTATATGGCCCGTGAACGGTTTCTTAAAAGTAATAGGGTCGGGTGTAGTATAGGCGGCCAAAAGTTTGAGCCCCTGGTTCCCATCGGGGATAACTTCTGACTCCTCCGCGCTTTTTCTTCTTCTTCTTCTTCTTCTTCTTCTTCTTCTTCTCCTCGGCTTGCACCTACCTGCCGACCCACTTCCCGGCCCGGATTCTTCGCGAACTTTTGATTAATGATTTGCCAAATCAGCTGAATACGGTATAGAAACTGAAATTTGGTATTCACAACGTTTTATGAGATATTGGGCCGCTCATTCAATTCTAAAATAATCTTTCACAGTCACTTTTCGAGCTTTAATATACCCTTTACAAGAATCATGAACCTCTCTCGAAAAGTCATCGCTTTCTCTTTTTATTCGAGAACTATTCCATCGAAAGGAAAATCTCCTTATATTTTATAAGCAAAAGCGGCGGCAAACTCGACGGATATTTACATATCTGCACGAATACACTACACAGAGAAGCCAAACACTTCCGATTGCCTCATCCACGGGACTCTATATTTTCCCTTTGTGAACGTATACGAAACTATAGGGACAAAAATTTTCTCAAACATCGTGTAAATATCGTGTCTTTCTTTCTCTCTCCTCTACGAAACATTGCACAATAAATTTCGGTACTTGGAATTCGATAGGAAATACTCTTCGATACAATTTCTGTCAATTTTGCGTTAAATCAGCAGAACAGCTTCACTTCTATATTGTAATATGGGCACAATGTTGTAGATAAAGTTGAAACGAATCCAACAAGCCCTTACCGAACTCTCTCCGACCATTGGATCATGAGATATGATTAATTGAGTGTGCACAATCGGTTTGTGCACTGCGCTATGCAGGGGGTTAGCGCATATAATTATCGTAGATGAAACGCCGCGACGTTTCGCGGTAGATGAGACCGAATTTCACCTCGAAGTTGCATCTGTTGAGTGCAGCAACGTTGAAATCGTGGAGTAAAATGGTCGCTGGTAGATTAATAGAAGCATACTAGTTAGCAGTTGTTTAAATGAGTCCGCCGTTGTCTCGCCACGTCGGTATAGCACAAGTCTCGAGGTTCTCTCACACCTGTCTGAATTTTAATGCCCTGGAATTGTTTCTCCAGTTCATCGCGGTGTTGGCTGGTTGAAATCGCCAGATTTCAAACTCCGCGAACAAACTTATGGTTGAACCAAAATTGCATCTGATCCTTGACGTCCGTTTTAATAACGGCACATCGCGTTTCCAGGTTCGTTAAAATTGTATTTCTACAACGTATATCTTCCGTTTTCAGTTCCAGATGGAAAACCGACGATAACAACGGCCCACAACACGTCTGCAACTTCGATTTTGATCGCATGGAGACCGCCGAACCGTGACACAATCCATGGCGAATTTTTGGGCTATCGTATAGCGTACAGGCCACGTGACAGAGGAAACGAGGATGTGAAGGAGATCTACATCCGGGATGCGAACGTGGAGGTGAGACGGCGAAACTTTCCACGGTTATAAATTTTCTTGTGCCTTGCACAATTCAGTGAAATTCTTTTTTCCGTTTCAATTTCACTACTCTTATAAATTGTAACGAATTTCGCTACGACCTAGCTACCGTCGTTATTGCCTCAGGGTGTGTGGTCGGATTCAGAGGTCACTGGTCAAGGCCTTGTTCATAAGCAAAAAGGGTCCGGAAACCCCTGCAAACATTCGAATTCTCTAAACAAGGTTCACACCCAGCTCCAGGGTAGTTGTACCGACTTTAAACTTCGTTTCATTCCATGAAACCCTTACTTTTCAATTTGGAAAATTTTACGTCCAAGAATTTTACGCACAACGTTGTGCTAGACAACTAATATTTCGCTCCATCCATTTCCCTTCTTTATCAACCGAGAACTCAATTAATACAAATAATTTCCCAATTTGCAGAGCCACACTATCCACAACCTAGACACTTACACCCAGTATCTGGTCTCACTACAAGTCTTCAATCCCGAAGGCCTCGGTCCATCTACAACTGTATTAGTGATGACGGATGAAGGCGGTAAGTCAATTAATCGAACGTTTTTATACGATTTGGTTCACACGTATATCTGTACGTGTGTGTGTGTGTAGCGCAAAATAGTTCTTCCCATGTGGAGAAAAAGAGTTTGAATTTTCGCACGAAAATATATAGTCGATAAAGTAGTAGCGCGGAAGATACTAGCAAAGCCTGCTAGACCGGTGCGTAGTGAGAACAGATCTCTTTTGATAAGTCAGTTCTCTAGGTACCGATAGAGCGCGCGAATCTCTGTCGGTAAGGCAGTTTTCCCTCGTATCGATAGTTGAGTACGAAAAATCCCTGGATCATTCTGCGTGATCTAGATCCAAGGTGAAATTTTGACACTTTTTGAAAATAGTCTCGCCGATGTTGAAGGGAGCTTGTGACCTTCGTCGGTAATGCAGTTTTCCCGTTTACCGGCAGCCGAGAACTGATTCATGGATCATATTGTGCAGTGATCCATTTTAGATTCCGGGGGTAATTTCTGCGGGTTCTAAAAATCGTTTTTACCGACAATGAACGAAGTCAGAGGCGATATAACAACCGAGATAATTTCCCACGGAGTAAAGAGATGTCGCCACGATTCCTCGGAGCGTATTCAACTGACAGAACGACCCTTCAACGACGAAGTATCTACGAGCCGCAGAGCCGCGTTCTTCTTCGTAATCTTTCAAATCAATTTTGTTTTTTTAAGCAAATTTGAATTTCTCAGCTTCGAGCCGCGCTCGGAATCTTTTGACTCAAAAAAGGCTGTTTAAAATTATTCCCTATGAAAGTATGAAATAACTCGAAATATCGTATGAAGAGAAGCTCCGAATGTGCAGTCATTCAAATTCGTTAACATTTTCGAACTTTTTGAACCAGGCATTACATTGAAATTACTTTTCCTCAGGCCCGAGTTACTCTAAGTACGTCACTGGTTCGCTTCAGTCCCCCCAGTCCCTGTTAGTAGCTGTTGGGTCGTCGGATGCCATCGGCCCGTGAAGCAGTTAGTAGCGTCGTGTTGCTCTTAGATTCTAGTATCTCGAGAAAATAAGAAGACCGCATAATTAAATGGGGAAATAAAAAAAAAAAATATATCTATAATAAATCAGCCGGCGGTTAGGATTCTAAAGTTTCCGCGCATTGTATATCATAAAACGGACAGAATCCTCTGGTGAAATTCTGTTTACGATTCGTCTATCGCGCTCTACAACCATCAGAAAATAAATATCGACAATTAAGTCGAAAAGTAAAAGTAAAACCAAAATAAAATCCTTATTTTCTTCTTCTTTTTTTTGCAAATTCGTTGCAACTCCGATTCTGTGAAGTGAAATGAAGTGAAGCAAAGCAAAGCAAGGCAAAACGAAGCGGTACCCTTCTTTGCCGACGAACTTCTCTCACTTCGTACCACAACACAGTCCGAGCCACACGGCACACACTCGCGCCGCGACGATACTCACTTGTGTGTGCGTGCGAATAGAGTCAGGCGCATAGTGCGCGCGCACGCGCAGTAGCGTTAAGTACAGTATAGTCCGTCATGGTACAGTTTAGTATAGTGTAGTACAGTACCGCGGCGTTTCGAGCAAGCCGATGGGTCGGTTGGATTCGGGTAGCGAGCAATTGTGTGCGCCCAAAGGTGGTTCGGTGTATGAGTTTCGGGTCGATTATAAACCCGTGAAGGGGAAACGGTGGTGCGGTGGTGCGGTGGTGGTCTAACGCCGTTCTAGCAAAGGAACTAAGCTTCTTTTTCGAGATCCCAATCAACGGGCGAAAGTATGATTCCTCGAGGATAATCGGATAAGAATTTCTTAACAATCGTAGACGGATACCGGCGCTCTAGGGAAACGGAGTACCGAATCTTTTCTATCCGCGCGTTTCCACGCGTCTTCGGTTATCGAAGTGAAGTGTTTGATTCAGTGGTTCAACGAGCTAAGGAGTCCTTCTTCGTTATTCGTCGTTAAATAATTCCCGGCCCTTGATTCAACGCTCGTTAATTATTATTCGTTAACTCGGCGTCGACCATCGCCACCGTAACGTGAGCCGTTTATCAAATGACGAATCGAGGAGAAGGACGACATCCCGAACGATGACTCGAACCGTGGACAAAGAGATGGAATAAGTTTCTGGCTAGTAAACGGAACGATATTTAAAAATAATAATAAATATAAAGTACAGAATTTTGGAACTAAATAATCGACGCTGAGACCTAAGGATAAATAAAAGCTTCGCATTCGTATATGAGAACCGTGGTAGATATCGATCGGTTTGAATCTAACAAAGGCGAACGAACGCGTTGCCCGGTATTACTTCTATCGCACAATCTAACGAAGCGATTAAACATTTTCAACGGTTCAGAACGATTCGTCGACGTCCAAAATTCGACGATGAATATACTCCAACGTCTGACGTTTGTCGCTGTCAAAGTTAAAACCGGTATATAAACGGTGTACAGAAAGAGAGAGAACGAGATTGAGAAGAGAGAGTGAATCTGACTGCAGGCCGAATCGACCGACGACCGAACCATGGCGATGTACTGACGAAAATTTTCGAAAATATTTTATTATATACACGAATTAAATTTTGACGATATAAAAAAAAATATATATATATATATATATACATATATATATATTTCAACACGACTGAATAGATTCTTTAATTTACAATATATTTTTTTTTTTTCTCTCGTTTTTTTTTTTTTTTTTTCTTAACGATATGATAAACGTGATATGATGTCTGATTAGGGTGTAATTATTGTATAAATATACGACGAGCCATCGAAACGATGGGAAGGAAAAAAAATTGATAAAAGATAATCGAAGGGTAGGAAAAAAAAAAGAAAAGAAAAGAAAAGAAAAAAGAAAAAACAGAAAACTTAGAAAAGAAAATGAGAAGGGGAGAAGAGATGGAGGAATCGGTGAAGTAAGAATTTCGAAGAAGTTTCGAATATAGAAATAAATCCAGGAGCTGGAGAGATCCACCGGTTCATCTAGGTACGGTGGAGCACAGCTGCATACGGAGTAAGAAGGGTGAAGATTTTTGAGGCCAAGATGACCAGCGGTTCTCAAAGAAAAATTATCAGGGCTGCGGCCGTGCTGTTTATCTCTTTATTGTATCTTGAAATATACGTTATTGCACAGACCGAGGAGATATACAGCGAGGAAACCACCCTTCAGATAATAACTACTACGACAACGGCGACGACAACGAACGGCGTAAACTTTGGTGATAAAAATCAAGACTACAACGAGACTTTGAACGAAGGTATAGAATTGTTAGATGGATTTTAGTTGGACCGCATACGTGTCGTGGATGGTAGAAAATTTTTTGATAATCGAGCTTCTCGTTACTTCGAAATGAAACTTTGACTTCTTCTTGAATCTCGTGTTGTAGAGGATCGATATTTCAACGGTACACTGCGAATATACCTAGCTACCTACCTGCCTAGCTACTCGCCCTAAAACCATCGACTTTAGGATTCTTCCTTATTCCTATATCGGTTAGAGACGGGCTGGAAAAAGGACTGGATTAAATTTCCGAATTTTGAGAGTCGGAATTACGAATTTGAATATTTAGAAATGGTATTTCCCACCGGAAGTCTATATAGCCGATTTGAAGAAGACCAGAGGTTCGAAATTCCGGAAGCTAAAGACCCGGAAGTCCTAACCTCCGAAATTTGAATTTCGCGCATGTATTCGTTCAGCGTTTGATAACTCGGGCTGTATCGATAGTATCGGAACCAATGAGGGGTCAAATTGATCGTCTTGGTATCAACTTTTTGGATAAAAAGTTTCGAAATTCTGTCACTCATTTATGACATAGTTAGACAATTTTTTGTATTCACGTTCTTAGAAATAGATAGAAAATTTCCGAATCTTTTGGCCTTTCGGAATTTTCATCTTCCATAGACTTCAATTTTCTTCTCGAAAATTCGAAATCGTGTCAAACGAACTTCCCCTAAACTTCGGTGTGTAAAAAAAAAAGAAAATTCTGGAACGTCGTGGTTCGGTTTTTATACCATTGAATACCAACGAAAGAAAGAAAAAAGAAAAGGATTCGAGGGTCGTGCTCGTTTAATACCAGGGGTAGCAGACCCCTCAATTATATTTATATTTACCGCGTGGAGTTCCGAATAAATCTCAATTTCCCCACATTCAAAGAAGTTCGGCTACCTTTTTACAAAACTTTTATGATTCACGTTAATTACTGACGAAATGACTTATACGCATATATATACATATACATATACATGTTCGACCTAAGATATTCGCTGCTGACCCATAGGCCTGGCCTCAATTCAAACGGCGAATTCGAATTCGCGAAAAAAAGAAAGCGAAATAGAAAAAAAAACTGAGATAGACAAAAGTAGAATCAAAATTTCACACACATGTGTACATGGTGCGTCTGTCATATGGGCCCGTCCTCGACCCTGGTATCAAAGATAACCTATCGGTTAATAAATAAATAAATAAATAAATAAATAAATAAATAAATAAATAAATAAAATAAATAAAATAAATAAAATAAAAAATATATTTTTATTAGCCGATTAGCGTACGTGATAGTAGTAGTAGTAGTAGTAGTAGTAATAGTAGTTCCCGCGTCCGCGTATCGCATTAACTAGTTAAAACAAACGGAGTATCTATACATATACGAATACGTATATAGCTATGAAGCGTTCTATATGGTAGCGATCATAGAAGAGGGTCCTCGTCGAAGCGACCGGCTCTTCTCATATCCGGTCACATATGTATATATTTATATATGTGTGTAAATCTAGGGCAACTGCAGGGTATCTGTACCGTTTAGTTTCGATTATTATTATTATTATTATTAAAAACGAGAGAATGAAAGGATGTGAAATAAAGAAAAGAAGAAAAAAGAAGGACAATTTAAAAAAAATTGGAAAATTCAATGAATTGAAATTTTCGCAAATTTTTTTTTTTTTTTTTTTCGATCTCTTATAATTTTCGTGAGTCACGTCTAAGTGTTTCATGCGCGATGATTTGAAAAGGGGGAGAAAAAAACTGATTCGACGGTAATTTCGTACGATTTGGAAGATTTTTGATTCCGTTCGTTTGTTTGTTTGTTTTTTTTTATTTTATTTTTTTTGATTGAAAAAAAAATGAAAGAAGAAATTCCGATTTTTCTCCATCAATGAGAAATCAGCCTCGAGTTCTTCAGCGACTTGTTACACCACTGAGTGTATACAGCAAGCGAAGAGATGGTAATTACACGCGCAAACGGCTTCTGGCGCTCGCGATGTTGCCTGGAAGTATGTCTGTCTGTCTCTGACCTTAATACGGATCGTGAGAGTGTGAGATAGAAAGATAAAGAGATACTACAGACAGAGAGAGAGAGAGAGAGAGAGAGAGAGAAAAGAGGGAAGGAAAAGCATATATATATATATATATATATATTTATTTATAAGGACTTTGGTTCTTTTTTCGCTTTTTTTCATCATCACAATTCATGACTAATGCAGCAGCATGCGGTGCACCAACGAGCAAGAGACAGCAATAAGTATGAAGCGCGAGCTCTGATGAATCTTATCACACTGTTAAATGTATATCTACGTATATATATATATATATATATATATATATATATATATATATATATATATATATATATATATATATATATATATGCGCGCGTGTGTGTGCGTGCGGAATACGTAGTAGAGTGAGCAGCGTCCGCGTCGTTACGTCAGTCAGTCAGTCATTATTATAGTTATTTTCTTTTCTTTTCTTTTATATTATATTATATTTTTTTTATTTATTTTTATTTTTATTTTTATTTTTTTTACGCAAAATTGTTTGTCAATTTTTTGAATCATTTATTTATTTTTTCTCTTCTTTCTTATCGCTGTCAAATTTATTTAATCAGCTAGTGAGGTTTATAAAAATATGTTTACACTATAGTATATGTATGTATATATATATATATACCTGTTTTAAAACCGCGGCCTAGTCGGTATGACATACAAACCGCAATATATACCTACCTACTACGTACGATGATATACTATACATTTATTTCGTAACGAAATAATTTATGAATGGAAATTATTATTATACGTGCGTATACGAATTAACGTGGCGAACGTATAGGTAAGAGAAAAATAGAGAGTGAGATGAAAAACAGAAAAAAAAAAAAAAATAGATAAAATTTGAACATGTCACCAAAAATAAAAATAAGAAGAAGAAGAAGAAGAGAACGAGAAGTAAAAAAGCAAAATTTTCCACAAGCCACAAT
Organism: Tenthredo amoena; assembly: GCA_963966615.1. NCBI lineage: Eukaryota > Metazoa > Arthropoda > Insecta > Hymenoptera > Tenthredinidae > Tenthredo > Tenthredo amoena. The sequence goes on along the minus strand of OZ016495.1, from coordinate 1,061,760 downwards.
GCACACCGTTGTCCTATTTGCAATAAATTCGTTCGCGATACTTAAATTTTTTTTTCTTCTTTTTCTTTCTCTCAACACTTTTTCAAAAATCGCATTGAATTGAAAAATCCTTCGTTCGCCATTGCCGGAAATAAAATCGGTTTAAAAATACGGTCATTATACGTCTTGTTCGCGAGTTTCCATACGTGAGTTACCGTATACCTATCCATATACCTACCTACCTACCTACCTACCTACCTACCTACCTACCTGGAAGTTAACGACCGATTTTTCTACCTCTCAGGTATCCCTTTCTCCGTGTACAACTAAATACAGTAAAGGTTGGTCAGGATTTCGAAACATATCTAGTAATCCCTCTTTAGTTTCTTTCCTTCTATTATGTCTTCCATTTTTCACAGTGTGCTCTAGTTCTTACGCATACATACCGATATTATAGATCTATACGTATTACTGATTACCGATCATTGAACCGAACGAAGTATATGTACATAATGCATATACATTTATAGAGATCGAGTGTTAAAAGCCTGCGAACTTGAAGCGAGACGTTTCGATTCCGCACATCTATATACGTGTACACATGTATATAGTAGGTATATTTGCATAGATAGATGTATATAGATATATATATATATATATACCTGATTTAGTCAAGGCTCTTAATTCCCACTTTAATATACGTATACATGTACGAGCCCATATGACATAATCACCGACAATGGATGCGATTGTTAGAGGAAATAAAATGCCTTGATATAGGTATACCTATGTGTATATAATATAATACAATTGGCACAGGATTCTGCACATCTTAATACAATATAATCACCTACTTTATGATATTGTTTAACATTTTTTTTCTTCTTTTTCTTCTTTTTTTTTTCTTAATTTTTAATCTGTTTTTTAATTCATTCGCGATGCACTTTGAGAAAGAAACTCGTTTTCAAACATGTTAATTAATCAGTACGTATACGGAGTGCGACGTATTGTGGAGAAAAACAGCATCGGGAGTAAACTTACGTCAGAAATCGTTCGATCGTATAATCGAGTCGATCGAGCGAATTATAAATCACAGAGACGCAGTTTTCGTCAATTATTTATTTATTTTTTTTTTTTCATCGAAGAAACTATAAAAATACCGATATCTCGTTGAATTCCAAAATTCGATTACACCCGCTCGAAACTCATTTGAAATTTTCATTTTCGATCGACAATCTACATTCTTCGCATACTCGATACTATTTCCTGTGATTTCATACGAACGACGAAGAGTGTCGTGAAAAAATAATCCCGATTCCACGTCTCGACGTTTTTAGTCGCAATTACTTCGGCTATTCTCTCTCTCTCACATGTATGTATGCTAATATCCACACCGTATAGATATACATACACGAGGATTGTTCAACGTCTTTTTTTCTTTTTTTTTTCTTTTTTTTTCAACACAATACACAAGGATGTGAGCAATGGGATGGGCTGTATGGGATGGTGGTATAATTTCTTCAGAGCATTGAATTTCTCATTCTCTTTTGTAATACTAAAAGGCGATATAAGACGTAGGTGTAAGTGTAATCCCTGCACGCGTGTGTACGTATTCACAAGGCAGGGAAGGGCCCCCCCCCCCACATGCCCTCCTGCCCCCCAGCTCTTGTTTCTACATCACAAACACACACACACACACACACACACACACACATGTTCGGTTTTCTGTTTACCATACACAGACTTCACACATGTGACTAATTACACCTGCTCATTACCTGCCCGAGGACTTACAGCTATGAGGATGCGATTGTATCTACTATACACCTATAGTCGATAAACTCTCGGATTCTTGTTACTATCTGTTACTTTGTCGACGAAGAAGAAAATTAAGAAGAAAAAGTAAAAATTACCGAATCTTCTTCGAATCTTCGAAATTATCGCGAAGTACGAATTGCGAGAAGTATAATCGTTATCATTGGCGATTATTTTTATAGCTAAACATAGAAGATTTCTAGAATCGTATGTACTACATATTACATACACATCCTCGTTCGTTCGTTACTCGTACATATTTCAGATTTTTCTATACCTTTACAGGTGAATTCTTGAGACCCATATTTGGTCGGGTAGCTATTGATGAATAAATTGCATAACTTGCAGAAACACAGGCTCACAGGTACGGGGACGGATACATATTCTCGCGTGCAACAGGTTTACCTATATAATCGCAATGATCTAACAATAATAATGATAATATCGTTTGCGATTCTCTTCCGCGAATCAATAAAATAACGATTTATCTTTCTATCCTCGTATACCTCGGATCCGTAATAATTAGGAATAATCGTTTCCTTTTACCGGTTAAAATTTTTTCAAAAAATCGTCAACACTATCCGGCTTAAAAGCCCTCGCGATAATATCTCCGTACGTATACGTATGTACATATACCTTAAAAGCTGATATAATTATCGCAGGTATAGTAAAACAAATCTACGTTCGTTAGTACCCGAAATATATATATATATCTATGGCTCTTTAAAAATGGGTCCTTTTATCTATGGGATAATGAGTTTGAGTGTAAAGTATAGGTGTATACGAAAGCGTGAGATAGAAGAGTTGGATAAAAGGTAGATAAGCCTGCAGCAACGAACTTTACATCGAATAGTTGATGAGATAGTATAATAATTGTGAGAAACTTTGAGAGTGAAGGAGAAAAAAAAATAAAAATGTACGTACGTTTTTTCTTTTTTTTTTTTTTCTTTTTCTTTTTTCTTCTTGTTTTTACCCGTTATCTGGAATTTACAGATAAATAACAAATACCCACGCGCTGAGAGGTAGAACTTATACGTCCCTTCACTTCCTATTTACAGCTGCTGCATGCTGCTGCAGAACCGATCCTTGATTATAAATATGTAACACAGAAACGCGTAAAGTGCGATTACATGTCCGAGGACTTTCACTCGATGAAAAATAAGCGATTTCGAATTTTTTCTGATATTTTATACCCGAATATTTGAAGAACGAATATTTCTTTTCATATAGTTATTATTGACGCAGTTTGATCGTTTTGAATCGATTTATGATCCCGTTTCAAGATTTCCGGATAGAAAAAGAACATTCTTTTATTTTCTATACCGTTCAAACGTCACTGGAAATGAAGAACGATGACTAATTACCTCGATAATGATAGTTACGTGTGCGGAGCGATGAGTAAAGATGATATTATGTCGAACCAAGAGCATCGTGTAGCTATCTATCGCGCAATCCGATACGAGAGATCATAATTCGTTCTCAGAGTTTAATAAGGAACTTCCGTTCGGTTAGATAATGATAGTTGAGGTTGATGATCAGAAATATTATGTGGATTATACTTGGTACTGTTCGGTGAATGAACAGAGAAAGAAAATTGAATTATAGGGAAAGTGAAGGAATTCATTTCTGTTTTCTGTTTCTTTACAGTGCCAAGTAAACCTTTGAACTTGACTGCCCATCACATCACCTCATCATTCATCGAATTGTCTTGGGCTGAACCTGAGAATGCAAACGGCGTCATTGTCGGGTATAGAGTGTATTACATGCACTTGAATTACACCGACGTCGAGACGCATAAGAATGTCGACACCAACAACCCGAACATATTCTTCAATCTGACCAATCTGAGTAAGAGGACATTCGCGCGATCGAATAAGCGATGAACGAATTGATTAATGCATGGATGAAGGAATTAGTGAATGAATGAATTAAAGAATGAATGAAGAAATGATGAAATGAATGAATGAATTAATTAATTAATTAGTGAATAAATGAATGAAGGAAGGAAAGAAGAAATGCAGAAATGAAAGAACGAATGAATAAAGAAATGAATGAATTAGTTAATTAATTAGTGAATGAATGAACGAATAAATGAATTAATTAATTAATTAATTAATTATTTAGTGAATAAATGAATGAATAAATGAAGGAAGGAAGGGAGGAAGGAAGGAAGAAATGCAGAAATGAAAGAACGAACGAATGAAGAAATGAATGAATGGATGAATAAATGAAATGAACCGAAATTCTACTGTTAATTTCAGAACCGTACACGGAGTATAAGATATGGGTGAAGGCGTATACCTGGAAGAACGAGGGTGAACCGTCCGATCACATAGTTCATAAAACGGACATCGCCGGTCCGACTGCTCCAAGAATTTTGAACCTGACTTGCCAGGCCCAAGATACGATCTACTTCCAATGGCAAAGGCCAGGGGTTTTCTGGAACTCCATAGATTACTACTACATAAGTTATCGTAACGAGGATACGAACGGTTTCGAAGTAATGGAAATGTCAGCGGACAAGGAGCATCTGGATAGCGGAGTGAGTGGCGATCGTGAGAACTGTGACTTTCGCGTAAAATCGTAATACCGAATTACCGATAATGACAATAATCCCCCGTCTTCTTCTCTCAGATAACGATATCGAACCTGACGATGAACACGATGTACGAGATAATGGTGCGCGGTGCAACACGGAGCATCATCGACAGAGGGGAGATTATACAAGGGCAGGATACACCAGCTCGAAGAGTCCTCGTTGCTCGTAATTGCGACAAAGTACCACCGTCCATGCGACAAAGCAGCAAAGAATTCAGCGCTGGTGTTATCGCCGGCATGGTTTGCGCATGTTTCGCCGTGATGCTGGCCATAACATCGTTCGTTCTATGGAGGTAAGAGGAGGACGATATTTCAAATGGTTAAGAAACGTACTTGTGCAGAATTATATACGCGGGCTGTGTACCCGGCTTAAAAAAAAAGAAAAAAAAAAAAACGCACTCACATTCTCGAGAAACTGAATACCGGGCTTCATATTGACACGATATGGCCTTTATCTAAAAGTACGATAATGACTCTCAGAGCTGAGATAATGTTCAGACGTATTTAGTAGCCACTCGTCGTCTTCACGGCGAAAACTTGTTACTGCGGTAGCCGTGTTGTTGTTGTTATCTTCGCTAGATGAATAATAATAATCATGAAGCAGTTCATGTGAGTCGATTCATTAGTAAATAGTTTACTCCGAGGATGAAATACCGTTGACATTATTAATTTACCAGGCCATGTCTTAGGCCGATGTTTAGAAAGTGCTTTCACACCGCCTACTATTATCTCGATGATCCACCGCGGAACGTACCGACCCTTCAAGATTGGGAGAACACCGAACAAGATGGAGAACGGACTGCCGTTGCTGTGCAAAATTTCGCACAACACGTAGCCGCCCTCCACGCTGACGGTGACATTGGTTTCAGCAAGGAGTACGAACTCATCCAGTCCGAAACCGGGGATTATACTGTAGAAAATTCCCAGTATGCTGAGAACAAGACGAAGAATCGTTACCTCAACATTCTAGCATGTGAGTTGAACATGTGACCCTGATAACGGTCTTAACAGTTCCGAATACGTTTTTATTACCCTTTCAGACGATCATACTCGCGTACAATTACTGTCATGCGGTGGTGGACCACCTAAGAAAGGCCAGGACTATGTGAACGCGAATTATATCGACGGTTGGCAACGTTCGAGAGCTTATATCGGCACTCAGGGTCCTTTGCCACCGACTTTCGATGGCTTTTGGCGTATGGTTTGGGAGCAACGGGTCTCTATCGTCGTAATGATAACGAATCTTGTAGAACGTGGTCGAGTGAGTAGTCAGCCATCAGTCGATCGAAAGCACAATCATTTTTGCACATTTTATTTTCATCCTTCTTTGATTGTGCAGAGAAAATGCGACATGTACTGGCCCAAGGAAGGCACCGAGACTTACGGCCATATACAAGTCACTTTGATGAGGGAAGACATCATGGCTACCTACACCGTTCGCACTCTCCACATTCGGCATTTGAAGGTATATATCTATATAGGAATTCGATACCCTGTATTTCGCATGGTGCGAATAATTTCCCGAGGACCAAAACATAATATTAAAACTCCAAGCAGATAAAGAAAAAGAAGAATGGCACCAGCATGGGGGAAAGGACGGTTTTGCAGTACCATTACACCGGCTGGCCAGACCATGGTGTGCCCGATCATCCGCTTCCAGTGCTTAGTTTCGTTCGAAAATCGTCGAACGCTAATCCGCCAGATGCTGGACCGATCATAGTTCATTGCAGGTAAATTTTTGTCGTGTCTTTTTGGGTCTTCAGTGGCTTATAATTCTTGATTGACATTTTCAGCGCCGGAGTTGGCCGGACGGGAACTTACATAGTGATCGACGCGATGTTGAAACAGGCCAAAAGTAAAGGAGAGATAAATGTGTTCGGATTTTTGAAGCACATTCGAACCCAGAGAAACTTTTTGGTGCAAACCGAAGAACAGTACATATTCATCCACGATGCTCTGCAGGAGGCCATCGAAAGCGGGGAGACGAACATCGAGGTGAACAGTTTGCTTCAACATGTCAGAGAGATGTTGTGCCCCAACAACAACAAAAATGATCCATGGAACTCGCTCGAGGCCCAGTACAAGGTTTGTCTTGTTGGAAACATCGAGTTGAACGATTCGTCGACGAAGGAAAACTCTGGGCTCATTTTAACGTCCGTTCTTTCAGCTCGTCACATCCTGGAAGCCAAAGGATTTCAATCTAGTATCAGCCACGAAGCCTTGTAACACTGTGAAGAATCGGAACATGGAAACACTGCCGATTGAAAACGCGAGAGTCCATTTGACACCAAAGCCAGGAATAGATGGAAGCGACTATATAAACGCGACTTGGTTCTCTGGTGCGTAAAATCCTCGCTTTATTAGATGCCAAAAGCTCAGCCGTAGACAAAAATCCGTTATTTCGTTTTCTCAGGGTTCCAAAGAAACCGCGAATTCATACTCACCCAACACCCCATGGAAAATACCATCATGGAATTCTGGCAGATGGTATGGGACCACAATGCCCAGACTATTGTGATGCTCACTCACTGCGAAGAGGTTTGTTTCCGGGTAAAAGACCCTCGATCACATCCTTCGGGATATTGGAAATGGCCAGTTGGCCAAGTCGACGAAAACCACTCCCCTAAATAGAATCCGTCTTTCCAGGAGTATCCCGAGTTCTGGCCCACTGAGGGAAAGGATTTGGAATCCGACACCTTCAGAGTGAGACTCTGCGGCATCAAGGAGACAGTGAACGGCGTGGTTCTTCGCGAAGTTGCAGTCCGCTCGTTACAGGACGACTACGAACTGAGTGCACGAATCGTCCAAGGTCCTCTGGACCAGGGTGGCCCATGGCCGCACAACAACAACCCAAAACTATTCGTAAACGTCGTGCAGGACTTTCACAGGGATTACCAAAACGGTCCGATCGTCGTTATGGACAGGTAAGTCGCAAGAACGTCACAAAAAACTCCTAAGCGTTTGATTTTCTGACCAAAAATGTTCGTCCCTCTTCTTGTGCAGATTCGGGGGTATCGAGGGCGGTCTCTTCGTAATTTTAACGACCCTGAACAAGCAGCTGGAGTTCGAACAAACGGCGGACATTTACATGTTCGCAAAACTGTTGTACATGAAACGGCCAGGGATCTTCAGATCTAAGGTAAAACCTTTCGGGTTTCTTTGCGAGTGAATCGCTTATGAAAATGTCCTTTTTTACAGGAGGATTACATCCTGCTGTACCAATGTCTGGAGTCCATGTTATCGCCGAAGACTCAGGCCGAGCCAGATCTGTACATGACTGCGAATGGACATGTTACATCGATGAGTGACGGTAGCGATCATCACCAGCACATGACGCATAACAACCAAATGAGTAGAGACGGTTCCATGCAACATGTGGGGGTGGATTTTCCCTCCAAAACACCGATCCGTGAATATACGAATATCGAGATGACGGAGTACCCGGTTGCACAGGATCATCAATACGCTGGTAACAACGCTAACGATAGGATTTCGAACCATGTTAACGATCATGGAGCGATTAACCCTGCCAGCCGCGTTATTATTTCAGCTAATTCACCGGCGGTTAATCCGTTGCGGAATTCCAGTCTATCGCAGGTCTCGATCGACCTTAACGGTTACGTTTCGAACGGTAATACACGCATACCACCCGAGGGTATGGAATCGACTTGTGTTATAGTCCCGCCATGATGTAAACCGACGGTTCGTTGCCAGGGAGCAATTCACCGTTCAGAAATGTTGTAACAGTTTAATAGAGGCGAGAAATACCGGCGATGGGGTTTCGCAGATCGGTCGAATAATCTGTTCGAGAAAATCTGCCCTCGTCGCAGTGCCGATAATTTCAAGATATCAATTGCACGCGTTTTGATAACTTGGGAAGAGAGCGATACTCCCACACGTTTTTAAATAGATCGAATTTTAATCAACCTATATTCGCGTTATGGTTTATTTGTCGATTAAAAATCGTCGGAATACCTTGATCAAGTTTAAATACGGGGCGATAAATTGGTCTTCGAAGGTGGCGCTGCAATCGCACTATGATGGCGGATGAGAGGTAGGAAAAAATTGGTAGAAAATCGGTATCTGACGATACTAGTTTAATAAAAAATCACAGTTCTCGCGAAGCTTACGAATCGCTGATGAACAGAGAGTCGATTCTACAACGTTGATCAACGAGGACGATTTTTACCTGTAAAACTAACCTCGAAGGGTTCAGATTTCACCCGCCATTGTTTTACATTCAATTTTCGGCCTCAAGTTTGGCGCGTAAATTATTAGTGGCTGTAATGACAGATCGTGAGATAAATTGATAAATTGTCTTTTCGAATTATTTCCCTGTATTTTTACTTGTTATATATATAGGTACATAGTATATTGCTGCTATCGCTTATTATTATATTCTTGTATTATATAGTTTTATCGGTGTATATATGATATGATATAAAAGCTATTGAATAATAATAATAACAGCACGAATAATAGTCGAACAAAAAGAAAAGAAATAATAATAATAATAATTGAGTAGGATATTTATACATATAATATACATACATAGGTATATAGAGTTTCAGATCGGGATTTAGGATGAATAAGAGTATATGAAATCAGTCAATCACATCATATAGGTTTATATGTACAGGTATTTGACAAAATGAAAGAAAAGATGACGAAAGACAAAAGCAACTAAATAAATTCGATAACAATAATAAAAAATATACCTATACGTATATATATATATATATAATATATAATATATAATATATAATATATAATATATAATATATATATACATATATATCACAATCATTCGCGAAATACGTATTATATTCATCACATTATAAATAGTATCAGTTTTTAAAATGAACGTATCACGATCTGATACGAAATCAAATTGCCAAAGAATATATATAATAATATTATAAATAAATTGATAAATGATTATGAGAAATAATTTTTACGATATTAATAATAATAATGATAATACAGTAATAATAATAATAATAATCGTGGACTTCAGCCATTATACAGACGTGGTTATAATAATAAATAATAAATAATATACCTATAGTTTTTATCAAAAAATAAATACACCTATATATATATATATATATATATATATATATATATATATATATATATATGCATACGTACGAGTAAGCGATTATTAAAAAATAGATAAATAATTGAATGAATAATTAAATAAATAAATAAAATGAATGAATAAATAAATGAAGAAATTTTAATTTCACACAACCATAATAATAATAATAATAATAATAATAATAATAATGATAATGATAAATAATTAGTAATGGAGCAGCTTAATATGTACGTATTTTAATTGCTAAGTAAAATATATATAGGTATATAATTATATTTATAGTGTTTGTACAGAGAAAATGAGAGAAAGAAAAAATAATGTCCGTTCCCCAGTTTATTGGAACTAAACTGCAGGGGATAATAATGAGTTTTGTAAAATTCCTAGTCGTGCGATTATACCCGTATATATATATATATATATATATATATATATTATATATATTGATATACACACATATATATATATATATATATGTATATATGTATATATGTGTGTATAGAAATATCTGAAACGATATATTCGGCGGTTTAATTATATATATATGTATTAGATAATTATAATATATTGTGGTTTTTTCTCCCCTCTCAATTTCTTTTTTTTTTTTCAATTTCTGTTCTATTTCCGTTTTCAAATCGTCTATACATAGGTATAATAAATACATACGTATAGTATATAGTAAACGCGTGTTATCTGGGTTTTTCTTTTATAACGAAAACACCTTATGTATAATTAGCATCTCATTATAATTATACATGTATATATATATATATACAATATACATACATACGCGTAATTTGTAACAAATAGGTTTCGAATGAGGGTGAAAAAGGGAAGAGAGAACAGGGAAAAAAAAAATTATGAACACACGGAACAAAATGAAATAAAATAACAAAATCGATTCACACTATAGCTTTTAATATCATTAAATTTTAACGACTTTTAATAAGATTCTATACGTATATAAAATCGAATATATTCATATACCTATAACAATTATAATATAATATTATGTATAATTAAACGAGATGTTAAAAACGCACTATTAATCAACGACATATATATACACACATAAGTATAATAATAATAATAATAATTATCATTATTATTATATATATATAATGTTATACACCTATTATACTAACGACTATGAATTTTTTATACGAGAAAGGAAAAAAAAAAAAAACGAGAAGAAAGAAAAAAATCGGACGAAATATTTTTTCAATTAAGTTATACGTATATCGCATATTTTTATATATATTATAAAGATATGCGGTATACATATAAAGACAAGTTCGCCTATACATTGCCATTTTTTTGTTTCGCGACTATTGCATTTATCTTTATTAATATATATATATATATATATATAAATAATAATAATAGTTATTATTATTTTAATACTATTCAATTCCATTCTGAGTAATTTAATTTCGCATCGATTCGAAAAATCCGGAATTACTTAATTTCGACTGAAGATTTAATCATCGCACTGATTGTCTGATATTTATATACACGCATTCCGAGTTGATGAAATGTAAGAAAAAGAGTAGAAAAAAAAAAAAAAAAATTTCCAACTAACATTAATATTCTTAATAATAAACTGTAAATTGATATAATAATATGTAGAAACTGATCATTTCTCTTCATTATTCCACCCGAGGGGAGGTGCTTTCGAAGACTGAACAAAACAAAAAAATAAAATAAAGTAAAAGAAAAAAAAAGACAAACGAGATGAAAAACGTAATTATTTCTAATCAATGAGTAAATAAATAAATAAATAAATCATTTAATTAATTGGTTAATTAATTAATTAGTAAAGAATCAAAAATTTGAAAGATATATGCAACTTCAATTTAAAGAATTTATGTATACATATATATTAGTTGTTTAATTATCGTTATTATTATTATTATTATTATTATTATTATTATTATCATTATTATCATCGTTATTAAGAAATTTGGAATATAATGCTAACTGTTGCACGATTATAATATAATATAGTTGTCGATATGATAGTAGCTCGTTCATCACATATACTATATATATATATATATATATATATATATATATATATATATATATATGAATACAGCTACGATATATATGTATAAATGATTAATAATAATAATTAAGAAATAAAATTAACTAGAAGATGTTTTCGTTATTAATTTATTTAATTTCAAAGCTATAATATACTGCAATACTATATATTTTTTTATTTTTATTTTTTTCATTTTTTTAAATCAATCGGTATATTTTATTTCGTTTTGATTTTTCCCTTCAAAATATTATAATCATTAGAAATATAATAATAATAATAATAAAAATAAAAAATAAAAATAATATGCAAATATATATATATAGAAATTAGATAATTATTATTCATCTTAAATGCGAAACGAAAAGTCAATCCCTCCTTCACACTTGGCAACTGTGCTCTATTATCATAAAATAAATATAGCAAATATATTTAAAAAAAAAAAAGCAAGAAAAAAAAAATAACATAAATTAGTTAACGATTTAATCAACATGTTGTCCATAGAATTTTAAGAATAATTATATATATATATATATATATATATATATATATATATATATATATATATATATATATATATATATAGTAAATTTAAGTTTTCACGTAAAAATCCATAGTAGTAGGTATACAATAGAGAAATTGATAACAAAGTTATATATTATACCTATTACCTACATTGATCGATTAATTGTATAGATGAAAAGTATAAAATTAAGAAATCCATAAGTAGAATTAAGTGAATATATCTATAGGAGAAATTTCTTTCTTTTTGTTTTTTTTTTCTGTTTTTGTTTTCTTATCAGAACTATGAAATGAAAGGTGTAATAAATTATTATTCTAGTCAAGACGTTGAGTTCATTTTAATGCGGCGGGGGAGGAGGGGGGGGGGGGGGGTCGGCTTCGACCGAAAATTGAAAGAAAAAAAAAGAAAAAAGAAAAAAGAAAAAACAAAGCACAAGAGACAATGAATAAAAAAAACGTATGTATTATACACATACGATTAAACAAAAGTGAATTTCAGTTGCGTGGTTCAAGACACGTTGAAGTGCAGTGTAATCGAGGGGAAGACAAGAAATGCGAAAATTTTCGGACGTTCGTCGTATGGCGAAATAATGATGAACATTTAACGCAAGACTATATACCTACGCATACTTTTATGTCGCTCTGATTTAACGATTGAGAAACCAAAAAATGAATAAAAGAACGAACAATTAAAAGAAAAATAAAAAAAAAACACAGCCAAGGTATATGATAAATAAATAGATAAATATAGTAGCTTTTGCGACAAACCGAGGCGAATAACTTTCGAAATCCCCGCCGAGGTTTTCCGAAGTAACTTTTTTTTTTCTCTCTTTTTTCTTTCGATCAAATCATTTGATGAGAGATGGAAGAGAGAAAAGGGGGGAACAGTAAAAAATTATTATTAGTTGTATCATTATTATTATTATTATTATTATTAATCGAAGAATTGATACCATCAACCCTGCGCTCGGCGGTTGGTGAAAAGAGTTTAGCAAAGTGGAAAAAATTCTCGTACAGAATCTTGACGACCAATTAAAGTTAAGTTAATAAAATTATTAATTGAAACATAAGCGTGAAGGTCGGGATAGACATATATGGTATATATATATATAACGTGCTATTAATAATTTGCGTTGAATTCTCGAATTTCTTAAATACGATGAAAAAAAATTTTGGGGGAATAAAGGGAAAGCGAGAGAAAAATGAAAAAAAACGTGTATAGGTGTATATATATATATACATATGTGTGTGTGTGTATGCAAGTTATGCATATATGTCCAAACCCGAACCCGAACCGTTCAGAGAAAAACTAATAAATGAAAAAGGAAAAAAAAATAAAATAAATAAAAAAAAACAAGAACCATATTTTTAACCAATTTTTCGCATATTTACGTATACGTAAGTACATTAGCTTTAATTTAAATACTATCGCGCGTACTGCCAATATATTAATATCTCTAATAGACGAACAGAAAGTAAAATATCAAATTTGTATACATTTGTACTATACAAAAAAAGAAAAAAAAAAAAACAGGAGTGTAAAATAAGAGCAAAGAAGAAAAAAAAAAAAAAAATGGAAAAGAAAGAAAGCGAGAGTGAAGGAAATCCTGCGTTTTAAGAAATATCTGAGTAATTTTTAACGTAAATTAGAAAAATCATCGATATAGGTATATATACGTTTAAATAGATCATTATACGATATATTGTCATCGCTACCGTTAAAATCGTACAGTTTTAATACCAAAAGTCATTATATTATTATGTTATATTAATCATTAAATTTTAATCATTTATTAACACACACATACATACATATATATATATATATATATTTATTCTTTAAAGTATCGCGGTGCTGTGCCAATATATATGTATACAGTATAATATATGATTGAATTAGTGTTTAAAAGATGACATTTAAATTATGCTATTTAAACAAGAAAAAAAAATGATATTATTATTATTATTATATTATATGCAGTTAGATTATATATACCTGGAATATTTTCACCTTTTTTTTTCATATAATATATATATATATATATATATATCTATTATATATTATTATTATATATATATATATATTGTGTGTAAATAGGAATATTGTACATATACATATATGGCTTAAACATATGATTAAAAAGAAAAAGAAGAAAAATAAGACAGAATGAGAAAAGTATAATAGAATTGAAGAGAAGAAATAAATAAATAAATTTAAATACTATGATATATGTATACATATATACATATATTATATATAGATATATATATATAATATAGAAAAACAATTTATATTATAGTATAATAATTGCTATTATATTTATAAATATATATTATCCATGGTATGTAATAATGATAATTGTAAGTATAGAATGCAACACTTTATAAATTCTACATATATATACAAGAATATTTTGCACACACCTCTGTACATATATATAGACATATTGTTATTATTATTATTATTATTATTATTGTTATTATTATTCATATGTAGACAGGATATTGAGAAATTTGAATATATCATATTAGGTATTACGTGAAATTAAATTAATTAAACTACCTAATCCAAGGAGAAATAAGAAGAAGAAGAAGAAGAAAAAAGAAAAAAACTATAATCTATTTAAAACAATCGATATCACACATCCTAATGGCTATATTACATACATACAGCCCAAAGTCTCGGTATATCCTTTTTACATTTAATAATTGTGTGTGCATAATAATTACACTGTGTGTGGCTTTGAATGTCTGTGACGACATATACATATATATATATATAGGTACTAGTTGATTTAATTAATTAATTAATTAATTAATCTATCAATTGATTGATTAATTATCAGGCAGCGATGCTGGGCGAATGAAGTGAAAGCAATATTTCTAAATTTATATTTCAATTATACGAAAGCTTAGTTTTGTCAATTTCCAAGTACATAGTATAAATAAAAAAATATATATACAATATATAATATGTGCTCGTAATCGAATGGCCATTATATTAAATAATAATAATAATAATAATAATAATAATAATATGTACAAAGTTCGAATAAATTATTTATTTATTTATAACATTAGATGAACTTCATTCGTCTCAAAAGTCTGTCGACAATCCGTTGAAACAAGAATAAGATCGTTGCTGGATTTAAAAATTATTTATACAACGTGAATACGATGTGTATATGGTTTTAAAAAATCTCACTGTTAGATCCCCGTATAAAGTGTCGAAAATTTCTATATAGATATAACAAGAATGGAAAAATTCAGTTTTGTAAATAATTATCTCCAACTATCTTTCCGAATAATCAATGACGTTTTTTTTTTTTTCTTTACCATTTTGAAAATGACTTTTTGGCGAAATCTTCGGATATTCGCCATTGACTATGATCGCTTGTATATTGGAATGGTTACATAGTTTTCCACTGATCGGATAGAATTAAGGGAACGATGATAATTGACGAGGGAAGGCTCCACGTATACATACAATAATAAGAAAAAAAGAAAGAAAAAGAACCCTATGACATTGTGCACTTCTAGTATACATATTCACTATTGCAGAGTTATAATAGTCCAACATATACATATATATATATATATTATATATATATATATATATATACCTACTGCGTAATTGTAAACAATAAAAATTGATGTAATAAAACATTTAGAAAAATGGATAAATCCCATCTTCCTCATCATCGGACTAACCCAGCCATATTTAGAAATCGGCAATATCCCTCATCGCCGAGCAAACGCATCCTGAGGTACCCACCTAGTCCTGGTATTCGCTAATACCACTTGATTTCCCGATCGTTAATTTTATTGTGGATCGAAAGTATCTTGACGAGTAGAATATTGCTCGTGCGCGAGTCACTCTCGAAGTATAACCAGACCCTCGCGTGTATCGGTCTTGAAACTAGCCACCCTGGACTCTTCAGTATCTCCTAGGGCTCTGGCTGGAGTAGATCGAGTCTCTTTGTACGCTCGTAGCAATTATTGAAAGAGAAATGATCGCTGATTCAAAGCGTGAAATGAAGGGGACGTTGGGTTCATCGGAATTTCCAATGCCGGTTTATTATTGGGGGAAGTTTATCGGTCTGGTGCCATTCACCCTCGAGAACAACCGATTGTATCCGGCTACCCTTCCGGGTAAACTTTACTCCACTACCCTCGTTGTCGTTCAATTATTCTTGACGTCGATGATGATCTTTGAGCAACTGGAATTCGGGGCAAACGCAACTTCAGCTTCCATCATGACACGGTTTGTGGTATACGTGATTCCGGACTGCGTCTCGATCATATTTCTCACAATCGGTGAAAAGGCTCTCGATCTTTTGAACGAAATGTGTATCACCAGCGAAGAAATGAAGAGCTTAGACATCGTCGATGACTACGGGAAAATTTTCGAGGACATTTTCGCGACCACTTTAACGGCAAATATCCTCGTCGGAACGACAATCTTTTCCGTAAATTATTTCAATTTTTCCCAACCGCTTCTCTCCTCGATTGCCTACCTTATCAAAAGTTTGATCAATCTTAATACGGTCTTGATCTTCACCCAAATCCTCATCTTCGTCAGGCAACGTTTCGCACTGGTGAACCAGAAACTGTGCGACGGGATCGAACCGTCTCACCAAAACGAGCAGTTGGGAGAATCTGCAATTTCTAGGACGAGCAAAAATCCTCTGGAAGAGAATCAGCCGGAAAGTGAAAAAACCCTTGCTGATATCGAACGTATCGAAATGATCGGGGCTCTGCACTCCAAGCTTTGCGATCTCGTGGATAAGACGACCCAACTATTTGCAGGCCCGATTCTGCTTTCTACTCTGCAACACGGCTGCATGCTCCTGGTATTCTCATATTCGATATATTCCAGTCTGCTGACCGTAGTTCAGATCAGTGACGAAGGATACGTCGTATCGGTGAAACGCAGAATATTGGGTCTTGTGCTACTGACGACGATTGCGATTGTCCAGCTATTCTTCGTCGCACACGTATCCGCGTCAACTTGCAGTCAGGTGAGACCTACGAGCTTTGGAAATCACCAGGAAAATTAATTTCCGCTATTATTTGCCGCAGGGAAATGCCGCTAAAGTCATGCTGTTCAAGATCTGGAACAGATTTCCGCTACCCGAGCTGAAGAACGAGGTACGTAAATCGCGGAATAATTATCACCTGCGTTATCGATGATCGGAAATCTATTGCCTGATGTGAGTAATCGCAATTCTCTTACTACTTTCATGATTTCAGTTTGGCATGATTTCCATCCAAATGCTGCAAAAGTCGGTGACCGTATCTGCTTTCGGGTTTTTCGATCTGGGATATTCGTGCCCGTGTAAGGTGAGTCGAATCGATGAATCGATCAGCGTACGACTCCCAGAATTTCATGAAACTTCTCTCGAAACATGAAAGCTCTTTTTTGTTCTTGCAGATATTCGGCACCGTGGTGGCTTACCTGATCATCATGATACAATGCGATGGAACCCGACCGAACCGCCATATCACCTAAGAGATCGATCGAGAAATGATCCAAACTGCCCAAGAATGAAACAAAATTCTAGAATTTCACTTCGATTCTGCTACACACCGATTGTGTCTGCACTGTGTTCTTATAGTTGTTTGCACAGCCTTTTTGTCGACTATTTTACGATAGAAATTTGAGGAACAAGTTCGCTCGTTGATCATGATACATTCGTCATTGATTCGCCAATGTATGGAATCCGATTCGATGTATACATGCGACACTGAGAACCTAAGAAATTGTGCACTTTGTGAATATTGACGTAATAAAATGTCTGTGGATTTGATCAATTTGATGAATTATATCCAACAAAGTGAGTAGGGTATTAGGTGAGAATGTTCATAGCGAGAAATGTACACAATGTACCCTGCGAATCGATATTCCTTCTCCTGTCCGCCTCCGTGTCAGTCGTAAAACTTTTCCTAATCGTCAGGTAAGTCGAACGCGTAAGGACGCGGAGCTTCATGGAAAATAAGGTGTTACGTTGCATTGTATATCACCTCGAAAATAGATATTAGCTGAAGGTGGGATACTGGTGTCACAATCGATCCGCCAATCATCATTATCGCTGAACACATCTTGAGTTGACACCTTCAGGCTGTATTGTCCAGGCAACCTGGTAAGTTGCAGTGTCCAGGTCGGTGTCGAGGCGCGAAGGTTAGTCCAGTTATCCAGTTATCCAGTTATCCAGTTAGCAAAGTTGTGGGAGGACCAAGGATCTTCGAAGCTGAAGAATGGATACTTACGCGAATTTCACGTCGTTCCAATATCTGCTTTATTACATCGCGAGTTTATTTGGTTTGGCGCCGTTCAGGGTAGAGAAGAACGTTCTTCGTCCGCTTGGTTTCCTGCGCAAAGCCTATGTCGTGCTTTTGGTTCTTTTGAACACAATATGGGTAGTTCACGTAACATATAAGATCCGCCCGTTACAGAAGATTGAAATCACTCCGATAACCCGACTCATGACGACAATGATTGCAGCTCCATTCCTGGGAAATATATACTCCTCTCTGTTGACTTTCTCCTTCAAGACTAGCAAACTGATTGAAATATGGAATCGAATGATCGCGATATCGGGCGAAGTGAAGAAGTTTAGAATCGATGATGATTGCGGGATAAGCTGGAAGAACGTTTGCATAAAATCTATTTTATCAAACGTTGTCCTTATTTTTATGATAATAATTATCGAAACCAGTGATTACGATATTTATAATTTTCCTAGCACCGGATCTGAAATATTATTCTGGACCGGACTCATTATTTCAGCGATCCTTCGTCACAACGTGTTAGTAATCTTTGCTACGACCATAATCTGCATCAAGCAACTTTTCGAATCTCTGAACAAAAGGCTGAAAAATGCCGTTCAACCAAACTGTAACCTTCCTTCATCCGATGATCGGCACGGTTCAGCGGCTTATAGGTCTCTAAGAAACCGACGCATTGCCGATTTAACAGCGCGAAGGATCATCACTGGGACTGAAGATGTTCCATTGGATGCGAAAGACGTTAAGAAGATCGCGAAATTGCACCAAGAGCTTTGCGACTTGGTGGAGTTTGTTGCTCACGGCTTCACAGTTCCGATACTCTTCAACATCCTCCAACACTTCATCGATATACTTTCAAACTGCTACTCAATCTACACCCGCGTCTTTGTACCGCATGAAATCTATGAGACTACCGATTCCATTGTCGCATATATTTTTCGGCCGATAGTATGGGCGTTTATCGATTTTCTGGAATTATGGTTGATCGCACATGCATGCACTTCGATGTCCAGAGTGGTGAGAATTGCAAAATTGAATTTTACTGTATCGGAATTGCTGACGAATCAATTTACCTGACTTTTATGAAATCGATTTTACTTTTTGCAAACAGGGAAATGCCACGAAGGACGTGCTGCATGAATTCTGGAACAAGTTCTACCCAGAAGAACTTAGGGATGAGGTACGTTCGCGACAGATCAACCGCGTACAGAGAAAATCTGAGATAAAAAATCACATTGATTTTTCCAGCTCGTCAAGTTTTCGCTCCAAATTTTGCACAAGCCCATAGCTGTGTCTATCTTCGGTTTCTTCGATCTGGGCTATTCGTTCGTTTACAAGGTGAGACCGATCGATATATCTTAGGGGCGAATGATTTCGATGGAAAGATGAAATCGATGTTTTCCCTGTTAATCGTGTCGTGATATTGTTTTGCAGATATTTTGCACCTTCGTAGCGTACATGATCATCATGATACAACTCGACACATCGACGCATTGAAGAGCTGCGTTGATAAATGTGGTATTTCTCAGCACCGGAGTGAAGTAGCGTTTTAGAAGATACGAAACGGCGATTTCGAACAACCTCGAAGCTCACCTTCCACCTATTCGCCGACGTTCCCTATATGTAATGAGTAATTAATTATAGTGCAATTTATTGTTACACGTTAACTTCAGGAGTGTATATTAACCGTTTGCACTGTGTTACCAAGCCGTGATTTGAATTTGATAGAGTATAAGTCACCGGACACAGTCCAAGGCGAATTGATGATAATTAGAGCGGACAGAAAGGCTCGAAGATTCTAATCATTGTGAAAAATAATGTGGAAAATAAAGATCTTCGTTCCCTTTGCTGACTCGCAAGTTACAGTTGAATATTCCGACTGTTAAACAACAGAAATGACCAATGTATACGTGTTGCTCGTTTCTCTGTGTAATTATTCGCACGAATGATAAACTACTGATAAACAATAAAAAAAACATACATTTGAAGATGAGTGAAATATAAAATTCATTTCGATTATGAATATTTGATAATTTTCAGGAATATTTCATTCTGAAATTTGTATAATTTCCCTAAACCCCCGTCCCTAGTTTCAGTGTAAAAAAAAATTGAGTCTGGCGACGTCATCCCTCCTGCTAATATCTTCATAATCGATATTGGCAGTGACTAGACAGGAGAAGGTTGAAGGTTGAAAATTGACGAAGAACCCCAGTATCGCGCTGTCGTCTGACACAACTGCACATAGGTCGTACAGCTCGTAACTCTAGAGTCTAGACTAATCCGAGGGATAAAATGAAGTGGAAATTGAAGTTTCCCGAAGCCAAAGTGTTGGTGTATTATTTTTCAAAATTGACTGGACTAGCGCCATTCGTCGTGAAAAAAGACAGATTTTGTCCACCGAACCTTCTGAGTAAAATCTATTCGCTCTTCTTGGCGATCACTTATTTTTTCGCCTTACAAATAGCGCTTACTCCAATCATAGCAAAAGTTCGCCCGGGAAATTTCTCACGACTTGGAAACATCGGGATCATAACACGACATTTAATGAACATAGCTAGCATGTTTCCAACCCTGATAATATTCTCGTTCATGTACAAGGAGATCTTATACATATTGAATAAGCTGTGCAGCATCAGCGACGAACTAATCAGTTTGGGCATCGATGAGGATCGTGAAAAAACGTTCAAGAACATTTTTGTGAACGTTGTACCGACGAACGTAGTCGTCTTCACGATTTGTGTCATGTTGACTTTCGTATACCCTTACTGGCCCATCCTTCTTTCGACTAAATACGCCATAGATTGTTGCTTCAAACTTAATGTGATCCTGATTTTCACCCAAACGCTGCTCTTCATCAGGCAACGTTTCGCTATGGTGAACGAAAGACTGTGCAACGTATTCAGATCACCAGGATTCGATAATTCACCGATTTTTATCGTGTCTAGGAATTTTCGTGAGGAGACGCAAGTGAGGATTGAAGATCCCACTGATCTGCAACGTCTTCTAAAGATCGAACTCCTGCATCTGGACCTCTGTGATCTTTTAGATCGGATAACCAGCCTATTTTCAATCCCCCTTCTTACCGTTAGCCTTCTATACACTACGGAAATAATGCTGAACTGCTACCGGTTGTATTTCGTTTTTTGTAACAACACTGGGGAAATAGTTTCCCTCCTTACGTACATTTTGGGTCCTGTGCTTAAAATCCTCATCACGTCTGTTCAGTTATTTATGATAGCTCACGCATCTGTGACCACATGTCGAGAGGTAAGATTCAGCAACGATACGGTCTCTCTATACCTTGACTGTTACTCTTTTCCACAGGGAAATGCTACGAAAACTGTACTATCCAAGGTGTGGAATGAACACAAGTCACCGGATCTAGAGGACGAGGTATGTTGGCTGATAACTATCATCCGAATTCGATAATTGAACGATAACTCTTGACGATGAACGGTACTTGTTCAGGACACTCGATCAATACCTGAAATACGATGTGTCACATTAACTGTTCCAGTTTTTCATGTTTTCTCTTCAACTGCTGCGCACACCGGCCGTCATATCGGTCTTCGGGTTCTTCGATCTGGACTATTCGTACGTGTACAAGGTGAGACCGATCGGTCAATTAATTATCCGCGCATTGACGCGTTCAAAATTTTCTCGCAAAGAATCCCACCGTAGTTTGGGCGCAACATGCGCGTCCATATGTTTCACATTGCCTCTCGACATTTGCAGATATTCTGCGCTGCGGTGGCGTACCTGATCATCATGATACAATTCGACATGTCACAGCCGAATCGTGGTACTTGAAAGATGCATCGGAAAATGGTTTATGCTGCACGAGTGTAAAATAGGATTGATGACAAATTAAACCAGCGAATCCGACGACTTTATTCTTCAAGTCACACACAACTTTATTGACTTCAACGTTATTCATTCTGCTACGGGATCTCTAGCGTATCTTAGAATTAATTGCATGCACTGTGTTACTATACTGTGAATAATTACTTTCAGATTCGGTAAGTCACGACTCGGATGAGGAAAAAAAAAATCATAGTCATCAAGTTTGTCTCTTTATGTATTGGTCTAGATGTTTGAAATATAATACTCAACGTCATACGATTTATCAATCATTCGTTACACCTCGATCGAGTCGTTCCAACGATTTCCTAGTTTTGGCAGAAAAAACTTGCGATTGGAAAAGCGGAAAATCGATTTCGAAATTACGGTTTCTACACCTATATGCAGCGTACAGTTCCCAGGTTCTAGCTCCAAGAACGAGCAACAGGTGGTGCCATAAAACAGGATAGTTTCGGTCTCTCATAAGCGAATCGAAACACATTCGAATCGTTCAAGATTGCGTTTAATTTTCGCGATACGAATTCCGCACCGGCGATAAGTCGGACTTTACTATCGTCAAAAATAAACTTATTGGCAATGTCATGTGACTATTTTTATCCAAAAAAATTTCGTACGTCACTCAACGCCCGTCCAACCGATATCATAAATGTACCATGGTATAGAGCTGTCGATACTCCACAAAACCAGCCTTCGATTAGGTAAAAATTGACATTACAGAAAGTAAACGCAATTCAATGGAACGATATATTTTTCTCCCCGCTTCCAGGACGGTCATAAAATTTCTCGTCGTTCCATTTCCCATTACCTCGAAACTAGGTACTGGCCACGAGTAGGCTACCACTTTGGAAATCGATTTGCAAATTATCATTATCGTCGAGACATCTGCCGTCCTCGCAGGACGCAGTGTCCAGGTTCAACTCGAGGCGCGAACATTGGTCTGGTTCTCTCCGTAGCAAGATTTTCGGAATTGAAGAATGAAGACTTACGCGAATTTCACGCGGCTTCAACTTCTCGTTTATTATTTCGCGAGCTTTATCGGTTTGGCGCCGTTCAGCGTGGAGAACAACGTTATTCGTCCGACCGGTTTCATGCGTAAAGCTTATGCCGTGGTCTTTCTTGTTCTCGGTTCATCGCAGCTATTGATTACATTTCTTAGACAGGGATCAGATGGAACAAGTACCACTTCATTGAACCAATCAGTCTACGGGATATACCTGATTGTACTTATGGGATACTCCTGCTCTGTTCTGGTGACTTTCCAGTTCAAAAGCGATAAGATAGTCGAGATAATAAACGAAATAACTGGGATAAAAGAGGAACTGAAGAACCTGGGAGTCGAGGATAATTCCGGAAAGTACGGCAAGAAGTTTTTTCTAAAAATTATTGGGAGCTTCGGCGTCGTTTTCCTGATGAGAATATTCAACAATATCCTCCTGGACGATCTTGATCTTACCATCGAATTCAAAACAATATCCTGGATCGGAGGTATCATAATAAGCATTCATAGCCACAGCGCGATCCTGTTTTTTGTCGAAACCATAATCTGCATCAGGGAGCTTTTCGAATCTCTGAACAACAAGCTGAAGGGTAACGTCCGACCAAATCGTGGCTGTCTTTCATCCGATGATCCGCAAGATGTGTCAGCCTCAAGGCTTGGTGGTGTACGAGGAAATGACGGTCAATTAGCGCATGATATCATCATGAGCGAAAATATTCAATTGTCTGTGAGAGACGTCGAGAAGATCGGAAAACTGCACAGTGATCTTTGCACCTTGGTGGAGTCTACTTCTCGATTGCATACAATTCCGATACTCTTAGCTACCGTTCAGCACTTTGGCAGACTACTTTCGAACTGCTACTCATTGTACACGCATGTATTTATATCAACTTATGCCTTTGAGAGCACGGAAGCCTACCTCCTATTTATGATGAGGCTAGTGGCCCGGACAACAGTGACGATTTTGGAAACTTTCTTGATCGCTAACGCGTGCACTTCGATGTCCAGAGCGGTAAGAGTCGCCTAAATCGAATTCGTAACTCATGAGATTTACTTGCTGACAAATAAATCGTTCTTCTTTTCATATCTGGAAACAGGGAAATGCTACGAAGGCCATACTCCATGAAACCTGGAACAAGTTCTATCCGGAAGATCTGAGGAACGAGGTAACTTGACGATGGATCTACCGTGGCTAACTTATCCAAAGCAAATCCAAATCGCTTGAGTAATATGTCGTAAAAGTCCGGCGACACTTTCACAGGCGCAAAAAATCAGGTCGTGACCAATCTCAGATCGACGATTGATTAGATCCGTCATTCTCTTTTCCAGCTCGTCAAGTTTTCCCTTCAACTTCTGCATAAACCAGTCGCTGTATCTGTCTTTGGTTTCTTCGATCTGGATTATTCTTTCGTGTATAAGGTGAGAGGGATCGATTGATACATCTTATAAACATGAATCGCCCTTTCTCTCAGAGAATTTCGTCCCATTTTTGATAAGTCATCGGTTCATCTGCTGGTGATTCTTCAAATTTATAAAAAACTTGGAAAATGATCGACGACTGTATTCATTTCCAGATGTTCTGCGCCACGGTAGCCTATTTGATCTTCTTGATACAATTTGATACATCCCAGCCGAATCCTGGTGCTTGAAGAGACGCGAAGAAACGGGGCATCCTTCGGCAAGAGAGTGAAGCAGCGTTCTAGACGCGATTTCGAACACCCTCGAACCTCGCCTTTTCCTATTCTCGAAAATATCCATACATACTATTTTAGCATTACAATTTGTCTCCTGCTATGGAATTATTGTGCCCATGTATTAAATGTGTGTGAAATATAACAGTCCATGTCGTACGGTGTGTCGATGTGATCAGCGATTGCAGCTCCGCATTTTTTGAATCACTGTTCCGAATTTTGAAGTAATATTCCATTTCTAATTCGCGAATGTCACAAATTATTGAGCGAAGGAAATCGCTCGAGGAAACATCCCCGGTAACGAAAATACTTTACTAATCAATATCGGCAACCACGAGGGGAAATATCTGACCTCAGAACTGACCATAACTTTCAGTATCGAGCTATACGCAGACCCTAGTACCGTGTATCGGTCCCGGGACTTGCGACTTGCGATTTTATCTTGTCCGCATCTAGGACGTGGACGATAACATAATCGATGGAAGAAATGAAGTGGAAGTTGAGTTTACCCGAGCCTCCAATGATGGTGAATTATTTCGCGAGACTGATCGGAACGGTATATTTTCATTTTTCACATTACTGGTGGTACCTACCTCTGTTATCATCTACTGGATCGTAATATCGTAAATTACTTAGCCCTCGTCCGACCAATATCATAAATATCGTAATACGGTATTGTCAGCATAATGTACCTACCAGGAAAATATTTCACAAAGTCGGATAGCCATTAGGTTAGAATTTTCATTATGAGAAAGCCTCTGGATCGATATACGTCATCCACCCGCTTTCAGAACAGTCGTTATACTTTCTAATCGTTGGTCCTAACTCGCGCACGTACGTACGTACGTTTGGCTATCGAATAAAGTATTCAGTTGCATTTTGTACCATCGCAAAAATCGATATCGGTTATACTGGTTGGAATACTGGTTTGCCAATCGATTTGCAAGCTTTCACGAAAATTTGCACTAGGGATAAAAATTCGCGAAGTTTAAAAATGGAGACTCACGTCGACTTCACGCCGTTTCAATTTCTGCTCTATTATTTCGCGAACTTTATCGGTTTGGCACCGTTCAGCCTAGTGAAAAACAATCTTCGTCAGGCCGGTTTCTGGCGTAAAGCTTACGCCTTGATTCTGGTTGTTCTCAGTTCGATATGGACATTTATTGTGTTCGTTTACCGCCGACCACGACTCATTCGATCCACTTCAGTCAACGATTTCGCGTTCGCGATACATCTCACTCTGTACATCAGCGACGCGTGCGCGTCTCTGCTGATATTCGCGTTCAAAAGTGATACGATAATCGAAATAATAAAGAAAATTATCGCGATCAGAAATGAGCTGGACATTTTAAGAATCGGGGATAACACCGAGAAGAACAACCGTATTTTCTATGCTAAAATAATCGCGACAAACGGTGCCGTTCTCCTGTTGAGAGTCGTGATCGATATTGCTTTGGATACCGGTGAAAATGGAAAGGGATTCACAGCGTTATTCTGGATCGGAAGTCTCCTGGTGAGCCTACACTTCCATAACGCGATCCTGATATTTGTCGAGACCATAATCCACCTCAGAAAGGTTTTTGAATCTCTGAACGACAAGCTGCAGGGTCCCGGTCGACCGAGTCATATTTTAGTTGCATCTCGTGATCAGGAAAATTTGCCAGCCTTCAGGATTCGTACAAAACGACGCATCGCCGATCAAGTACCGCGAAGGATCATCAATGACTTGAAAAGTATTCATTTGTCGGTGGGAGACGTTGAGAAGATGAAAAAAATTCACGGAGAACTTTGCGAATTGGTCGAGTCTGTTACTAACGTCTATACGATCCCGATAACCTTTGCTATCCTCCAGCACTTCAGCAGACTACTCACAAACTCCTACTCGTTGTACATGCGTGTGTTTTTATCGCGATATTCCGCCGAGACTGGAGAGACCTTAGTCCCATTTGTTCAACAGATGGTGGGCCGGACTGCGATCTCGACTTTGGAGTTAGTCTTGATCGCTCATGCCTGTACTTCGATATGCAAAGTGGTAAGGTCGGCTATAACTTAATTCAAGTTACACGACTTGAGAAAATCATTCTTCATCTTTTGGGGACAGGGCAATGCGACGAAGACCGTGCTGCATCGATTGTGGAACGAATTCTATCCCGAAGAACTGCAGGACGAGGTACGTTGGTGATAAAAATTAGCGAACTTATCCAGGAGAAATCATACCTTTCCGATGAACCTGTTGCAGTTCTACAAGTTTTCCCTCCAACTGATGCAGAAGCCGGTCGTTGTGTCTGCTTTTGGGTTTTTTCATCTGGATTATTCTTACCTCTACAAGGTGAGGCGAATTAATTCACGATTATATGAATATTGAATAACAGAATTCGACATGTCGTGGGTTGCTATGCTGATTTACAGATATTCTGCGCCATGGTAGCGTACTTCATCATCATGATGCAGCTCGACACTTCGCAGCCAAATCGTGGTGCTTAGGAGACGCGTGAAGAATTGAGATATTCCTCAGCACGAGAATGAACTAGCGTTTTGTAAGATAGGAAAGAAGCGATTTCGAACACCGTCGAAGTTCGCCACTCACCCATTCTCCGAAAATTAGAAATTAATTCCACCGCAATTTATTGCGACGCTATAGTTCTTCAATTATGTATCGATTTTTCGCACCGTCTGTAACTATGGCCATGCATCTAGTATACGCGTAGATGATGATATGTGAAATAAAAAGAAGTCCATATCGTGCCATTTTACGTCAATTACTTATCGCAACTTGACATAATCGTCCTAACCACTCCCGGAACGTTTGCATCGATTAAGAAGCAACAGGTAGGTGTACCGTGCTATACATTTCCTCCGTGATTCACACGAAACGTTCAAACACCGTTCTACGAGTCCATTTATTCGATTTACCTATACACTCATCCAGAATTACCCTATCACCAAAAGCAGTAACAAAAAAGGAAATAATAACAGAAAATCGTCGGAACTTGACACGCTATGTAAAGCCCGTAAGGTTGTAGAAGTCCTAAGTCGATGATTGATCAGTAAAATCACAATATCCTACAGTTTACCTACAAGGATAAGCAACAGGTGAGCACTAAATAATAGGTGGCTACTATAGTAGTCAGGCTTTCGTCGCTGGTAGTCAAATAAACGGATCGAAGCCACGTTTTACATTCGATAGAGACACCGTTTTTGATCCTACTATAAAAGATTCGAACCATTTTAGTTCGGTTATCGATGAGAAATGAAGACTTTCCAATGATGCATTCTTGATGGACGATATCGATCGCGTTTTCATTCTTAGTTGATTCTCATTTCCGGGATACGACGTGAGCTTTTAGGAGTAAATTAAACCCGGAGCATTACCGTCGGTCGATTGATTAGTATCATTTTTAAGCGATTAAAAAGGAGCAAACGCAATTTCGCAAAGTAGCGTGACGGCTCGTGACATCGGGGTGAAAAAGTAATGGTCGATATCCACTTTACTAATTGATATCGATCGCTACAGGAAAGCACCGAGCTGGAAATTCAGAATTATAGTCAGTCTTAGACCGTGAGTTGACCCCACCTCGTGTCAGACCCGCATTTCATTCGAAACAGAAAATGGAGTGGAAATTCAGTTTGCCGAAACCTGCGATGCTGGTGTATTACTTCGCGAAACTAGCCGCACTGGCACCATTCACCGTTAAAAATAACCGACTTTATTCGCCAACGCTGATCGATGTACTTTATCTAATCGGCATTGCTGCAGCTCATGCAATCATTGGAATAGTGACATTTGACCTCAGAGTGCTGAAATTGAACCGAGATGATTATTTCCAAGTCACTAATCTTCTGATGATAATCCAACATTTCGGAAGTTCTCCGGGTGTATTCTTCGGTCTGGGAATACTCTTGCTGATGTCTAAGCGGATCGTATACATCGTGAACAAACTGTGCGATCTCGGTAACGATATCAAGAGAATGGGCATCAGGGAGGATCATGAAAAAAATTTCAAGAACATTCTGGTCAATATAATGAAGGCCAACGTCATCCTAATGACAACGTGTGTCGTCTTGTGTGTGCTAGAGACTCGCTGGTCGATTTACATCTCGATTAAATACAGCGTCGAATGTTGGTTCTTTGTTAATATGGTATTAGGCTTCGCCCAAATACTCCTCTACATCAAACGTCGTTTCACACTGATAAACGAAAAACTGTCCGAACCGTTTGTGCCAATTCGCCACGCCGGGTCGCTGGACGATTTGCGAACGCTTGTGACGAGCTGGAAGTCTCGCAGTGAAAATCTTACCGATCTCCAACTCCTTCGAAAGATCGAAGCTGTGCATTTGGAGCTCGGTGATCTCGTAGATCGGACAACCGATCTATTCGCTGCACCGATAATCTTCGTCAGCATGCATGCCTTGACCGTCCTACTCCTATCTTCTTACTGGACGTATCTGAATTCTCGGTATTCGACCGAATCACCGATCAGCTATGTTCCCTGTCCCCTGATCAGGACGGTCATTCTGGTTGTTCAGTTATTCACGATCGCTTATGCGTCTACGACGACTTGTCGCGAGGTAAGATTTCGCGATGGAATAATAGCCAATTTGAGGTTCGTTCGACTTACGGCTGCCATTCGATAGAATAATTCCGCCTCATGAATATCGGGAGATTAATTTTCTTTCACTCGATTGGTTTTAGGGAAACGCTACGAAAGCTGTGCTCTCCAGAGTTTGGGATGCCTCCACGCCACAGAAACTGAACCACGAGGTATATTCAGGGATAATTAAGAAGCAGAGCGTTGCCCAAGTAGCTACAGATAATTTTCGCAATATTTTTGGACGACATACGTTTGATGAAATATTTTTTCTCGCTGATATTGATTGCAGTTAGATGATTAGTATTTTGCATAGCGTACCTATAGTCGTTCTAGGTACTCCTAACTCCTCTGGTCGATATTGTTTCTGCGCATTTCCAGTAAAGTCATAAAAACTCGTAATCGTCAGGTAAATCGAGTGACCTAACTCCAGCCTATACAGACGTACTTGGACGAGGTGTTCTTTCGCTTTTCACAATTACCTCTCGAATCGATGCTGGCCCTCGAGAGAACGTAGGTGCCTCGATCGATTTGCAAATTATCTTCATCTCCGAATCAATGTCAAGCTTCCTCCTGGCGTTGTGTGTCTTCGCACCAAATTCGCTAACAATGAATTAAAATCGCGATACTTATGTATGATGAACTGTTCCAGTTCTCCATGTTTTCTCTTCAACTGCTGCACAAGCCGGTCGCCGTATCTGTCCTCGATTTCTTCATTCTGGACTATTCGTACCTCTATAAGGTGAGGCCGATGGATTGATTCGTTTGCTGTCGAAGCAATTGACTTTTCACTCGATTACAGATATTCTGCACCGTGGTGGCGTACTTAATCATCGTGGTACAATTTGACAAGACGGAGGCGAGTCCCTTTCTGCTGAGGCGGTGAGAAATCGGAGAAATCCTCACAGGGTGAACCAACCGATTTAGAACACTCCACGCTCACCCTCCTACGTTCGCACATTCATAATCCAAGAATGACTTCACTGTGACCAGAATTCTGTATTAAAATTCGGCAAAACTACTGTAGACTTTAGTGTGTGAAATATAAGCCTGGACTTCACGCAGTTTATCAATTATCGATTATACCCAAGACTCCGAAAAGTCGTCCTCACTCTGGTAGGGTAAGGGTGCGATGTAAGGAGTCGTCAGACGTCCTGACATTGCGAAAAAAGGGCGATGGACACCGTATACTTAACTGATCGATATGAACGACCACTGGAATCACTCGACTTACTGCGAATCAACCATCAGTCCAGTCTTCGGCTGTGAAAAGACCTTCTCGTGTGTCGGTGGTACCGCAACGTGCAACTTTATTTCGTCAGGCATATAGTAGTTTGCGAAGAACAGAGCGAAGCTCCTTCGGAATAGAAAATGAAGTGGAAATCGAGCTCACCTAAACCTTCGATGCTGGTTTATTATTATGTGAAAATGAACGGTCTGGCACCGTTTACTGTGATAAAGGACAGATTCTATCCACCAACTCTTCTGAGTAAGATTCATTCCGTCTGGTTAGCTTCTTTTCATATATTCGTTACCATAATAGCAGCTATTACCTTATTCAAAAGCTTCGGGAAATTCGTATTTCCACTATCCGGACAATTCAGGGCTGGTATCCACCTCGTGATCAACCTTCCGACCACATGTTTCAATGTGACGATATTTCTTTTCACGTACGAAAAGATCCTACACGTAATGAATAAACTGCGCGACATTGGCAACGAACTGAAAACCCTGGGGATCGAGGAGGACGATGATAAATTCTTCAAGAATCTTTTGGCGACGATCGTAACGACAGACTCCGTCATCATTGTCATCTGCGTCACGTTGGGTTTCATCGATACCGAGTGGCCCATGCCCTTCGTAATTATTGATACGATCGATACTTGGCAATATCTTAAAGTGGGCTTGATTTTCATCCAAATCCTGCTCTTCATCAGGCAGCGTTTCAAGCTCATAAACGAAGACCTGTACAACGCGTTCAAACCAGCCAACCGCCACCGATCTCTAGATCGTTTGCGGATATTTTCTGTGTGCAGAAATCCGCGCGAAGAGATTCGAACGGACATTGAAGGTCTCACCGACTTCGAACGTATTCAAAAGATCGAACTTTTGCACCTGGAACTTTGCGATCTGGTGGATCGAACTACCGATCTATTTGCTATCCCAATTCTCATGAGCAGCCTGCAAATCTCCATCGAGCTAATGCTACACTCCTTCAGAATATACGAACTTGTTCGGGATTCGAACCAGCTCAGCGACGGTGGAGAAATTCCTTCGTTCCTGAGAAACATCGCGAGTCCCGTACTCAGGATGATCTTACCGATTCTTCAGCTATTAGCATACGCTCACGCGTCGACGACAACCTGTCGAGAGGTCAGATTCTCCCTATGATTTCCGCGATCGATTCACAATTTCAATATTTGTTTAATGAAAGATTAAACGCGGTCTTATTTCCTACAGGGAAACGCTACGAAAGCTGTTCTCTCCATGGTTTGGCATCAATCTGATTCACAAGAGCTAGGGGACGAGGTACGTTCGTTGATAACTATCATCGACGTTCAATCATTGCGAATAGCGAATGAAGCTTTCGCCGATCAATACACTGCCTCAGAACTTGTGATTTTCGCAATTCTTATTGGCGATATATGTATATTTGGAAGCATACTCTTTCACGGGTGATGCATGACTTTGGATGAACTAATGGAGCCGAATTTAGTAGCTGAAATACAATGTGTGATATTAACTGTTTCAGTTTCTTCTGTTCTCACTTCAATTGCTCCACAAACCGGTCGATGTGTCTGTCTTTGGATTCTTAGGTCTGGACTATACGCATCTTTACAAGGTGAGACAAATCGATGGATTGATAGCTGGGTTTGCGAACGTGTTTTTCAAGCTTCGCAAAAATATGTCTGACATTGCGGATCCATTTAACATTCCAATTTATACATGTGTGCAGGTATTCTGCGCCGTGGTAGCGTACCTGGTGATTATGATACAATTCGACATGTCGGGGCCGAACACCGGGACCTGAAGAATGCATCGAGGATCGGATATTCTCCTTTTTCTTATTGCGAAAGTTCCTATTCATGTTATATACATGTATATCGATTCAGTGCACTGTGTTACCCATTTCACAAATTGTACTTTCCAACCCATATTAGAAAAATAAAGTAATCGATGAACCCCTTAAAAATTTCTCAAAGCTACCGTAGATGTCAATGTGTGAATTATGAATCTGAACCTCGCACAGTTTGGCGAATATCGATACACCTATAACTCCACGGAATCCTCCTGACTCAGAGAATGAGCATTGAGACGATACGATCTAATGCTGACAAGATTCTCATCAGAATCGTTAAATTCGCAATGTGATTTCGCAAGATGTGAATATGTGGTATTATACCGCAGCAGAACCATCGTCTCGTCGATCAATCGATGTACCAAGGATCGTGTGAGAATTCCTCACGGGTCGTAACATCGTAGAAAAAGTTAATGGCAGTCGCTGTCTACTTCAATAATCGATATCGACAGCGAGGTAAAAATAAGTTAACGAGCTGAAAAGTGACGGTCTATCCCAGTTCCGAAATTGACGGCGAACCTTTCGCACGTCGTTCTCGCGAATCGTAACTCAACTTAGCTGGGCGTCTAGTTTATAAGCCACAACAGTTTTTGCATAGAAAAAAATGAAGTGGAAGTTGAGCTTACCCAAACCACCGATGATGGTGTATTATTTCGCGAAATTCAACGGACTCGCACCTTTTAACGTGAATAAGGAGAGATTCGACCCACCGACTCTACTGGGAAAACTATATTCGGTCTTCGTTGTTGCAGCTTATCTTCTTTCATCGATGATGACAGCTATTCCCACGTTTAGTGTACTTTGGGCATCGCCCTTTTCGCAATTCGGGATAGCGGCGATAACTATTGACGTATTTACCAGCTACTCGTCCACGTTACTCACAATGTTGATATTTCTCCTGATGTACAACAAGATCTTGTACATAATGAATAAGCTGTCCGACATCGGCAACGAACTAAAGATTTTGGGGATCGATGAGAATCTCGACTCTTTCTTCAATAATACTCTCGCGACAATCGTACTTACAAACATCACCGCCGTTTCTACATATGTAATAATTACTCTTGTGGAAACTAAATACACCACAAGTTTTATGGCCAGCCTCGGCTTGGACAATTGGTTCCATGTCAATACGATCCTTGCTTTCGTCAAGCTGGTATCTTTCATCGAGAAACGGTTCAAGCTAGTGAACGAAAAACTTTCCGACGTAGTATTAGGAACGGCTGGGAACTTCCGACCCTTTCGTCGTTCTCGGATAATCGAAGTGCGAGGGAACCCTCGCCAAGACGAATATTACACTGACGTCGAACGTGTACGAATTATCGAAGGTTTGCACATCGAACTCTGTGATCTGATAACCAGATCGACGAATCTCTTCGCGATCCCGATCCTTTTGAAAACCCTAAAATTCTGTACTTCGCTAACGGTAGGCTGGTACTGGGTATATTACGTAATTCGAAATTCAGGCCACGTCATGAGTGCTGAGGACATCGTCAGTATTTCGCGTACTCTGCTCAGGATGTTCTTCATAATCCCTCAAGTCGTCTTCATCGGTTGGGCATCTGCGAGGGCCTGCAAAGAGGTGAGACATCCGACTGAAATGCGATAGAAAATTTCACATATCTCTGTGATCGCCGGTCTACGAGAAGTTTCAATTATTTTGACGGATCCAGGTGGTGATGGATGAAATTTCTCTAATTCCAATCGTTATATTCTATACAGGGAAACTCTACGCGAGCTATTGTCTCCAAGGCAAGATATAAGTTGAAGTCCCAAGAACTAGAGGACGAGGTATGTTGGCTGGTGACCGTAATTCGCGTTCAATTATTAACGCTAAATTAAACTTACGTCGATCAACGAATCGCTCGCAATGCTTTTAGCAGATGTATAATGCAGACCGTATGTCCTGATGAAGAGTAGATATTGACTGTCACTTTCTCGTTGGTATAGATGCCATCGCGAAAAACCTATCGCTCGATATAACCATAATGTTAAAAGCGTACGAATACCAACGACATGTTCCTGAAAATCTATCGGATGATTTCGGACCTAGTAATGTGTCCGCAAATGTTTCAAAAGGCTTTTTTTCCAAATACCAGAAGACGCTGACCTGAAATTTGATTTTTTGCAGTTTTTTCTGTTTTCACTTCAACTGCTGCACAAACCTGTCGACGTATCTGCCTTCGGGTTCTTTCATCTGGGATACTCTTACGTATACAAGGTGAGACCGATCTATGCTAGGAAATGATTAAGTCGATCGTCGATCTATTGAAAAACTGAAAAAAGATCCGCGATCGCGATCTAAGAAATGAAACGGTCGTTACTTTTATCGTTGAATTTCATTCTCAGATACTCTGCACCGTGGCGGCGTACGTTGTCGTCTTGATACAGTTCGATGGGTTCCAACTGAATCCAGATCCTTGAGAGATGATTCGCGAATCGATGAAGAGCACAAGAGTGAAATGGAGTTTTGCACAAATTTAAACGATCGGTTTCGATCCCCTTTGCAATCCACCGTTGACCTATTCATATCCAAAATCTATTTCAGTGTGATTTATCGTACCTCAGATTTCTTGCACGGTGTTAAATGTCCTGCGAGTTCAATCCCACTGATCATAAGTCACGACTTCGATAAAATGAACCAAATCAATCGAACAGAAATTTATTCTCATGGTGTGCCGTGTCCATGTATCAAATTCATGTATGTAAAATAAATAAAGTGAGTATCACGAGATTCAACGATCATTTCTCCCATAGATTCGTTCCGTTTATACCCTGCTTTTGACTATAAGACCGAGCAACAGGTGGAACCGTACGATAAAAGAACTAAACGACGAATCAGTTTCGCTATCCGACAAAATTCCCAGGGTAGAATGATTTTTGCATCATTCGGAGCAGCTCGACGTAGTACAAGACACACCGTGCGAACCGAAGGAGTTGGATGCTGCTAAAAAATTGGTACATAGCTAAATTTCGGTGATTATTCGTACGGATAACGATCATCGATATGGTGACGTTTTTCTGTAGATGTCCCCATTGATAGTGAGAAGAAGCGTCAGGTTTCATTATTTATTGAAAAAAAGAGTGGTGGTCACCTTCCGTGCTTGGCTAATCGATATCGGCGACGATGGTGACGGACTTACGAGCTACGAATCGACCATCAATTTCAGTCTTCGACTGTAAGCAGTCCGTGCCGTGTGTCGATAGTTTGACGTGTGACTTAGGTTCGTCAGGAAACTAGTATCGCTTGAGGTGCGCGAGGCGTTTTTTCAATAACCGAAGATACCGGTATCGGAATCTAAAATGATGTGGAAATTGTATCTACCCGAACATTCAATACTGGTTTATTATTGGGCGAAACTGATCGGATTAGCACAATTTACTGTGACGAAGGACGGATTCTATCCACCGACCTTCCTGGCTAGACTTTATTCCATCGGTATCGGCATCGTTCACTTTGTTTTTGCAACAACAGCAGTTTTTGACATAATGATAAAATCCGATAACCTCCGCGGATTGTCAACTTTCGCAAGAGTTGGGACTACTATCCGATATTTGACCAGCTTACCGGCCACATCTCTGACCCTGATCATATTTTTCTCGATGCATAAGGATATCTTATACATAATGAACAAACTGCGCGATATTGGCGAGGAACTGAATAGCTTGGGCATCGAGGAGGATCATGGAAAATTTTTTAAGAATCTTTTCGTGACAATCGTCCTGACAAATGTCGTGATCATTGCAATCACCGTCATGTTGTGTTTCATCGAACCTAAGTGGCCTATATTATACTCGATTAAATTCATGCTCGATACTTGGCTACATCTGAACGTGGTCCTAGTTTTCACCCAGATTCTCTTCTTTATTGGGCAACGTTTCAAGCTGGTCAATAAAAAACTGTACAACTTATTCAGACCGGCTGGCCGTCGCCGATCCCTCGATAATTTGCGTATGTTCATGGTCTGCGAAAATTCTCGCGGCAATCATCAACCGCGTATCAAAGATCTTACCGATCTCCAGGTTATACGAAAGATCGAAACTTTGCACCTTGAACTCTGCGATCTGGTTTATCGGATGATTAATCTATTTGCGATTCCATTTTCGGTGAAAATGATTGAATTCTCTATCGAACTAATACTGGATTCCTTTTGGATGTATTTTGTCACTCGGAATTTAGACCAGTTCTTCAGTACTGGTGGAATCGTTTCGCTCGTCATAACCATCGTATGTCCCGTGACTAAAATGATCATCTCGTTCGTCTACTTATTCGCCGTCGCTGACGCATCAGTGAAAACCTGTAAAGAGGTGAGTTCTAGCGTCTTTCCGTCCGATCAGTAGTCGATGATCTTCAACCGATCGAATTTGAGTTTGCACAATAACCAAGTCGAAATTTCCGAATACGTAACCGATTTCAGGCGATTTATTTCGGCTGTTTTTCTTCTTCAGGGAAACTCAACGGGAGCTGTGCTCTTCAAAGTCTGGTACAAGTTCAAGCCACGGGAACTAAAGAAGGAGGTATGCTGGTCGATTGCAATGCTCCTAATGATTCAAGGCGCAGTATCATAGACATTCGTTAAACGAATACGATGTGGGATGTTATCTGTTGCAGTTCGTCATGTTTTCTCTCCAGCTGATGCAAAAACCGGTGATTGTGTCTATCTTCGGATACTTCGATCTGGACTATTCGTTCGTGTACAAGGTGAGACGGATCGCTCGATCATCGCCACCGTCATTTCCATGATTCGTTGATTTTTGTTTCAGATACTCTGCGTCGTGGTCGGATACGTAATTATATTGTTGCAATTCTTCTCTCAATAACCAGATTCCGATGTTCGAGGGATGCCTCATCAAAAATATTGTGCTGCACCGAAGAGAGGATTTTCCGATCGCACTGTTTAATTTATCGTCTCGCAAGTGTGAAGAAAGTAATTTCCGAATTTTGACTTACTCACCTACACGAGATTTATAGGTAGATGTGTGAAGCATAGAATTCAGCCGCATACGATTGGCCAATTGCTCATAAGCCCACAGCGTCGTCGCGACGATTCCCTAGTCCGTCGCGACGCCCAGAATAAGCAACAGGTAGGTATGTGCCATACGTTATCATCGCCACGCCTTAGACCATAGTATCCAATCAGAAAATTTTCTCCGAACGATTTTCCGGGATTAAAATTTTGCCCAAACTGTCAAAATATGCCGGTGATGATCGAGCGTCGATATTTCGTAGCTACGCTGTCATAGAAAACACAATGCTGTTCCAGTAACAGCACTGGCATATCAGTCCATCGGTCAGTATCATTCGCATCAAGATTTCCAAAGTCGTAAGAATTATCGCCAATATTGTAGACGTTCCCTATCGATCGGTATGACGTCGGTGTGCGATATCACGACGCAAGAGTATCGTCAGTATGGCATTTACCACTTTCCGAGGTCAAGGAAAAAGGTACGATGCAAGGAGTCGTCGTCGCACGTTCTGACATTGTAAAAAGCGAGTCACGGTTACCATGTAATTTACTAATCGATATCGACGACACCGAATAAGCGAATCGACCATCAAGTTCAGTCTCGAGCTGTAAGCCGACCCTTCCGTGCGTCCGTTCCGCAACTCGCGATTTCACTCTCTTACGCATCCTCATCTGAAGAATAAAATGAAATGGAGACTGAGCTTGCCCAGACCTACGACGCTGGTGTATTACTATGTCAAACTGATCGGACTAGCACCGTTCACCATGAAGGAGAACAGATTCTATCCGTCGAGCCTACTGGGCAAACTTGTTCCGGTTTTCTTGGCTGGCACTTATTTGTACTTGATATCGATGAGAGCCACGTTACAGTTCGAAATCTTCAGGGCATTGGAGAACGTCTCAGAATTCATACTGGCTCTTTCTACTATCCAAAGTTCCATCAGCTGTTTAACTACATTTGTCACCCCGTTGATGACTTTGTTCAAGTACGACAAGATCTTGCACGTAATGAATAAATTCTGCGACATTAGCGACGGACTTGAGCGACTGGGGATCGAGGAGGATCGAGGAAAATTCTTCAAAAATATTTTGATGACTATCGCAATGACGAATGTCGTCTACATTGCAACATTCGTCATCTTGAGCTTGATGGAAACTCGTTTGAACATCTTCTCGACAATGGGATACGGCATCGAGTTCTGGTTTTATATTAATGTGGTCTTAATCTTCACCCGAATGCTTTTCCTCGTCAGGCAACGTTTCGAACTAGTCAACGAAGAACTGCGCAACGTAATTCGACCCGTAATTCGGATATTCGTCGTATGTAGAAATCCTCGGGAAGAGACTCGTCCTACCGATCTCGGACGTATCCAAATGATCGAACTTCTGCACTTGGAACTCTGCGATCTGGTAGATGCGACCACCAATCTATTCGCCATACCGATTCTTCTTAGAAGCGCTGCATTGTGTACCGAACTGATTCTGAACTGCTTCTGGATATATTTCGTTGTGCTCGCTTCGGACAAGGGCGACAGTACCGCGGAAATCGTTTCACACATGGCTTCGATCTTGACGGCCTCGTTCAAAATTGTCGTCTCGATTGCTCAGTTGATTGGCATCGCCTACGCATCCGCGAAAACCTGCCAAGAGGTGAGATTCAGCAACGATTCAAGACGGCAAATTTAATGTTCCTTAAGAACGATTGATATTTCCACCGACCCGAATAGCTTCGCGATCGTAAACTCAACTTTTGCAATCATGTCAATTTTTGGAAGATCAGGAAAATGTTAAAAAGTCAATCTTTTGCCCCAGGGAAACGCCACGAGAGCTCTTCTCTCCAAAGTGCGGTACGACTTCGAGTCACAGGAACTAGAGGATGAGGTATGTTGTCCGATCCACCATTCGTTGCAAAAATATTCCCTGAGAAAGCAGAAACGGCATAAAAATATCTCAGCCAAGGTTCCAGAATATTTTCAAACGAGGGAAGGGACGGTATCGATAGGCGATGACTCTGGACAATGCAGGACACTTGCAGATCCAGATTTGCCACCCTGGATCGATCTCTAATTGTAAAACGAAATTTGTGTCGTTGAATGTTTCAGTTTTTTCTCTTTTCACTCCAACT
Organism: Tenthredo amoena; assembly: GCA_963966615.1. NCBI lineage: Eukaryota > Metazoa > Arthropoda > Insecta > Hymenoptera > Tenthredinidae > Tenthredo > Tenthredo amoena. The sequence goes on along the minus strand of OZ016495.1, from coordinate 1,022,107 downwards.
GACGCACAGACCGGTCACCGCATCTGTCTATGGGTTCTTCGATCTGGGCTACCCGTACGTCTACCAGGTGAGACCGTTCGATCAATTGATTGACATTAAATTAAATGCAATTGACATTTCGTAGCACAGAATTCCATCGCATTGATCATACGTTAATTTACAGGTACTCTGCGCTGTGATAGCGTATCTGATAATCTTGATACAATTCGATCTTGCGAAGCCGTATCCCGATCATTGAGAGATGCGTCGTGAAATGGATTCTGCTACATCTCAAAACGGAATGGCACTTCAACCGCAATAACACGAGTGATTTTCGCCACCTTTGAAAATAACTTTTGACCTATTTTTGAACGTATATATAAGATTTATTGTACCAAAGATTACTTGCACCGATGAGTTACAGATAATGTGAATTGTATTTTATGGATTATACCATAAGTCACGACTCAGATTAACGAGAATGTCGATTTAAATGTGTGAATAATTCGCTTCAGGAGATTGTGCCTCATGTAGTGTGCTTTGTCCAAATATTGACGTGCGTGTGAAATAAAGAATTCAATTCCATAAGACTGGTCAATCATTGATTACAACTCCACAGGGTCGTCTTGACGATTCCCTAGTTCGAAGCCGAGAATGAGCAACAGGTAGGTATACGTACCATACATTGCCATCGGCACGCCTTCGACTACAGTAACCAATGAGAAATTGAGAAGAGTGAATTCCCATTTTCTGAAACTGTACGAATATGGACTCGTTTGAGACGATTTAGAATTGGCAGAAAGGTTGAAGTTTACACGATTAAAATCCGGAATGGATGGATATGTTTCTCAGGATGTGAAGACAGGGAATAGTTCATTCTGGTCGAGACCCTCTTTACGGAAACCCATTTCTTCTACTTCGATTCCATAACATCATGAAGTCATGAATAATTGATAGGACTCTGAATAATTTCGATGATAAAAAATTCACGCAACTCCATGGGTCGATACTTTTCCTCGGTGCTGTCAGGAAAGTCGTAAAACCTCCTAATAACCGGGTGCCTCGAGTAACCTTACTCGAACCCATACGCACCTACAGCCATTAAATGTACCCTCGTCTTTCGCGACGTTATGCAAGATCGATAGTGCCTCTTATATAGGTAACAGGCATCGAAATCGATTGCAAATTATCATCGTCTCTGATCGCGTATGACAGAAAAAAAATGACGCCATTCGATTCCTACCGAAAAGTGCCTCTGAACCTATTGAGCAAATCATTGAAATTGTTCGCTAGAATCACTCTGAAACGATGAATATCAATGACATCGTGAAAAAAAAAGCCAATTTACTTTTTATTCAATTTGTTACACCTCTCCAGATTGATTCCCACGATTTTCTGTTCAGTTCTGATTCCGAAGATAGGAGAGAGACTGATTTCCTCTCGGACCACGACGACATCGAAGTAGAATAAATTACTTCGGCGATTAACTCTGGGTTCATTGAAAGTCGATTAAGAAGTATCATTCGCATCAATTTATCAGAATTCGTGACCCCGTATGTCGCATTTGAAATATTCCAGGCGTTCGACGTCGTAACATCGTGACAAAAGCGACGGTTGCCATCTACTTAGCTAATCGATATCGACGACGAGAATAGGTTTACGGGTTGAAATCGGACGATCATTTTCAGTTTCCGCTGGTGAGCTGACCTTTCCCGTGGTTCGGTACCACACGCGAATAAAAAGCCTACGTCTTCCCGTGCACGACGCGGTTTTCTGATAAAATCTGACTGCGAAATCGAAGTAGAAAATGAAGTGGAAATTGAGCTTACCTGAAACACCGATGCTGGTGTATTATTATATGAAAATGACCGGACTAGCGACGTTCACCGTAAGAAATGACGGGTTTTATCCACCGACGATACTGGACAAACTTTACACCGTCGTCAACGTTGCTATTCATTGCTTCATCGCAACGTTGGGACTCGTTACCGTACCGAAAAACGTTGCTGCAGACACAATGTCGAGATTACATAAGATTGGGGATAGTTTCCAACAACTGGTCGGCGCTCCAACCGCAGCTTTAACCCTGATCACATTTTTGCTAATGAACAAAAAGATCGTATGCATAATGGACAAGCTGCAGGACATCGGCGAAGAACTGAAGAGCTTGGGCATCGAGGAGGACCGTGAAAAATTCTTCAAGAATCTTCTCGCGACGACCCTGATGACAAACGCAGTCACCGTTGCATTCTGTGTCATATTGTGTTGCATGGAGCCAAACTCGCCCATAGTATACTCGACGAAATACGTTGTCGACGCCTGGCTGTATCTGAACGTGATCCTCATTTTCACCCAAATACTTTTACTGATCAGACAACGTTTCGAGCTGATCAACGAAAAACTGTACAACGTATTCGGACCGGCTGACCACCGCCGATCTCTCAATAATTTGCGGATATTTACGGTGTGCAGAAGTCCCCGCGAAGAGACTCGATCGGTCTTCAAGGATCTCACCGATCTCCAGCAGATACGAAAGATCGAAGCTTTGCACTATCAACTATGCGATCTGATGTACCGGACGACCGATCTATTCGCGTTTCCGATTCTTTCTAAAACCGTTGATTGTTCTACAGGTCTGATTCTGCACAGCTATTGGATATATTGGGTTACTCGGCATTCAGACCAGAATTACAGCACTGCCAATATCATTACGTTGGCGATGAACATCTTGTGTCCCCTGATCAGGATAGCCATCGCGAGTTATCAGTTATTCGCAGTCACTCATGGATCAGCTAAAACCTGTGAAGAGGTGAGATTCACCGGTTTGTTCGATCGCCAGTAGGTGATCATCAGCTCGAATTCAAATTCCTGAAAAACGTATGATTTTTCCTCTTCTCTCTAGGGAAACGCAACGAAAACTGTGCTGTTCAAAGTCTGGTACAAGCTTGCGCCAAGGAACGTTGAAGACGAAGTATGTGATACAATAGCTATCATCGGCGTCCAAGTATCGACAGGAAATGAAACTTCTCGACTTGCTATCGCTACTTTTGGGCGACGTATAATTTGATATTGCCTGTTGCAGTGCTACATGTTTTCTCTCCAACTGATGCAAAAACCGGTCGTTATGTCTATCTTCGGGTACTTCAATCTGGACTATTCATACTTATACAAGGTGAGACAGATTCGTCGTACTCATGGTGAGTCCAGAGATCTACTACCTGGCGTATGATTGTCGTTAGGGGATCCATTCTTCCCAAGACATCTGATAACGTAGTGTTTATTGATTTACAGATATTATCCGTCGTGGTGGCGTACCTAATCATCCTGATACAATTCGATTAATCCCTCAAAAAATGCGTCGCGAAAAGTAGTCCTAGCTAGTCTCGTTCGTGTACGAACTGTATACGTGTAGTTCTAGTTGCGTGGAATATATAGAATTCAACGACATACGAATTGTCAATTATTGATCACCTCTTCGCCACCTCAGATCCATACTTCACCTTCGCACTTCCCGAAGAGTCATAAAACCTCCTAAACATCGCGGTTACGTCGTGTGACCTTAGCCGAACGCATACACACCGTCGGAAATTGAATAACGTGTACCCTCGTTTTTAACGACATTATAGAAAATCGATAGTGGCTCTCACAGGTCACAGGTGTGGACAATCGATTAGCAAATTATTATCGCCTCTCTACTCCGTTAATGGCAGTCCTTTTCCCTTGCAAGCTGCACCGTCCACGTCGCTGATCGATGCAATTGGCACGTTGTCGTGCAAAGTCCATCCCAACGCTGAATCACGAATGTACATGTCATCCCCATGTCTCTGCATGGTTCTCGAGGAAAACCGTCCGAGTTTTCGTCACGATTCGCAATCAATTTCCTGGTTTTCGCTCCAATAAGCAACAGGTGGTGCTCCGCGATACAATAGAACAGCCTCGCTGTTTCTTTTCATACAGCTACGCAGAGCCATGGAATGGAAAGAAGGGTGGATGAGTCTTCGGTATCATCGTCGATAAGCTGTTTATTTTAACAGAATTCCGTCCGACGGTGAGAATGAATTCAGGTCCGTCACGAGTCGATTGATAAGTATTTATCAGGAATCGTGACCCCGCGTTTCCCATTTCTAATGTCCTGGATCTGGATCAAGGCGTGTTGCGTCGTAACACCATGAGGAAAGAGTGACGGTCGACGGCTATACTTAACCAATCGATATTAACGAGGTGACAGGTGAGGATGAGCTGACAAAGTGAAAATCGACCATAATTTTCAGTCTCGCCTTGTCCGCAGACCCTGTCGCGTCTCTTTTCCCTAACTTGCGATTATTTCGTTCGGTTAGGGTATCCCCGTGCTCGTGGTACTTTTTGGAGTCCTCACCATAACGGATTCGAAATAAAAAATGAAGTGGAAGTTCAGCTTACCGCAACCACCGATGCTGGTCTACTATTATGCGAAATTGATTGGACTGGCACCCTTCACCGTTAGAAAGGACGGATTCCATCCACCAACCCTTTTAGGTAAACTCTATATGGTCTCCCTTGCCGTCGGTTCTATTATTCTCCCATTAGTAGCGGGTGGTGCAATCTTGGCAGATTTGAGGTCAACCAAAACTGCACCTATCGTAGAAATGGCCGTCACTTTCCAATACTGGGTGAGCGCAACGGCTATATTTCGCATCATGATAACGTTCTTGTGGATGTACAAGAAGGTATTGAACATGATGAACAAACTATGGGACATCGGCAACGATCTGAAGATTCTAGGCATCGCGGAGGATCGTGGGAAGTTCTTCAAGCATCTCTGGCTGACAACCGTAGTGACAAACGCCCTCGGCATTGCGTCCTTTGTTATCTTATATGTCATACTAGACACCTGGAGCATTTCATATCCGATCATCACCAGCATAGAGGGTTGGTATCGTCTTAACACGATCTTCGTTTTCGTCCAAACGATGTTCTTCATCAAGAAACGTTTTACGATGATAAACGAAGAACTGTACAACATATTCAACCCAGCTAGACACCGCCGATCTCTGAATCGTTCCGAGATGTTTGTCGTGTGCAGAGATCCTCGCGAAGAGATTCGACCTGACATTGAAAATCTTACCGATTTCCAACGCACCCGAAAGATCGAATACTCGCACCTGAAACTCTGCGATGTGGTATATGAGACGAGCCGCGTATTTGCAATCCCACTCCTTTTCGAGTGCTTTCAATCCTGTTTCGAGTTAATGCTGCACTGTTTCTGGATATATATGACGAGCCGGAATCTACCGGAGCACTCCAGTTCCGCAGAAATCACTAAATTCGCGATGAATACCTTGCACACCTTTCTTAAGATGGGAATAACGACTGTCGAGATACTTGCCGTCGCTTACGCATCTGTGAAGACCTGTGAAGCGGTGAGATTCGCCAATTACAGATCGAATTAACGATTGCACAATTATCCAGTCGAAGTTCTCAATCGATTCTCGATTTCAGACGATTAATTCTAGCTGATTTCTTTCGCCAGGGAAACGCCATGAAAGCTGTGCTGTTCAAAGTTTGGTACAAGTTCAAACCGTGGGGCCTGGAGGAGGAGGTATTTTCTCCGATAACTATCGTCGGTGTAAGATTACTGATTTTGAATCAAAACTGAACGAAAGAACTTGGTTCAGACATCATCGATCCTAATTCGCTCCTCCGAAATTCCCCAATGGGTGTATTCAAGTAATAAATGATCGTACCGAACCCCAGACACTCGATTGATACCTGGAATATGATATTTGACATTATCTGTTGCAGTTCCACATGTTTTCTCTCCAACTGATGCAAAAACCGGTAGCCGTGTCTATCTTCGGATACTTCGATCTGGACTATTCGTTCGTGTACCAGGTGAGACCGATCGATTTATCGATTCCCCGTCCTTTGTGCTGATCATGATCAGCGAAATTATTTATTCCCAAGACATTTCATCATTTCATGACACAATGTCCGTTCGTTTACAGATATTCTGCGCCGTGATGGCTTACGTAATCGTTATGATACAATTCGATAAGTCATAGCCGATCATCGACACTTGGAAGATGCGTAGGAGAATGGGTCACGATAGCTGCACAAGAGTGGAATGACGTTTTAGAAGAATATTGGTAGCCTGCACTGTGTTTCAAATGCTGTGAAGTGTATTTTATTATCGTAATGGTAACAACGCACGATCAAATTTGGAAAAAAAAAATTGACAGATTTGATGAATTTGAATAATACCCGAAAGCAAATTGATCTCTTGATGTAGTACGAGTAGACGTAGATGTGTGAAATACAAAATTCGACCCATACGATTCCGTAATTATTGATCACGACTCCTATACGTCATTCGAACAATTTCCTACGATTTTGTGACCTAAAAACAGCAGATTTCTGAAATAAAATCATCCATCGACACAGCTAGAACGTTTCGTACCGTTTCGCGCTCTTTTATTTGCAGCAAAATTAGTTGACTACATCGTGAACGAGGTGGCGTTACCTCCCGGTTGGTATACACATGTATCGACCTTTCAGTCTTCTACGAGCATCGCAGCCTCACACAATGCGAGATCTAACCTCACTTTGCGCAACATACGGTCGTTAAAAGATATAAAACAGAACTGATTCTGATATCCTATGAAAAATATGGAAGGAAAATCTGAAATGGGAATAAATGGGATCGAATTAAACTGCCATGACTTTATCGCCACGTGAAAGGTAAGGATAAACTCCATCCTGCGTATTTTAGATGCTACGAAAGTAGTAACGCGCGTAGTTAACCAGTTCTCCTTTATCTTGTGCGAAAAAAAAATGTGCGGAAAAAACTTGGCATAAAATTTATCGAATAATAGAACGAAACTAGGTTGACGTAGTATTCTGCAATATTTTTAAACGCTAATTAATAATCGTCATCGCGTTTTAACTCAAAGTTATATTCATCGCTGCAGTATCTACACAGGGAAAAGCGTTCGCAGCGCCACTGGGTTCTAATTCCAGCCGTTGCCGCAAGGCGGACATATCGAGCGCTGAATTCGAATCGTTGTTCATGTTTTCGTATCTTTCTGTGCTCGACGACTCGCATGAAACGGATAATACGCGGTTCTTTTCCGCCGAATATTGACTCAACTTAATTCTTTCTCAGGTTATGTTTGCCGATGGACAACGTGAGGGCCTTGAAATTGATATTTTTCACGATGATAGGCCTGACGATAGTGGCCGTAATCGCCGTGTGGAGTTCGCAGAGTTTAGCGATCGTCGAAAACGTCCTGTTCGACGACGTCGCGATATCTTGTTACGAAAATCGGCTTGAGACCCCCGGAAATGATCGAGAAACCGATATTGTACCGACGATATACTTCGTTACTCCGACTTATCCGCGGCGGGAACAAGTCCCGGAGCTTACAAGGCTCGGTCAGACTTTAAAGCAGGTCAAGAGCCTCCATTGGATAGTCGCGGACGATAATACAGAGTGTAATCCATCGCTCGTAAGGCTGTTGAAAAAATTCGGTAAATATTTACCAGATAGAAATAAAGGGAGATCACGGTTCGGATCGTTTATCAAAATTTCTATTGCAGGAATCCCGTTGACCGTTATGGCCAGTCCGATGCCTAAGGTGTTTTGGAAGCGTGAGAAAAGCCAGATGCCAAGAGGAGTCGCAAATCGGCGGGCTGCCCTCTCTTGGATCAGGAATAACGCGAGGAACGGAGTTCTGTACTTCGGGGATGACGACAATACCTTCGATCTCGATCTTTTCGAGGAGATTCGATACACCAAGAAAGTCTCCATGATGCCGGTCGGATTGATAGGCGATTTTGGAGTCAGTTCACCGGTCGTAAAAGAGGTAACGATCATCGGCCGTTGGGCGAGTATATCGAGAGAAAAGCATGTGACGATATCTTCCAGGGAAAAGTGATCGGCTTCTTCGATTCTTGGCCGGGAAATCGCAAGTTCCCAATCGACATGGCGGGATTCGCAGTGTCGGTTAAATTCCTGAACGAATCACCCGCCGCCACTATGCCCTTCAAAGTCGGCTACGAGGAGGACATGTTTCTGCAAAACCTGGGGCTTAAGGTCGAAGACATCGAGCCGGTTGCCGATCATTGCACAAAGGTGAACATTTCTACGAGCTAAAATTCAAAATCGCCCTTTTGCGAGCTTTATGAATCTTTCTTTCTTGTTCAGATACTCGTTTGGCATACTCAAACTACGAACAAGCCGCGAGCGAGTCTGCGGATCGTTAACGAGAAGTCTGGCACATCGTTGGACGAGCTGATCAAAGAGATGCGAGAATTCGGAGTAGCGGTTTCTTCGGGTGTAAAAAAAGGTCGGAATAAACGGCGTTTGCGATATCCCCGGATCGACGTGTGAAACATTGATCTCTGATTACAGGTGTGAAGACTTACTACACGAGAGGAAACCGTCGTACCGATGTTTAGATGTACGAGTACGTGCATAGATCGCAAGAGTACCTGGTGGATTGTGAAACGCGTTATTTCGCGAAATGAGTTAAAAGGAGAATAAAAAGCCATAGTAAATTTCTACTTTGTCCATGACGTTATTTCTCGTCTTACAAAGACCACGAGGAAAACTGAGAATCTATCGAATCGACGGTGTAGATTGATCGGTGTACACGATTCGAAAAAATCCCGTTCGAAAAACATCAAAAATCTAACGTAGCGGATTCGAGCTTGAAAAAAACGAAAAGAAGGTTCATTCTTCTTGCAATAAAATTATCGATATCCACTGAACGAAAAATCGGTATGATTCTCGAGACAACGATCTTCACCAAAAATTAAGTTTCATTATTTTTTTTTCCCCCAAATTTCAAAAGAAAATAAATTCATTACAGATCCTCCGATCATCATCCTCAAAAACCCTCATCCCTCCCAATTAAAAAATCGCTCTTTTTTACCGACTCGACAACGTATCGGTCTTCATTCTCGACTCGGGTCCGCTATACCAGCGTCGAGATGTCGGTGTGTGGATGTTGCGCACTGCGGTGCGTCAACGTCAGTAAATCCCGAGTCTGGAATCGACTCTTGGTGGGGTCGGGGAGTAGAGGCGTGTGCGACCTCTACATCGTTGGATATACCTATATAGTTATCCCCGGCTAGTTGGTCGTCGTCGTCGGCGGGGGGTGGATGGGGGGGGGGGGGGGGGGGGGGTAGTTATAGATATGGTAAGTAGCGTCGGCGCCTGCGTGTGTATGAGTTTCGTAAGTGGCGCCGGTAACGGAGATTGTATGTATCTGTGAGAGAGGAAGAACCGAGTGAGACGTCGTTGTGGCCCGCGGCAGGCAGCGATTACACTTCGGGCACCACGTCCCGGTCGGAGCGCAGTGTGTTTGCGCGTAGAATCAGTGGCCGGCGCCCCGGTGTGTACAGGGTTTTATGATTGATAGTGATTGACATCAGGTGAATATATCGGCGCCCCGGGTCCGCCCGTAACCAAATTTAAAAAAGAATCGAAACGTTCATTCGCCGTTATAGATTAGGAATGAATTAAATAAGGGAAAAGGTGGATAATATCGAATTGGAGAAGAGGATTGAAAAAAAAAATAGATATATGTATATATGTGTGTATATATATATATATAGAGAGAGAGAGAGAGAGAGAGGGATTTAAATATAAAAACCAGATAAAGATTAAAAAAAAAAAAAAAAAAAACAGAAGATTAATAATACTATAAAGGGAAAAAATATACTAAAAATGTTCTTCCATCGGACCGGATTTCGCTACGCAACCGACCAACCTCATTAAATCTCCATCCGTACCTCTACGAATGGTCATTGCCGTATTTCTATACTATAGAATAATAATCGATGACCCCCCCCCCCCCGGTGAAATTTGACGAGCGTTAAAAGAAAGAAGCGAAAAGTAAGAGAGAGAGAGAGAGAGAGGGAAAATAAAAAAATAAAAAAAAAAAAAAAAAAGGAGAAGGAAATATCTGCAGTAATCGTAATATATATATATATATATATATATATATACACATATATGTATATATATATACAGTAGTCGTCATTATTTATTATCACTGTTATCAGCGTCTTCATGTTATAAATCGTATAGAAGAAGAAAGAGAGAGAAAGAGAGAGAGAGAGAGAGAGAGAGAGTAAGAGAAAAAAAAAAAAAAAAAAGAGAGAAAAGATACGGACTCGATAAAAATTACACGCGATATAAAAAAAAAGAACTAAGAACTCTTTAAGACCAATAAATAACCCGTTGTTATAAAACCGTCGACACTAGTGTTCGTCTTCTATCGCATACTATTTATATATATACATATATACATACATATATATATATATAAATATATGTATATATATATTCAGGCGACGTTTTAAAGTTATTGACGGAAAAAAGAAATAACGAAAGAAAGAAAGAGAAAGAAATCAACCTTAACCGCGGCTAAAGATCGGAGAACGCTGGATTACCTCGCGTGAGTATGATCATTAATTAATCGTATATCAAATTATTAACATTACGATGATTTATATAGGGTAGAAGAAAAGCCTCTCGTTTCTCAACGGCTGTACAGTTATCGCTTTATAACTCGCTCTGGCCTTTATCTCTGTCTATATATAGCCGTAGATATATCCTCGAATAGTATACTATGTTCCTTCTTATTTTACAGTATATATCCAAATAAACGACGACGATGTAATAGGCGATTATTTTTTAAACCTGAATTGAAGAAAATCTTATAAACGTGTTCACGGTCTCCCTATAGCCGTAGGCTACCTGATCAAAGCATTAAGGATTCTGCAACGAATACATATCACCCATTACGTAGCTATGCGTGCGTGGTTTTTAGCCAGTGACCAATCCACGGTTTATATCAGACACGAGCACGCTTTCATAGCCATATAGGTAACCGTGTGTGTGTATATATATATATATATATATATATAATATATACGTATATATGCATGTATCCACGGTTCGTACACCCATAGACACGCATATACACACACATATAAACAACGGTGGACATGTGTGGGCGCGCATACTCATAGCGTATGCTTATCCCGATCAATACACACGTAGCAAAACGAACGTATTCAGGGCCTCCTACCAACACTGAGAGAGTGCGAAACCCGCGCAGCAGACAGACAGATAGAGAGAGAAGGGAAGATCGTTGCACGGGGCGAGCGAGCGAGCGAGTGAACGAGGCGTTGTGTCGGCGCATGCGCACGCGCACGCGCAACGCGTCTTTTACTCACTTCGCGCACCACTACCCGCCGTTACCGTACACACTGATACAAATAACGCCCGTCTCTCGGTGTTGGGGATTTTTATCGGAACTTGGGGGGAAAATCGATGGTTAGGAAAACCAGCTCCCGGTACGTTTTATTTTCTTTTTCTTTTTTTCTGTTTTTTTTTTTTTCTGTTTTTTTTTTTCACATCGTTTCAGGTACGGAAAGATAAGAAGAAGAAAAATAATAATGATACGATTTGTGTAGATGTAATTTACTCTGATTATCCATATATGTATATATATATGTATATACAGGTTATATTCCGACACATCACGGACAAAATTTCGTCAATTATCATTCAGAATTATTTATTATGTAACGAAGCATCTATGTATGTATACACACACATGCCTACTTTATACCTTCCTCATTTCCGTGCTCGGCTATTGACGTAAGCAATTCGAAACGATAAAACGTAAATGTTTAGAGGGCGGATCGTTCAATTAACCAAATTTTATCGTCTTTAGTGGCAACGTAATGTGAAAACCGACACATCAACTTGACATATATAGATTTTGACATTGAAACAACATCTTCGTCGAGTTTCCCGAACGTGAAGTGACACAAGTATGTGTGAAAATTCCGATCGATCACAGGCCCTCGATGTTCAGCGAGAAATATACTCGTACACATAAAAGAGAGAGAGAAAAAAAAAAAAAAAAAAAAAAACGTCATGCCGATTGGCTTATCCGCGAATTAATCGGTAAAAGTGATGAAGAGGCAATTTGCACAAAATTGCGCCAATTTTATTGTCAAGATCTGTCGTTTGTCGCTATGTAGGTGCGTTTGAAAAATGACAGGATCGATTGATCCACGAGTCAAAGAGACGATTCGGTAATACCGAACACGTAATCGTTTCATCAGACTTGAGGAATCGAGCGATATTCGCTAATTTTCGAATCCAGAAATGAGGGAATTCGTCGGACATCAATCAGATCGATATTCGCTTTGAGTTTCCGCGTAATGTTTCGTTTCACAAATTTTCCGCATACGTGCAAGCTCGCACGACGACGATCTGGGACACGAATAACGAGCTGTGTCTCTCTGTTAGTCTCATCATCATGCCAACTGGGTGGGTCGTCGTCGTCCCTGGTCCGCGGTAATCGTGGTGGTGGATTTTATCCAAAGGTTTAATTCGATTGCGAAATTTTCCATTAGCGTTAGCAATAACATTTTCACTTTCTAGGTGCGTAATTGTACGCCTCTGACAAACAGCCGATCGCCGCGGAATATGGATTCGAGAATAAACTATCACTTTACTCGCATCTCGCATTCGTTCTTTCCGTATATCCATAACCAAGCGACATTCTATAAGGAGATACGATACGACGAGATCTCTTACCCGTACAGTTATGTAAACCTGAATCGAACGCAAGGGTAACGAGATTTTCAGACGAGGAAGAGAAGGACGCATGTATCGAATTTACTCTCGCGTCTACGTTTTTTCTTTTTTTTTTTTTTTTTCATTTTTTCTTTTTTTGGTTCTTCGAACGGGGAAAGACGCGCTTCTGAGCTCGTTCAACGAGTGCGTAAAGAATTTTTCTACGGAGAAGAACAAGCCGGTTGAATGTCGGTCCAGTTTTTCTTGGCACTGGGTTTCTTTCACGCAGCTCTGGCGTTGTCCCAGTTATATCCAGTAGTCATAATGCCGCGGATTCGCGTGTATAATCCATCGGTATGAGACTGGGATTCGGAATTAATCATTTTACACATCCCTCGCGGATTAATATATCTCGTATTGTTTGTCAGCCCGTGAATCCGCGGGGTTCTTACCTATATGGTCAGAGTGGATCAACGTTTCGCGTATAATTTCAGGTGAGTTAAGGCGAGGTGTACGCCAAGGTAAGTTAAAGGCGAGCTAAGGCAAAGTCTATTGGGTTGGGCTGGTACGCTTTGTTCGCATTCTTAGCGAGGCAGTGAAACGTGACCTTAAAACGAGGTTCTTGTAATATTGACGCGACCGATATATGCCTCTGCCCAACGTCGACGTCGACGACGACGACGACGACGACGACGACCGTCTACGTATACCTACCTGTTCAAACATACGTGGAATATACGTGGATTCGCAAGTTTTAGGGAATTAGAAACCCGCGACGACTAAAATGAAAATAAAAACGAGAAACTAGAAACGAGAAACGAGAAACGTTCGTTATCCTTCCTTCCTCCCTTCCTTCGTATACCTATAATGTAAACCAAAAACTCAATGAGCTCATCTTTTTCGACTGTGCGGTCAACTGGTCTTGTATACAATGGATTATGCTAGAGGACATGTTTAGATAATCCATCTGACGCGGACGAGTCAAGAGTACAAAGACGGGGATGATGAAACCCGGTGATGTTTGAATAATAAAAAAGTGAAGAAAAAAAACAACAAATTTTTAAACAACTTTTTTACCTTCCAAATGTTTACGTTTTTTACCCACCTAATATTCTACACAAAACGTTATTCGTATTTCATGAATTGTATATCATCCGATCATATAGTTCTTCCCGCATTTTTCCGAGTTTCCCTAGGAACAGAAAAAAAAAAAACGAAAAATGATAAACTTTGATGATTCTCGTACCCTAGTCCCATAATTTGACATTTTTTTCCAAAAATATTCTTCGTTAGAAATTTTTTTCGAAATCGGGTATGGGGTAATTTCCGGGGAAATAGCCTTTCCGAAAACACTGTCAAGCACTGATATTCAAATTCGAAAGCCAATCATTCTGGTCTGTGAAATAATATTTTGGGATAAATTTGCCCTTTTTCTGACCGAGCAAATGGGACTAAAATTTTTTAAGTATATATAGTATAAACACATGCATAGGTATAGGTAATTGAGAAAAGTTTAAGACATAAATTTTGTACGGAGGAGGAGAGGCGCCCTATTGTCGTGTTGGTCTAGTGTGTCCCACATGAGCCTTGACGCCAAGAATATCCACACGGCCAGCTAGCTTAGCTTAGCTTAGCTTAGCTTAGCTACCCAACAACCCAAACGATCCCGTGGTGGTGGGGTGTTCGTATTCCGATCTTAGATCTACGTGGGTATATATACCTAGGTTATATACGCTAGGTCAAAGAATATCGCGAAAAGAAAGAAGAGAAGAGAAAAGAATTTTTTTTTTAAATAAGTAAAAACGAGGTAAAAATAAAGAAATAAATAAAGAAATAAATAAATAAATGAAGAAAAAGTGTAAAGTTGTAAATTTCTCAAGGCTAAAACCTCGGGGAAACTGCAGCGTATATATTCGCCGATGACTGGGTGTAACCAGCTATAGGTGCAGCCTTCTATAGGTGTAGTTGTTGAATAATTAATAAGCGTGACCGAACTTTGACTATATATACATATTATAGGTATATACACATGTTACAGTTGGCGAATAGTTATGGAAACAAAGTTCTGAATAAACTTTACGTCCTATACTTATGTCTTACGTTCGGATGTAGTACACAAACTCGCGAAAAACCGCGACGTCTTTGTCTTCGTACGGGATATTCGCCGTCGCGGACGGTTGGAAAAATTCGCACGTATTTTTTTTCGAAAAGTATACTTCGATACGGATAGCTTGACGCTATTACATTCGACGATCCGATCGACAGAGTCGGAGATATGAACGGTTAGAATATTGGGATCGTGGAAGGCGAGTGAAAATATTCGAAAATTTGTATCTCGAGAACCGCGGGGGTTAAAAATTTGAAAAAAATACTCAATAATCTTTACGACCTGACGAAGATAGGAAAAAATTTGCGGCGCGATCGGAATCTCTAATCGCTGTCTCCTCACACGGAATAACGATGCGGCGAGAAAGGGGTTGTCGCGATTCCATTATATACCTATATAGGTAGATTTTATTTTATTCAAAGCCTGCCAAGTGTGAGTTCAACGATCTTATAATTCCATAAACGTATCTGGCCTCCCCTGGATTATTGTGGAACGTTAGAATCGAGGTTAAATGTTTTCCGAATCCGATACACATTCGTTCAATGAAAAACATCACGCTCGTTCATTGAACGACGGAAAACAAGCCGCAAAGATACTTGGAAACGATCTAATTAATTAAACAATTAATTAATTGATCGAGTAATTCAGATGCAGATCCTTTTCCTTCCTCCATCTCTCTCTCTCTCTCTCTCTCTCTCTTTTTGACTCGACGTTTATTCGTCGAACACAAATTACGTTCCTAATTCCTTCCTTTGAGCATCATCATTCTCGCCAAGAATTTGTATGGTTCTAAAATTAGCTAAACCTGATTACCACTTTAACGACTACGCGCGGGGCAGGCTCGACTGATAGACTTCACTAACATAAATCCTCGAGTCATTCCGTCAATTTCGAATCACGTGATGAATGGGAAACCGACGTAAAAAAATCGCCGATAGATCCGAGTTTTTTTTTTAGTCGAGAGAAGAAGAAAGAGAAAAAAAAAGAAGAAAAGTCGAAGATATTTGAGAGAAATCGTCGAAAAACTGCGAGGAAATGAAATCGCGTTTCTTTTTCCTTTCCTTTCGCTTTTTTCCATTTTTATTCCATCATATTTTTAAGCGAAGAAGAAAATCGCGAGTTGTAGGTGAAAAATGGAGATTAGTAAAACGTGAAAATAATTAAGAATCTTTTAAGAACCAGGTCAACGCGATGCGATCGATCGTTGGCCTCCAACTGACGTCACAAATACTTTTAGCCAAGACAGCTCGCATCGGAATTAGCCTTATTCTAAATTGGAACACACCCATATTCGAGTTTCTCGACAGTGAAGAATAGCAATGCCCACTAGGTATAGAGTCGACAGCAACGATCTACCAAAGCGTGAGACTTTTTCTTTCGCCTCTCTTTTTTTCTCCCGTAGATAAAAAATTAACAAAAATTTGAAGAACCGTCGATCTTCGATGGAAATAAGAATTTCGTCTATGAATCAAAAGATCGCTGGTTGCAGTCGGAAGACCTTTTGTTCCGGGCAAGAAACACGGTTTTCCTTATTCAGTGCCTGTTCTCTGTTGTTGTTTGTGGGCCAGTGCAACCTCGGCTGTGTGTAATCAGCGAAAGACGGTTGTGCATTCATTTCTTCTTCTATTTTTCCCATTTTCCTTATGTATCTATAGCCAGACAAAGGGATGCTCCTCGGTATATTATCATCTCTGACTTTTCCTAACTTTTCATTGCAGTCGTTGTACCCCAATCGTCGACCGATGTATGCGGGTACTTGCTTTAGAAGAAGATGTGAAATTGCCTGCGAAATAATACACGTACTACACGTGTGCTTTTTTTTCGCCAAAATAACGGCCAAGAGAAAATTGCCTCGTCTCGTCACGACCAAAAGAAGGAAAAATCAACTTTTAATTTTATATCGGATAATATTTTTAAAATCTGGTACATCCAAAATCCTAAAAGATAATTTGAAATTTCGATGGAAACAAACCGTATGCTAGTTTGAAAAGCAGATAGAAATGTCGCCGCGACGTCGCGACGCTTTGTACCTACACCTATAATATACCTCGTACCGTTATAATACGAACAAGTGGACCATAAACCGTCCGCTTTTATAATGAATAACAATTTATGAATTCCCCGCGGTTATGAGAACCCGAAATTAGTGTGAGAACACCGTTCCCGGCTCCACGCGTCGAAGTCCTACTTTTGTCTTCGCTAATTAACTCCGACGTAATACATATTATATTTTATACATATATATATATATATATATATATATATATATATATATATATATATATAGGTATGTACTTGAATTTATGTTATTATCGAATACGTATATCGTTCTGCCTATGTATTCTGAAGGAAAGAAAATCTGTGTAAAACGAGACGCGTATCAAAGCGTTCTGTTAATAGGATCAAATCATTGAAAGGTCTTTTCCATTCCTCCTCTTCCATATCTGGCACAAGGGTCAAACTTGGTTCTTTGACGCATCAGGGGTAAGTAGCTGTGGTCCCTGATGATAAAACAACGAATAATCCTAATCTCCGGGTCTCAACTCTGTCAGTTTTATCATATACACGGTAAGAAGTATCCGTGGACGAAGTAACGAGGGTTTTGACCACGGAAGATCAAAATTTCGGAAATCGAGATCCCCGGAAACCGTTAAAGAAAAAAAATAAAAATAAAAAAAAAAAAAACAACTCGGATAGTTCTTCGAGTCGGGAAAAATTCCCTGTTTCTCAAATTTTTCTGCGAAAATGTGGTAAAGTACTTCCACTCTCCGGCTCCTCTAACGTTCTTCTTATTTCCGACGGCGCCAGGCTAAGGAATCAATAAGATTTAGTCTGGTTGCTTTTCTAACCCCCGTCGACGGTCGTGGCCTACGTAATAAAGCAGTCATCCAAACGAACACCGACTCAATATTGCGTCGCGACGTATGGCGTCGTCGCAGGTAATGTCACGCACATACACACCCTTCCGGAAGGTCGGTACCTCCGTCTCTCCTGTCCATGTCAATCGAGGAAAAATTCTAAGATCAAAATTTCCTCGAATAATCTCGATAGAAATTTCCTCTAATATATATTGAAAAAATCGCGTGGATTCAGAGACACGGAAACGGAGTATGAAGTTCACTCTCTCATCGGAGCACGACTCCTTTACCTTGCCAAGCTTCGCTCGTCCGTATCGATCTGAGAGTGAAATAGCCGGTGTATAACGCTATAACAGAGAGATCGAACGGCGAGCGAGGACACGGGTAGATATAGAGTCCGAAGTATTAAACGATCGTCGATAAATGAAATTCGCGAGTCCTTGATCCACGTGTCACTTATTCTTTCCCTATATATATATATATATATACGTTTAGCGTCGATTTTCGCGTGTGACCGATGTCAGGGAGGAATGTAGAGGAAAAATGACGACGAATGCGGTGGGCGAGGGCATCGATGACGTTTCGAGGATGACCGTAAGGTAGTGAAGTCATGGGATTTATATATAGGCGTTGTTATGTAGTAGATACCTAGTTGATGAATAAATTAGTCATTTTTATGTATAGCTATTATATGCGCACGCATATCAATTAACGCATAATGGATTCCGGCGTCCAAGGACGGGTATTAAAACCGGGCAGAAACAAGACCATGACGTAATTTGCCCGGTGACGTCATACGGCGTCGATTACTCGGCGCGAATAATCCGTCCGTTTGTTGGTTTTCTCGACGTTTAAGACAACCGGCTATCTTTCTTTTCGCCTCGATACCAAAAATTCGTATAATTCGATGAACGGGGATCAACGATTTTCACCTGCACTTTACAATTTTCGCACGAAATTCGATCGCTTCTTTTCATTTTCTTTTTTTCTTACATCTCAAAATTTGAGACCTCTGAAACCAGATCTGTGTGCGTGTGAAACGCCTTTTATCTTGCGAATATGAACTCGAAACCCTTTGAGAATTCGGTTCTTTTTTCGGTTCCCTTTTCTCCCTTCTTCCGAAACGTTTCTTCCCTTTTGACACTCAGCCATAATAACAGTCCCAACTAGTTTTCTCCGGCTTTAAAATCGGCTTGAGGAAAATCGTGTCGAATTGCTTATTATACGTGCAATTAATGCAAAAACTCTAATTTCGGCGATATAATCGTTTTTTTTTTTTCTTCTTCTTATTTTTATAATTAAGAGCAACGCGAACAACAACCGAGTAGCCTGACTCCCTGTGTGTATAAAATAAAGTAAGGAATTTAGCAAAAAGTAATAAATTTTCCGCATCACCTACACCCACATGTCCGTGGGTGATATACATATACCTACTACTGAACTTAAGAGGTGCACATCGATTTTATTTATACTTCAAGGTCCTGTACCGGCGTATCTCACGTGTGACGAATTATATCCAAGACGCATTAGGTATTACGCTGACAAAGATCTTACACGATTTTTCTTATCAGATCTAATTCACTTATCAGCTTTTTGTACGAAACTCGACGCGTTCTTCGTAGACCCGATTCGACAAAGAATACCAAAATTTAGTAAATTTCACGTCAGAAAAATGCCAACTATTATCCTCCTACCGAGAATATCGAGGGCACGTGCCTAGTTCGTACCTAATTTATTACAATTACTCATAACCCGGGCGTCTGGCAGTAATAATTGGTTATCGTGACCAGCGGCGATTCCCTCTTTGCTCTCCTCACACTCCGCTCACTGCACTTGTCCCGATTCTAACGCGCGTCGTAGAATTATTTCTTCGAAAGTGTGTATATAAAAAAAAAAAAAAAAAAAAAAAAAAAAACGAGAAATACTTAGTATTACCGAAATTTCATTTTATTAATGCATCGAGAGAAAAAGAGGCTCGTCAAATTTTCAAAACTTAGAGGTAAATTCGATCGGCTTTAGACTCGGAAACTTTGGGTAAGTATGAGTAGAGTTTGGGTAACCTACTTCGTCGGTAGTTCGCACCGCAAACTTTGTCCCTCGGCAGATCAGACCCTTTTTACTTATTTTCGCACATCGATTGCAGTCGCTCAGGTATATTCGATATCTTATCGCGTAGGTACAGCTGCGCGCCTCTATCCGCAATCTCGTTTCTCCAAGGCGATAGGGAGATCTGAATTTACGCGCTTTTACCCCACTTTGGGATAATTCGAAGACACACACGAGGACTTGGATTTAATGATGTTTGGAGCATCGGATCGGATGTACAGACCAAAAAATGAATCTTGAGAAACGGAACGCGAGACGGAAGGAACGGATTCGATCGGAGCCTTTCGCTTCTTCGACAGAAATTGGATTTCTGTTTTTGGGAATAAGTCGGATTCTCGTCGGGAATATGTTTCTCAGTTTTTTTTTTTCTTTTTTCGCGATTCCGTGTCTTTGAAATTTCTCAAAAAAGGCAAGAGGCGAGTACAGCCGTATATAGAGTAACTTTTGTATAATATAAATATATGTATGAGTGCGAGGCGTATATACATACGGTATATGTAAAGATAGACAGAATTCTACGTAACATTGTCCCGAGTCTTGAAATCAATACAGATATTCGTGTATATATAGTATATATGTTTAAAATTAATTTCCGTTGCGAATCGAACGACGAAGAGAACGGTATATAGATGTAGTATAAGGTCCTGGAAAAGTCGCGTTATATATCCAATCCCTGCAAGCCCGCAAGCCGGGGCGCCGGGACGCCCGTCGTCATCGACCATTTTCCGCGGCCTTACCCTATATGCGGTATACTACATTCGCGCTAATTCCATTCCGCGAGTTTCTTTCTCGTGTCAATTTACTCCGTGACAGTTTTTTCGCTTTCCTTTACCGAAAGTCTGCGTAGCGGTTTAGAGAAAGAAAAAAAAAAATTTTCAAACTCAGATCACCGCAGGTCCAAATAAATTCCGAAATTAATATTTCTTGTCTTCGCATTTTCGGATTTTTTGGATTTTCGGAGAATTTTTAATCTTCTAAACTTAAACGTTTCCCAAAATTCGAAATCTTTGGTTCGTTGTATCAGACCTCGGTTCTAAAAATCGCTGAAACACGGCCTGAACGCTTCGCTAGCTATGGGAGCTTCCTGTTCGTTACAGGATGTAGCTGAGGCGATACTTCCGTATTTAGAAGCGATCGAAAAGCCTGCGACGCATATAAATTCGTTTCAATTATTTTTTTAATTTTTTTTTTTTTTTTCTTTTCATTTATTCATCATTATTCTATCCACCGACCATGCCGTTAGGTATAATCAATCATCGACACATGTATTTTATTAAGTATATCAAAAATGGTTGCAGGAAAATGCGCGAGCCAACCCGCAACGGTTTGACCCTGCATCAGGCATAAAATATTTTGAAAATATTTTTAGCAATTGCCTAATAGAATTGCCGAGCCAGTAGTATAGCCAGGGCCGTAAACCGCTGGCAAAAGAGTCCCGAACTTTCAAACAATGTCAAAATTTCAGTATACATAAACATGCTATAAAGAAGTCGCCAGCAGAGCCAGCCACCTCCTCTGCCTATAACAAAACCTATTTTCTTCTAACAAATTCTCAACCTCGGATCTTTTCTTAGATTTTAGATTTTGACCTGCGCCTATACCTAAGTCTAGCCGTGTACTTCACTCCACCAAAAAAGAAGAAGAAGAAGAAGAAGAAGAAGAAGAAGAAAAAAGGAAAAAAATCATACATCGCTTCATTCTCTCCTCAAAAACTTTTTCCGAAACTCTCTATCTCTCGCTTTCGCACCCCGAAAACATGATACAGGGCTCGGATAGTTTCAGCCTCGAGGAAGAGCCGCTTTTTTGTTTGGAAACTGTTCAGACCCCCAGCGGGAAGAGCTGAGACGAGATGAGATTAATCTCGGATCAGTCGAGAGCCGCGCATTATTCATCGGTTATGTTTGCGAGTTTCTGACGTTGCAGGGTCAACGCGTAGAGGTAGATTCATCAATTAGAGCATATCGGCCGGATCCTTTGATTTCGCTCCGCGAAATTCTGAGCCGTTGTTTTACTTCTTCCGAACAAAAAAACGAAAAAAAAAAACGAAAAAAAAAAAAATAATAAGGAACCTTCTTTCTTCTTATTTCGTGAAGAAAAACTAACGATTAGCAACGCGGCTTAGAAGTTGAACGTTTACTGTGTCAACAAGGAGCTTGGTGGTTGCACCAGGGGTGATGTGAGAGAAGAATAAGTGCATCCAAGTGGAAGCCACAGGTGCAGGGATTGGCACCAGGTCAAAGAACACTGTTTTATATTCTGGTTGTCCGCGGGTTTAGTCACGGAGATTCTCGACTTCGAATTACGAGTCAGTTTTCGAAATTTACGGTGATTATTTTTCCTCCGATTATTATCCGATATATCGAGGAAATCTTTTAGTTCGCGTTTTCATTAATTTTTATTTTATTTTCTTCTGCTCTTTATTTCGATTTAAACTTTATACCCGATGTACATACATACATACATACATACGTTTATATCCGAGAAACGAGGGGAATTATAGTAAGAATTAAGCCGAGGTTTGGATCCCGGTGACGTTGATCTCAGAAACTAAGGATGAACAGAACGTTTCAGAATCCAATTTAACGTCCTGTTTATTCTTTGTATTTTCTTTTATACACCGACCATTAAATTCCGTAGTTATTTTAACTGTATCGTGTAAATAGAGCCCGGAACCTAGATCCAGCAATGGCTCATAAAATAATTGAACTATCCTGTATGCTAAATCGTAATACAGCTATAGCTTTACACTCTGACGAGGGAATAGATCAGCTAGCCTTTCAGTTCGACTCGTATTTATTTACGCACCATTTACGCTAGATTCTTAATTCCGAAATTGTGTTTTTTTTTTGGTTTTTTTTTTTCCTTTTTTTCTCTCTCTTTTTTTTCTTTCCTCTTGCCAACGAAAGAAGATCAAAAAATAATCAGCTATTATAAAAGTCAGGGATTAACGTCCCTCGGTATACATACATATATATATATATATATATATAACCGAGCCCGAATCAGAAACACTAAATCAAACTTTATAACGAGTTTATTACACCGCCGACAAACTCTCTATTTTCATTATTTTTTCAATTTTTCAATCTTTTTTTTTGTTTTTTTCTTTAATTTTTGCAAAAATTGGGTATTATTTCAAAGCAAGGAGACATTCCGACGAAATATTCGCGATTCTTCCGTTTTTTTTTTTTTTTCTCTCCGAATGGACTTTGGAGAGAAGTTGAAATCTCAGTCGGCCAGCCGGCGCGGGCGTCTCGACGCCTTTGACGTGGCTAGATTAAGCTCTCTCGTTCAATCGAAGATGAAAAAGAAAAAAAAAAAAAAAAAAATACCTCAACATCTTTAGATAATGCAATCTGTAAACTGTGTTTACTCCTACTGTGTTTGTTCTGCTGAATTACAACCGCGATTCCGTCTGCTTCTTCTTCTTCTTTTTCTTCGTCTTTTTCTTTTTCATCGTCGTCGAAGCTTTTGTTAGAACGCTTGGTATCAAATTTCTATCAATTAACTACCGCGGCAGAGAAGAGGGATTCGCTCTTTATTTTACCCAGTTATCACGCATCGTCGTCATCGTCGAGGACGAGTGTGGGGAAACAGTTTACCAACTCTTCCAAGTGCCGGAGGAAGGATTTTAGTCCTCGAAAAAATTCCACACGACACTATGCGAATGTTGTCATTGTAAATCCCGTGGAAGGTCTGACCTAGTCTAATAAGAAATTCTATGCGAAATCAGCCGCTCGAGATTCCGATCGAGTTGCAAATTTTTTCCTATTTTCATCAGATCGTAACGCGTATTGAGTATTTTTTTCAAATTTTTACCCCCCGCGGATCTCGAGATACGAATTTTCGAATATTTTCACTCGCCTTCCGCGATCCCAATATTCTAACTGTTCATATCTCCGACTCTGTCGATCGGATCGTAGAAAGTAAGAGCGTCAAGCTATCCGTCTCGAAGTATACTTTTCGAAAAAAAATACGTGCTAAATTTTCCACCGGTCCGCGACGGCGAATATCCCGTCCGAAGACAAAGACGCCGCGGTTTTTCACCGGGATAAAATTAAGCATACGATATAAACCTACTTGAAAATTTCTAACGTCTAATTCGACATGGAATGCCACTAATACCAGATTTATAAACTGCTTTTATCACACTTTTTCGCCCATTTATCTACAGGTTTATTATTCATAGACGAAACGAGATAATATTTACCCTTTTTACTTCCGCGTTGACGGTATACTTCGTCATCGCGATCCAGGGCTGTGCGTGCCGCGAGAACTCCGAGACTCTCTGGACTTACAGATTTTGTAAAAAAAAGAAAAAAAAATTACGAATCGTTTTTCTAAGATCTGTAAAATTGTAATTTATTGGAAAAAAAAAAGAACAAAAAATAGAAAACCGCAGACGGTCTAAGCCGCCACCAAGTTCAACTCGATCGGAATCTCTAGAATTCCGCATGATCTTCGCGTGGTATTGGTGCTGACATCACGACGAACTCGACCTAGAAGATGCGGTAGCCTTCTTAGCTCGGGTACACACGCGCTCACACGCATGTGGACACATATGATACATATACGTATATATGTGCGTTTAATACACTAACGGGTGTTTATATATAGACATATCTTTATCGCCAGGTCGCGTCATCTGTCTAGACCGTGGGTATAATTTTACAAATTTGTTACTCGCAAATTCAAATTGACGAGAAGAAGACGATCTATTTTTAATATCGAGTGTTAGAAAAATGGGAGTCAGACTTCTGCTCGCCCCTCTATGTCTAGTTTCCGTGTCAGGGGCTTTGGGGGAAAGATCTGCATCGAGAAGGTTCTTTTTTCTATATACTCGAGATTTGGAAAGAAGAAGAAGAAGAAGAAGAAGAAGAATTCCGGAATTACGAAAAGCGCGGAAACCCCTGGAGGCTGGAGAACCTCGTGGATAAAATTCGGCGTTTCTTTATTGGGAGTATGCGAATAAAATAATAGCGAGTCTAGAACGTTTGCGGGTTAGATACCGAGCCGAGTCTAACTGTGCCAAACTATGAATCGGAACGTCTGTATAAATATAGCTGACGAACTGGGCTTTGCCCTCGAAAAATTCTCTTCTGCCTCCCAGACGTTCTGACGCAATGCGACCGACCGACCAAGACACCGTCGTCGACGTTCTTGCTTCCTGTGTGTCAACTTCGATAGACAAAGTGTTGGAGAAGTAAGCGATAAATAAATGACAAAACGAAACTGACGAGTGGTTCAATCGCAGAGCCGATTATGCGGCATATATATTTTCGAATCTCTATATCTGTGTCATAGGATCGAGAATTCTTTCATGGAACTTAATTAATTAGACTCACGTTCTTTGCAAGCTGTTCTTAAAAACGTCGTTTGAATCGGACGAAAATAGAAATCTGAGTTAAACAACGCGATCTTCTCCGTATAGCCGTCGACGTCGACGTCGTACTCGCGTCTATCACCGTAGTCTGCGACGACGCTACGGATCGGAGAATAATGGATCTGGAATACGGTTCGAAGGCACGAATCCCCGATACACGTATCGTCCCCGTATCTGAACGGAAACGCGAGTCACGATCATCGAATAACTGAAAATATGTTTATTCGTGACTAACGAGATAACGAGTTCCACGATATTCGGCGCAAACCGCAAATCTCACGGAAAAACCGCCTCCCCGTTCAGTTACGTAAATATATGTCGGTGATTTTGTTCTAACTGTTACTTTTTTGATTAAACAGTTTTTCAACATCTTCAAAATATCGAGAATGAGAATCAAATTTCAAATTTTCCGTGCCACGGTACTGACATAAAATAAATTTGGAATAGACATTCTTCGGAAAAATTATTACGAATTGTATTATAACATTAATTAGATTTATGGTTATTGATTAGTTTGGATCATTCATTGCGACAAAGCAAATAACGAATTCGTAGGTAAATTCTAGAAATGGACACGACACGGTACTGACATTAAGGTGATTTAAACCGTAAGTTTTCTCCGGACTGCGAGTTATATTATACGAAAGAAGCGATGAAGTATGTTCACGAGGATCGTATTGATACAAAAATTTCATGAATAGATGGTTAATGAGTGACCAGTGAGAGAAAACAGTACAGGAGATTGATAAAGACCGTTAGAATGGAATCACATACGACGCATACGTCCGATTTGATGCGAGGTGGACGAAGGTGGGTCTGTTCGGATGGCGAAATCTCCTCGGGAATAAAATATTGATAAATTGTTTCGCAGCTTAATCGACGTAACTAGTTTGCCGAGAAATATGGCGGCCTGGTTAACTCGAGTCGGTGTTCGGTTCAACGAGGTTAAGAATACCATCGATCCGTCTAGGCAAACCAGGGTTAGGGTAATGGTAACGAGCTGTTTCGACTGTAGATGTACTCGCGTGTAACGGTCAGGCCGATACTCTTGACGCTAAACAGAACACCCGTGGTTTCATTACCTTAATGATACCGACGATTACCGATACGCGTAGGTAGGTATACACCGAGGTAAACATGTCTCAGAATTCTATATCACCTCAGTGATCTATGGACGTAGATCATTCGGTCTGAATTAATTTTTGCACGCGATTAGAAACCGTTTTTAGATTCTATATGGATTCTCTGGAAGAAAATCGAGCCGATATAGTCCAGGAAAAAAATCGAAACTTGATCTAAGGATAATTCGATGACGCTGAATCATTTTGAATCGTTGGAGAAAAAGGGTTAAGCCGTTCAATTCGGCACCTGATAACTTTATCGAAAAATATGTGAAACAAAAGTTGTTCGGGACATAAAAATACGTGAAAGAGTATTCCATGTTCATCTTCGTATCTTCAAAAATAAGGGACTCAAAGACAAGATGAGGAATAAAATTAAATTAAAT
Source organism: Tenthredo amoena (assembly GCA_963966615.1). Lineage (NCBI taxonomy): Eukaryota > Metazoa > Arthropoda > Insecta > Hymenoptera > Tenthredinidae > Tenthredo > Tenthredo amoena. The sequence continues at coordinate 995,584 of OZ016495.1, read as the reverse complement.
AAAATGAAATAGTTAATTAAACAGTTTTTCGATTTTTCCTGCCTCAGTTTCGAAGATACGAAGATAAACATGGAATACTTCTTTACGTATCTTTTTGTCCCCAACAACTTTTGTTTGACATATTTTTCGATAAAGTCATTAGTTTCCGAATTAAACGGTTCAACCCTTTTTTTTTCCAATTATCCCGGGGGTTGATTGCAAAATAATTCAGCCTCATCGAATTACCCTTGAATCAAGTTTCCGGATTCATACTTAAAAATTGCTACCTTTGATGGATTTTTACCGGACTAATAAAAGATTCGCTATATATTTTCAAAGAAAAGAAAAGAGAAAAATATTATTAATATTCGCGCGGAGGCTATGGTATCGGCGTGACGTAAAACTGGGATAATTAAAATAAACAAACACCGAGTCATCGAGGCGATTCTGTGTACACTGGTGCACATGCTCTGTACACTGTAAAGTCCGTTATTATAGGTATACGTAGTTTTGACGAGAGAGCTGTAACGCCGAACGGTATATCTTCTGACACGGGTCTATTAATATTATCTGAAATAATGGAAAATAGATTGAACGAAAGAGGCCAGTCAACCTCACTTACGTCTTAAACGTCAGAAACGCTCGACGACTTAGACGCTGCCTTTTGCTCTGATAGAAGTAGGTATGTACTACGTGTACCTACGTGTGTGCGCGAGAGATTCTCGAGCACTCGCGAAAGAGAATATATCAGCAAACTATGTATATTATACAACATTTGTTAACCGGATTGGGATTAGACCGAATAAAAATAAAGAAACGATTTTCGCAGTATAATTTTTACGGTGATAATTACACCGTCTTATATCGATAAGAAAAGCGAATAAAAGAGAGGAGAAAAGCGTTTAACGCGAGGTTGATAAATTTCATAATGATTATTATAATAATTTATATCTAACCGCAGTTAGTTTCTATGGAAAAGTTTTCACTTTTCTTTTTATTCTTATTACCGTTTGAAAAGCGAGATTGATTTTTGTCAATTTTTTATTTTTTTTTATATTTTGAATAGTATTAGAGGCGAATTTATCATACCTATAGATTAATATACGTTATAACTGTGAGTAATATTGCTAAACAATGGTTTACTGTTAAGTTTAACATAACATAACACATAACGTAACATAACATACACATATGTATACAGACCGAAACTTTACTTAGCGTAAACTATCTGAAAATAACCGTGCATAAGGTATACACGTTAGACTCGGTGGATTTTCTCTGTCGCTGTCTCGCTTCCCTTCGCACTACGACTGGTCTTCTTCTTATTATTTGTCTACTTTACTCTTTTCTCGATAATCTCGAAGAATACGAGCCGAGGTATTGATACGGTATAGACTAGGCTTTGGGCAAGAGATAAAAGAAAATAAATAAAAAAATCGTCGCGCGATAAATTAACGGATGAAATTGACTGAGTCAAGTTCAGCATCTTTTGCACCGTTAACGCACGCGCCTCGTAAACCCTTCGCAGATTTTTTTTCCCTTTGAAATAATTTTTCACGGATATGTCCGAAATTTTTGTTTCTCTTTTTTTCTCACTTTCGTCTTTACCCCGAAAGAGGGGGAAGTACACCGTATAAAAAAAAAAAAAAAAATTGAGCAAGTCGATTCATTGACATCGTCAAAATTCTGGAATAATTTTATTTCATTTTTTTTTTTTTTTTTTTTTTGTTTTGTTTTGTTTTATCTTCCCATACGAACCAAATATTTTTCAACTCCCGAAGGAAGTATATAGTGTATGCAAATTTAACGCACACGTGTAGGTGTGTTCGCGTTCATTTTCGAAACAACATTCTGCAACGGCCTTGCTATTTTTATACCCGTATATTTCTTGCACCCCGCGGTCGCATTTGCGATCGTCGTATATCGTGTGGGAGGAGAAGGTTGAGAATTCACTGTGTCGTTTACGATTCGCGTGAAAACTGCATTAGGCGAAAATGCAGCTGTCGCCTCCTCTTCTTCTTCTTATTTTGTTCCTCCCGAAAAAGAAAAAAGAAAAAATAAATAAATTCCCAAACTACGTTTTGCGCGAAACTCGACCTTTTTGCGTCTTCCCCTTTCTCCAAAAATCTGACATCCCCCCCGCCCCGCCCCGCCCCCCATTTTCCACTCGAGAGGAAAATTTTCTCGATTTAGAAAACGAATTTATTTTATTTTCATTTTTATTTTTATTCATTTATTTTTTTTTTTTTTTTTGGTCCACGGCGAAGACCCGAGTGTTTTTTCTTCCCTTTTCCGTAGCTTCTCCCGAGCGTGGGTGGAAGACGAGCAACAAAAAAATAAAAATAAAAATAAAATAAAATAAAATCGCGTAGCTTCCCTTGTCAATTTTTTTTTTGATCATCTTCTCATTTTTCTTTCACTGCGTGCGCGCGTATAGGTATAAGCACGAGGGAGAGAGAGAGAGAGAGAGAGAGAGAGAGTCCACTGGCCAATATACGAATATATGCGATATGTTTCGGTCTGCTGTGAGCAACGTATAAATAACCTTTGGTACAGCCTTCCGCGAGTTTTCGCGAGATCTGCGCGACCCCGCACCCCTCCACTGGACCACCACCACCACCACCACCACGCGATTATAGTTACTATGCACGTGTCGTTTTATCGGGTTATAATATATCAGAGAGATATCAAAGCAAAAACTTCAACGAACAAAGTTTCTTGCTTTATATTTTTCTTTTTTTTTCCATTTATTCTCACGATCGTCGTACGATTTCTTGACGTATACATATATCTGTATTATCGCATCGTTGTGTTAAATGATAGAGGGGGAAAGAAAAAAAAAAAAAAACAACAACACAGACTAAGAAACGAAACCCCGAAAACCGTTTCGTTTCATTCGTTTCTCGTTTTGTTACGATGATATATGCGTATATAAATTTTTTTTCTTCACTTGATCAATTCATTCAGCGACAACTAATTTGATATTTTTTATTGTTTTTTTTTTTTTTTTTTTTTTTTTTTTTTTTTTTTTTTTCAATTTTTTGTTCTATATACTTTCAATAATCCCCACTGCCCGGTATATAACTCGTATATATATATATAAATTGTCCAGACATTTGATTGCCGTCCAATTATAACTGCGATGATATAGGTATATATGGGATAGGTTGTATAAATTAATTAAAATAAAATTGTCGAAAAATTCGGTATATATATTATATACATAATGTACATCGATATGTATTTACCTATATATGGTCAGAGTTTGATAACGAGAAAATGCAGCCTTAAGGCCCGAGGACTGCAGGAGAACTGGTATTTAAACGCGATGGTGTCGAACGAATCGACTTTGTTATAGCTTAGGTATATACCGGAGTTATATAGGTATATATATATATATTATATATATATAAAGTAAATACCTTTTTACCTAGAAACTCGTAAGTTTTATCCGCCTCGAGGCTTATCTCCGACATAATTATAATTCAGCTTTCTTTAAACATTGGATAGTTCGTGAACTTGGAGGGTCGTCGAACATCGACGAGGGGGGTGAGAAAAAAACAACAAAAAAAAAACGAAAAACGAAAAAATTAACGAGATAATAATTGAAATAAAAAAAAAAAAAAAAAATTCCAAAATCTAGAGCAACCATTCGCGGTTCGTCTTTTCGCCGATTTTTAATTTTTCGTTCTTTCTATTTTATGCAATTTTTTTGTTTTTTTTTTCTAATTTTTTTCTTCTTTTACCGATTACCATTCCGATTACTTTTCTTCAAATTTTCTCGTTCGAGGATGGTTGTCACGCGGTAGAATCGTGTGCGAAAAACTATATATAGTTGCGGACCACCACCACCAATCGTCCGTTCGGAATATAACAGCTCTCCGACCGAATCATCCTCCTCCTCCTCCTCTCTCTCTCTCTCTCTCTCTCTGTCTGTCTCTCTTTATGCAACGGACTCGAACAGAGCCGCGTGCTTATACCTATATGTCTACTGGTTTCGAGAAAAAAAAAAAAAAAAAAAAAAAAAGAAAAGAAAAAAAAAACACTCTTGAAGATTCTTAAACTCAATGACGTAGGATTTCGTCTCTGACGTCCGGCGTCGGAGCGAGTGATATATAGACCGTTGAAAACGGGAGAGAAAAACGAAAAAAATTAAAAATTAAAAATTAAAAAAAAAATAAAATAAAAAATCAAGAAATTTGCAAAGTTGGATCGATTTTTTTGTTATTTTTTCATTTTTTCGGATGGATGTGTATAGATATAGATAGATATCGAAAATGTGTATACGGTTTATAATGGAAAATTTTCGGAGTAATTTCTGCTCCCGTTGGCTGGTGAAAAGAAACTGGCTTGTATCGGTGGTGGCTGGGAATTCGGGGTTCTATATATAGTGGGTTTTGTCGGGCCAAGGACATTTCGTAGCATTTTCAAGTTTATTATTATCGGGTGTTGGGAAGAGAATGAAAATTGTGGAGAAAAATGAAAACAAAAAAAAAAAAAAACATTAAAAAAAATCCAAAGAATTTTTTTCATATAATTTTTTTTTTGTCTCCTTTTTTCACGAACTCGGAAACGCGCGACTGTTTTGCCAAAAAGAAAGAAAAAACGAAAAAAAAAAGGCATTTTTTTTTTTTTCCTCCGAACGAGATTTATACATTAAACATATGATATAAATCGAGGACTAAAATCCTTTGGAGGAAAAATTGTCGATTTTTAATGAGAGAAGAAAAAAACGAAAAGGTTACAATACATTCCCAACACCCGATAGAAACATTCGAATATAAATCTGGTCTTTGCCTAGACAGTTGCTATAGACATAGAGCTTATACGAGCTACAATTCTTGGCAGTAGGATAAAGAAGACGACGTCTTACGTCATTGAAACACTGCCACCCAGTCCTCTTCCCTTTTGATTATAGAATCTAGATTTCGAGTTCATAAAAAAGAAAAAAGAACGAGAAGAAAAGAAAAAAAAACGAACCATTTTCTTCTCGTTGATTCATTTTTTCATATTCACGATTTTTGATTCCTGATTATTAAATTTATTTTTTTTTCTTTTTCTTTTTGATTTCAGAAGGATCCTGCAGCCTTGACGAGGTGCGTATATTCATTTCCTTCCCCGCCTTAGGGTTCACAGTATACTTGGGAAATATTGAATTTTACTTTAAATCAGGTAAATTACAATTTAACGAATATTAATGAATAACTAATCCACTTCCGAAATCTATTTCATGAAATTTTTTTTTCTTATTTTACTTTTTTCCTTCGATTTTATCCAAACCCTCGCGCGGACCTGTATATTTATATATACATATATAGGTATATACATGTATATGTATTGGAATTTAAAAGGCACAAAAGCTGCAGGGAAACAAAGAGTGGCTCGCTCGTTCGTTGGCGGTGGGATTTTTATAATTAAATACTTGACGCCGGAGGTTGAGAAGAGTGAAAAAAGAAGAAGAAGAAAAAAAAAAAAAAAAAAGTATCAAAATATAATATAAAATACCAAAATTCACTCCCCCGCTTCGAACGGCTAGCCTGCACTAGGGGAAAAAAATTTTGCGCAGATCATACCCAACGAAAGACTCGAAAGTCGGTATCTTTTTTTCGATTATCTCCTCGACCGTAAATTCGACAGAAAATTACCTCGAACAAAAATTCTAGCTCTGACTCATCCCCGTCTTTTATCTAAGGGGTAATTTTTTCGTGGCTATAACCCCAGGCTCTAAATAGCTGATTTAGTGCCTCTCCTTCTCGATCTGATTCAATGTAACGGGTTATAATATGTTTAATATGTTTTTAATTTTTTTCTCCAAATTTTTATTATTTCTTTCCAACGTTTACTCGACCTACCGACCCACCAAACAGTGACGTCTATATCGATTGACCGTGCAAGAGCAGCTCTTGAGTGTGTTCGTTCGTCGAGGAGAGACCCATGCGGAAGGTGGGACCGAATACCAGACTGCCAGGGCGTTGGCAAGTTCGATCAATACACAGCCGCCTCTACCTCGTTGCTCGAAAGCTCAGAGGCACTAGCAGCCCCAGGATTCCGTTCCGCGGTTCGTTCGCATGATTTTTCTTCGACAAACTTTTGGCGGTAAGGGTGAATGGAACAAGGGACGTGAGACGAATTAAGAGCGGTAAAGGCGGGCGGCTAGTTATCGAGATAAAAGTCAAAATCGGGAAGAAACTTTCCCCGTCATTTTCATGGTCTCGGTATCGTTTTCCCCGTCGTTCTTTCGTTAACGGAATAAGGGAAACGCATCCCCGAGTAATGAACCGTCCCCAGTGATCCTAGCTTCCTTCGAAAGGTCAAATTTTTAATAATATAAAAAATAATTGACCAGCCCGAAGCCTGGCTACTCACTCCGGTGACCCAATTCTTCGTTGGTGGTCGAGGGCTGACACTGCTTTCAATATAATCATAAATAGGTCTCTCGCGGAGCCTTTTATGACACGGAATATTAATTTGGTATCGCATAATAATCGACGGATAAAGTTATACCTACGTCGAAGTCTCGGTATCGAACGAGGGAAGAAGTTTGCTTTCTCAAAAATTTGGGGATCTTGGAAAATTTCTATCTCGAAATCAACGAGGGATAAAAATTCGAAAAAAATACTCGACACTCTTCGCGAATCTAAGAATGTAGAAAAAAATTTGCGAGAAAATCGGAATAGCGGTTCATTCGAAATCCATCGACATTCTGTCGACGATAATCGATTTTCCAACGATGTATCAATTAATTACCGTCTAACATCGAATCGCGAAATTAATATTGGCGAATAAATTCACTACTCAGACCGTGCTGCAGTCCGGCTTGAGTCCGTTCGTTCCCAACGAATGCTATACTTCGCCTGAAAGTCCGCTGTAGATAGATATACCGTATATAATACATACATATATATATATATATGTGTATGCATATATATATGCCGTGCAATTAGCACTTAAACTCAAACAGCTTTGATATTTCGCGAACATTTCAGGTCGTGGTCTCTTTGACTCGTATGCCGTATCACGGAGGGTTGACTATAAGAACAGGCAACTGTAAAGTAGATATGATGCGGAGTTAATTAATTTCGGGAAAGTGTAATTTGGGGAAATAGTATATCGATGGTTAGCTACGGTTGCGGGAGTTCCTCGTCTCGTTAATCTTCCGTCTTCGTATTTAAGAAGGAATCGCAGAATTCGACGAAAGTGGTAGAAATGGGTTGAAGCATGCTACAAACAGGGTAAAGACAGACAGTCGGCTACAACGGAGGATGATTTCTGAAGGAAACTTGAAAACCTCTCGAGGGTGCTTCTACCCCTTTTTAGACTACTCTTCATCGTCTCCGACAATCCGGTCTCGACTTACCGTCGCGTTTCGACGGGGATCATAGAGCGTATGAAATCCGCCTCAAGTACCTAACAGAAATCGATGAAATGACCAAGATTATTAGACAGGGTGATTCGCATTTCGAGGACAGATTCCTTGCTGAATTTCAAGACTAAATTTCCTTTACCAAAAATTCGTGGCCTCGATAGTTTCCGAGCTACGGACGATCCTAGTCGACCAATCCCGGAGCTTGTAGGTGACGCAGAGACAGGGCTGCCACTAGTCTGAGTTGCGCAGTGCCCAGTCTGAGCGACTTATACGCTCCGCGATTGGTCAACTTAGATCTTCCGTATCTCGGAAACCATCGGTCTCTCGAATTTTCGGTAAAGGAAATTTAGTTCCAGATTTCGGCGGCGGATCTATCCTTAAAATATCGTCCACTCGAGTCGAATCGCTCTGTATATGAGTTCTAAAAACGGTCTCTCCCTCTCTATACTCCTATCTAAGCGCATTGCAGCACATAGAGTCGTCGTTTTATCTAATCTCATTAACGTAACGTAAGCCTGTGCGGTCTCTGGTCTTCCTGTACCACTTCAAATCTCCAGAGACTTAACTGCAGCCACAGTAACACCGGCAGCAGCCTAGTCTGATGAAACTGCGTCAATGCACCACCGTCACGCTGAATCACTGCGGTATATCAGAGTTTCGAACGTACATGGGACTTCCGGGGACTTTGACTTTAACCTATGCCTCTCCCTCGCCATACCGACTCAGTTTGACATTAGACTGGCCTTAAGAGAAGGGGATCGACGCTGCCCCCGAAAATATAAAACGTTATTAATTTGGGTCGAGTAAATTTGGTTGAATCCACGTGTTTAAAGAAATACGATTTTCGAAACGTATTTACCGGCACTGGCGGTATATCACGTGCCTAATATCTGTTTGAAAGAAATCACACCTCACACCGCAACTTGCGTCAGTTAAGAAGTGGAAATGGATTACCGGGCTGATTTGAAGCCCAAAGAACGTCAAAAGGCTGATAACCATCTCGCCAAGTGCGTCAAACAATCGGAGTTACTGATCACTCGGTATCTTGTTACTTAGGGAAGTTATCGTCGTCTGTAATTGTCGGTGGTGGGTATACTATATCTCGCTCGATATCTCAGCTTGGTTTTACGATCTTCAAGACCGAGTTAGAGTTCCGAATTTTGAAAAAACAAAAAAAAAAAAAAAATCCCGAACGGTAAAAAATTCCGGATTCGAATATTTTTCTTCAATTTCTGTTCAATTTCTGCCGTATAACAATTATAAGCACGCTGTACACGTACCTACCTACGTACGTTCGCGGTTAAATTCTGTTAGACTAATCGTTTAATAGCCATATTATTATACCGTATGCGTATATGTACACAGATATTCCCACGAGTTAATTAATTAGCAACCCGCACGCGGATATGACGTCAATTCATGATACGAAAATAATATATATATATATATATATATATATATATATATATATATATATTATATTTTGTACATAAAGACGTATAGGGAAAACAAAAATATTACATAACGATTGTGGATAATTTAATTAACAAACTCGGCACTCCGTAAACTAGGAGAGAATCGATAGGTAGCTTTGTCCAAAGGGACTTATGAGTTACGTTATCTTTTACCGTTTCTAGTTTTTCGTTTTTCTTATTTCTTTCCTCAACCTGACCCAAGGGAATCTAGAAAGAAATCGGTTGTCAATCGACGAGGTCGATGCCCTCGAAATAATGTCGAAAAATTCGTCGGACTTTTATTTTTCGCGAATATATTAATTGAGGTAAAATATTCGATAAACCAACGCAACACATACAAATCGCGTCTGAGTGATAATCGATGATAAGTTTCTTACTTTTATCATACCATACCTACGTACCGTAATTATTTGTCAGAACTAAACAGTCTAGTTTGTTTATTCGAGTAAACAATCATTTTTCTTCGTATTTTTATTTTTTTTTCCGCTTCGAGAAAGGACAAGTCTTGTCCAATAACCGAGTGGATAAATAAACATGAATTATTTTCAAACGTAGGGAAAACCATATATTTTCGCGAGTAAATATATATATACGCGTCTAGTAAATATTTCACGACGTGAATACAAGATGGCTTACAAGGGAGAGAGAGAGAGGGACGGAGATAGATAAGAATCAGAAAATAAAAAAAAATAAAAAATACCCGAAAGATGAGATAAAATTCAACTTGACCCAGATATAAAGCTGATCAGATCAAAGTGGAAGATATAATTTTCTCCTTCTTTTATCATACACACACACATGTATATTTTTTTTCCTTTTTTAAGGCATAATTCGGTCAAAAATTTATGAAATTTATCAAGAAATATAAAAAACGCGAGTTATTTATAACGAAACGAAATTTGGAGTTAAAAAAAAAATGAAAATGAGATAGATATTCAGCTTTCCCGAAATATTTTGGCCTGTTAAAATCGCAATTCAGACTATTCTATCGTTCGAGGTCTAGACCAGTGCTTTCTACACATGTGTGATCTATGTACATATACGTGGCTTGGACAGATGGAAGAAAAAAATGAAATGAAATGAAAAAATAATTAAAAACAGAAGAGAGAAAAAGAGAGAGATATTTAATACTTCTTAGGTCGTTTCGATAATATATATATATATATATATATATATATATATATATATATATATATGTCTAACTAAATATCTACTTTCGTTTAGTAATAAATAATTTATTGAAATCGAGGGCGAACAAACAGAAGATTCAAAATTCGGTTCTTGAGTGATAAATACTATGCAATTAGTGGATATTTACAGATAAAAATATATATTTAGGTATTATAGGTATACGTAGAAATGTGCGATAACAGATTACAGAGGCCAAATTGCCCAAACATGCGTCTTGAATGGAAAATAAGATACATATATAATATATGTATATACGTGGTAGATTCGTGGTTTTAAACTCGATATCAAGTTTCGTAATTATTAATCAACGTCCTTGAGCATTACATGTAGCCTATCTGGGCCAATTGTCGACTTTGTATGTTAAGGTATAATTAAACTCGTGGGAATGTGTTATCGCACGTATTACGACACCCCAGCCTCTTTATTTTACTATCATTCGTTGTTTTTTTTTTTTTCATTTTTTCATTTCGTTCTCTTTTTCTCTTTACTTTCTTCTATATATATCGACTCAGTTTTTTGTTTTTTTTTGTTTTTTTTCTCGCGAACGATTACCGATATTTTCGGAAATTTTGTAAAATCTTCAGTTTCAAAGAGTACAAAGACTCTATTTCCTAGACTAAATTCGTAAATCCATAAAATCTGAAAATGAAAAGAAAAAATGATTTCCGAGGCAGTTCGTCCCGTTGAACGAACAGTACTTGCCTACCTTTACCTTGTAGAGGTTCGTTACGTTGGTTAAGCTAATTGTTAAGCGAGCCACGTTATCGAGACGCATTGGAATCTTGGTAAATTGACTCGTGTGAGTCACCGAGTATGTCTGTGTGTATACAATTGTTGATTTTGGGTCGGTATATATAGCTTCTATATCCGAGCAATGTATATATATATATATTATATGCCCACACGTAACCGTCGGCTAATTCGTATGCCGAGATAAGACGTGGGTCAAGAGAACAAACTGCTTATTGTTCGTCGAATAAACTTAGCCGAGTTCATAAAACCGACGGACTCTCCGGGTCTCCGGTTAATTAACAAATAACCGAAAAAAAGAAAAATAATAAAGAAAAGAAAAAAAAGAGAAAGAGAAAAAGAAATTTACCTATAGGGGATGAAATTATACGAATAATAATTCCCTAACCCTCTTCCATTAGTTAATAGCTATAAAACCTTTGCATATTCTGACTGACTGAAGTTCGTTACACGCGTGGTATAATGCCATTAGTACCATGGGTGGGTGGCTCGTAGATGTGTAGATATAGCCGCACGTAAGACTATACCGCTAATTGGAAATTACGTTATAGCCTCGCCCCGCTATGGGTATATCGATGGGTGAATTCATTCGGTGTGTAGCCACCTTGAAACTTGAATTTTTTCAATTTTCTTTTTCTTTTTTTTTTCTAGGCCGAAATTCGTCCAGCTTTTTGGGATTTGGAAATATTATCGTTATTTTGTTGGGGTAGATTGTACGACGACCAGTAGGAAAGGAATTTTGGAGACAAAGGAATAGCCCGTTTCACGGAAGCCTCCCTAAGTGCATGAACAAACTTTCCGAGATATAACTATACCTTCGGAGAACTACGGATAATCCGCTTTCGAATCTCTTTAAGCGTGGAAAACATGACTGTTTTGTTTACCGAATAGAATAACCTGGGCAAAGTCGAGAAAGGAGTTCCAGGACCTCGTCCTGCTTAGGTTATTATCATATCTATAGAACCGTGACACAGGACGACAATCCTCGGTTAGAATCACGAGCTTTGTACAATTTAGGGTTGAAAAATCAATCCGAGTAATCAAGTCTTACTCAGATACCGTAAATTTCGAATAATCCTCTCAGAAAGAAGTCATCGAACTTGTATCTCGAGGACAGATTCCTTGTTGAATTCCAAGACTAAATTTCCTTTACCAAAAATTCGTAGCTCCGATAGTTTCCGAGTTACGGACGATCCTAGTCGACCAATACCGGAGCTCGTAGGTGACGCAGAGACAGGGCTGCCACCAGTCTGAGTTGCGCAGTGCCCAGTCTCAGCGAACCATACGCTCCGCGATTGGTCAACTTAGATCTTCCGTATCTCGGAAACTATCGGAGCTACGAATTTTCGGCAAAGGAAGTTTAGTCTTGGATTTCGCCGGGGAATTTACCCTGAAAATATCGCCGGGCTGAACCCGAATCAATCCGTATGTCAGAAAAGGGTAAATAAGGGATGGGTAATAAAGATCAGGGCGTGGAAGAGCGCGGCAATAGGTGATTATAGACCGTTAGATACAGATAGACGGCAGACGTACAGACCCATAGCTGTGGGGCTTCGAGTTACACGACATGTCACGCTACCTACCTACCTAGATATACCTGCCTCTGCCATTTTCATTATTGCTATCGGTACAGTTCAGAGCGGTTCAGAGCGGTTCTATGCTCACATTTAACGGGCTTCTGCGGGTTCAGAGTTTCTAAATTGACCCTGATCTTTGGATATTTATTAGAAAACAACGTTATAGATTCTCATTCCCTAACGGAGACAATCCGCGGTTTATGTATTATGCAGACTTTGCAACGCACCGAATGTTATTTGTTATTAGAAATGCATGTTTAGTCTTGCCCAGACTGTAGCCGTACCTATACACGCCACCTCGGAATCCGTTACGTCAGACATCGGGTATAGGTATATCTAGGCGTAAGTTCTACAGGCCAAAGCCCAGACAGCGTTCAGACTACTTTACCGGCGTTACCGTTCAAACGAACAGTCTAAAAACCGCACGATAGTCATTAGTCTATAGACACGGCTGGCTGTACCGATTGAATCACTTTTTGCAACCGGAGATTGTCGTAATACATTGTACGCGCACGTAATATAGATATAAATATAACATCGCTGATAGGTAGAATGACTAGACTAAAATATCTCATACAATTGTCCAAGACTTGAATACGAAACTTTGAAAAGACTCGTCTACGTTTCACTTCGTTTTATTTCTCCTCGAGGAATAACGAGCCGTATTTTATAACCTATTTTCTTTGCACACCTGGTTTATTTAAGAGGATTAATACCTCCGGGATTATCTAACCGAGAAAATTGCAGCTTCCTATATAGGCACCTCTTAATAGTATTTGCCTACGGCAGGCATTCGATGCCTTTTATTCGCACGAAGCCGACTAAATGCAGGCTGCAGGTTGGATATAGTTAAACTTCATTCTTTCAAGGATTTACTACGACGATTTACTTACACTTACTTACTTCGTGCTAACAGCTGCGGAATTGAGTATAACTAAACAGTCTGGTACATTTGTTATAGCGAATGCCTTCCTTTAGTCGTAACTCTTTGTAAGAACCAGATCTATCTGCATACGGAGTCAACCTTGACCGTTAAAGATCGAGTTCCTCCTATTTCTTAGTTGTACACCGCACCGGCGTCGGAACTTTTGCGGCTAACTATACCCCGAGCTAACGCATGAATCAGCGGCACTCGGCGGAGCTCTGGGACTTGTCGCGTAGCGTTTCGTTTAGTCTCTGACTGAGTCAAACAAGTCCTACTACCTAGCTCAGACCGTTCAAGTTCTTCGTCAGACTATACGTCGCGCTTGAACTCTACACACGCCCAACGACTACCAGGACACGGTACCATAGTATACGTTGCGTTCAGAGGCGTAATAATTTAGCGGATAAATTTCGCCAGTTGGTTAAGGGCGAGAAAAATATCCTTGGTACCTCGAGCCCTGTTCCATTGATGTTTTCTTTATTCGACGATTTCTGACGTCGGAGTTGATTAAACCATACGAATGTTAATTTTTCCTGTACTCGGTTGATTTTTTTTTTCTTCTTCCTCTTTTCAGGGAGGAACGCGTTATGTTCGCGAACGAATGTTTTATTCGCATTTCCGTCACAGCTATCATTATAATGACCATGATGAGGCGGTAGTAGCGGACTTTCGGCACTCCACAACGCGGTTTTAGATTTCACTATCATTATACGTTTGCGTCAGAGAAGTCGGTGTATGACTCGACCTAATTTAATCATGAAATGTTGTGAAAAAAAAAGTCGTTCTATTCTTTCTTTTTATGTCCTACTTCCCCGGACCCTCTTTTACCCCAAATTCTTGTCCTACGGAAAGAAACGTGCAGCAAAAAAAAGAAAATTCCGGGCTGCATCGAAACCAATGAATGGTAAAAATAATCGTCTTGGGATGCACTTTTCAGAAGAAAAAAAACAGTTTCAAAATTGTGTTTTGAATTTCTGGGCTTTCTGGGGACTTTCAGAATTTTATTCTTCCAAATTTGAACGTTCCTAAAAATTCGGAATCGCCTCAAACGGTTAAAAGAAACGGGCCTTTTTATTCGTATCAGAAAAAACCGGGAATTCTTATGACATAGGTAAACTCAGAAGCCGTTATTTGAAAAACAACTCAACGTCTGTTATATATGGGAGATAACATCATCGTCCATACTCGTATAACCAGCTAATAAGAGCTAAATGCAACGATGACGTCCCGACCGAACGCGAACGGTACCTAGAATACTAAAACGCCTTTGTCAGCTCTTCCTCACTCACATTCTGTCATTAGTCATACGTTAGATACGTCATTGTTTTGACGTGTTCACGTCCAGCTATAATTTATTTAATAATTTCACATACGTACGCATATAGTATGTGTATACAATATATATATCTATACGTGTCTCACAGCTCGATTCCGCTGCTGCAGCAGAATACTTTAGCCTTGACCGTAAGCGAGATCAGATGCTGTTTCTCAAAGCGACCGATCCCTGCCTAGGTCAACTTTAGTGGTAGATATACGAATGTATGGAATCTAAAATGATAATAATAATAATAGTAAACGAAGAGAAAGTGCGATAAATATTTAGCATAAAGTTTCAACCGGTCGATTTTATAATATATACGAAATTGGGTCACTCAAGGGTTTTTCATTAATTAAGTAATAATTTCTATTATTTATATATAGCTGAGGTAATCGGTTTGTATATATTTATATAGAATTCTTCTTCTTTTCCCTCTATTGATATTTTTATATATATATATATATATTTTTTTTTTTTTTTTTTTTTGCACTAGTGTAAGAATCTGCTATAACTAGGAAACGGGCACGGCATCCTTATCCTGCGTGGCTACGATTCTAGGTATTTAATAATACAGAGAGTTTAGATTACGAGGGTTGGACTATGCGCGCGAATACCAAGAGAAATAATAAATATCTACGATATAGGAATACCGTTTTCTTTCTCCTCTTTCTTCTTCTTCTTCTTCTTCAAATCGACCGAATTTCAAATTCGAAGATATTATACTATATACATATAAGTGAATATAATTTAACAGTCGCGAAGAAGAAGAATAAGAGAACCAAAAGAACGATAAAAAGGAAAGTTTTCTTCTTTTTTGTGATCTTCAAAAAAAAAAATCCAAAATTGAAAAAAGGATCGAAAAATTTCACGGATATAGAAATAAAAAAAATAAAAAAATATTGAAACATCATCGTGTCGTGTCCGTTTGTAGAAGATTCTGTGACTCTATGACGCTGGCAGCAGAGAGTCGTACAATATGACCCAGTGACGTAGCTTTTACTAATCGATTTAGTGAACGGCGTCGCGTCGTTCCGCGAACGAACCGACGCTACGCGACGTCGTGGGGGCGCTTCCGAACTCCTCGGTTCGGAGTTCGGCCAATAGCTGGTCGCGGCCATCTTGGATTTCTCTTGCGCGCCAACAGCGGCGAAACAGGATAGGTGCGAAACGTACCTTCGCAAAAATTTCCAAAATACGTAAAACGAGGAAAGAATAATCGACAAAAATTGATGAGAAATTATGAAATTATTCTTTAGAAATTATTGAGGGACGCTTCCGGCGTTTTTCTTTGATTTATTCATTTTTTTTTTTTTCCAAAGTCTTTGAATAATTTTCATTTTTATATTCTATATTGGATTCTGTTCGCGTTTTATTCGGGGCCCTTTAAGCGCGTAATGAGAGACGTAGGAAAAACGACGCTCCTGAGAACCCGTGGATATAATATAAGTTGCGGTTGCGAAGAGACGACGACGACGACGACGACGACGACGACGACGACGACGACGACGACGACGACGTCGACGTCGAGTACAAGGAGGTGTAGGTATAACGCCTGCGCAGAAAGTGTCACGGACGTCAGCTAGCGAACCCCCGAAGCCAGTCCGAAAAAGTCATCGTAACCGAACACACTGTACATCGTGTTGTGTATAAAAACCAAAAAAAAAAAAAAAAACCAAAAAGAAAAAAAAAAAGAAAAGGTCCAACAAGAAAAGAAAAGAAAAGAAAAGAAAAGAAAAGAAAAGAAAAGAAAAGAAAAGAAAAGAAAAGAAAACACCAAAAATTATATTAAATATATAACAAATATATAATTAAAATAAAAGGGAAAAGGAAAGAAGAAAGGATAAACCAAAAACAACTGCCTTTTTTTTAATAATCATCTATCTATCTATCTATCTATCTATCTATTTATCTATTTATCTATCTATCTATATCTATCTATCTCCGGACCAAACGACGCATGACCTTAGTTATCGTCGTTGTTTAATATTATATTATAGTTTACGCAGTCGTTTAAAAAAAATTTAAAAGAAAATATAATATATATATATATATATATAATATGTAAATATAATGAATCAACGATTATTGAATCACGTAATATATAACTATAATATCGAATACTAGGTGGGCATACGAGGAAAGAGAGAGAGAGAAGCAAGAAAATTAATTATAATCTTATAATGAAAAGAGATAAGATATAATAATAAATAATAGGTGGTGGTGGTATAGATTTCGGTCGAGAAAAAAGAAGAAAAAAAAAAGAAAAAATTAAAAATTAATTAATATATATATACAGAATTACTCATTTCTAAACTAATCTAGGCTCTATTCATGTAATTTAATATATCGCAGCGGAATTTGTTTAATAAATAATAATACACGATATATAGGGCTTGACTCTATCATCGAACTGCACGAGTTCTACCATCGCAAAGTTCGATATATATATACTACACTAAAAGACAGACGCCCTTAAATTATTGAATCAATCCTTCGGCGAGTGTAGAAAAGGATTAAAACAACCAAAAAAAAAAAGAACCGTGTACTACCACCATCGAAGTTTACAAAATAAAGGAAAACATTAGTTGCTGTAACTAATCGAGAACTGTATCGATACACTGAGGTTGATGATTATAACAAGATAAAAGATATTTAAATAAAATAATAACGATGTCTTAATACATCGAGAGGATCTGTGTCAACTGTTGAATAATAAAATGGTTTATACGTAACGATTCGCGTTTTTATACACGCGTATAAATTTACATATATATATAATATATAAAACAAGGAAAAGTAAATATATATTCGTAATATTAGATCGAGAAAAAGGAGGAACAAGTCGATCTTTTACGTTTTTAATTTTCCGTTCGGTTTCCTCAAGTTCTTCAAATTCCGTATATCCTTAATCAGAAAAATTGATACGGATATAAAATTAACAACATTAATGATATAAATGTGTCGATCGCGGTATAAAACGGGTATATATATATATATATATATATATATATATATATATATATATATATTGAAAAATAATAATTAAATATTCGTCAAGTACGTTTATACATTCGTATACGTACATACATATATACATACATACATACATATATATGCCAGTGCAGTAACTGAAAAGGAAAAGTTATTTTTAGTGTTATACCCGCGTCGTATCGGCTACGAGGCGGCGGGGTTTACAAGCAGTGGCGTGCGTGGTGTGCCGTGGCGTTGCGTTACGTTGCGTGGCGTAGCGTGGTGGCGTGGGGCTCGATGAATCTGTGCATGTGACACAGGGTGGCTACCAGATACGAGGGATAAATAAAAAATAATAATAATAAAAATTAAAAAAAATTAAGAGAGAGAGAGAGAGAGAGAAAGAGAAAGAGAGCAGCCAGACCAAGCCTTCTTCTTTCTTTACATCAACTAATACACACCTATATACTATAATATAACTACTCTCGTTTAAATACATTAATTATGCTCGTGTTCTGCTACGATTTTCGTATCTGACCAACTACTTTACCCACAAGCTGTCCGTGACTGTGAGTAAGTAACAAAGCTTGACAAAACTGATGTAGATTAAAGAAAACTATCGCGAATTATAAGATTATTATTTAGAAAATCTACCGATAGTACAGGGCGAAGCTTTATTCCATAGACGTAATACGCTTCCTTCTCGTATCCCTGAGAAGTTATATCATCGTTTCGTTGCAATAAATCCGTGAAAAATCTATTCCTTAAGTATAGATACGGGGGATAAAGATCGGATGATAAGTCTATTAGATAAGACGGATGAATAGATGAACGAGACAGGTGTCAGGGGTGAAAATGAACCGAGTTTGCAGTACGCAGGTATTATGTAACGTCTGAAAAGTACGAGCGAGTTTAACAGAGACGAGCAGCAGCAGCTCATGCCTTTTCGTTTCGTTTCGTTTCGTTTCGTCTCGTCTCGTTTCGTCTCGTTTCGTTTCGTTCGTTCCGTTCGTTCGTCGAAACATTATTTCGGGAGTGCCAGCCAACCAGCTCCGCGGACCAAAATTCACCCGGACGGCGGCGGACACAGGGACGCCTGGGGATTTGCTTCCATTCCCATTCCCATTCCGATTCCCTTACCTTACCTTACCTTAACTTCCACGACAGAATATCAACGCGCGGTTTAATACAGCCACGCGTTAGACTATCAAATAAAGAAATTGTTTCTATCGTATTTCTCGTTTCTCTGATATTTTTATTTCATTTATTTTTTTTTGTTGTTGAATTGTGAGGGAGAAAATCGTTCGGAGCTTTGCGAACTTTGAATGATATTAAATGACTATGTAATATGCGAATAATACCTCGGAGACGTTTTCCGTTGAAACTGATACCTGGCAGCCGCTAAGACGCGGCTTAAAAATATACTTTTAAAAATATAGTATAGACGCGGAATTCCTGTATTTACTGGCTTCAATCCCTCGCCTTTCGCGTTCATTTTTGTCATTTTTTATTCACTCCCCCATACTTACGGACGATTTTTTTCTACCCACGGTCGTATTTCGACCCGCGAGCTCTACGGAGATTTTAGTCAGCTACACCGGAGGATAATTTCTACTCAAATTTTTCCTATAGAACTCGCTAAATAACGAGTCTCGATTAGGTATATCCTCGTTACCTATATACGAAGGCGGAATTTCCAGCTTTGGCTAATCAATTCAGTGATTGGCAATTACTTAGCATTTACTCGCCACTTTTCAATGAAATAAAGAAAGAAGGAAAGAAGTGAAGTAAAAATACGAAGAAGTGCAGTCGAGTCGGTTTTAATACGAGACATTTAATTAATCCGATCAAAGTATCCGGAATATCGATTCTTCGATATAATAAATACACGGTAACGATATATCCGCGTCGCATCATCGATCACTCGCGGAATCTACGGATCTAATTTCTATCTAGATACAGGGAATAATATATGTCATTGCAAACATTGTATAATAGTTTGCATACTTTGCTCGCGGTATTAACGTAAGATATATCAATTGAATTAGGTTCGGTTAGAGGAAGCACTATTTGTCATTTGAAACTGTCTGTTTGTATCCATCACCCGATATATTTTCCGTAAATATGTGTAGAAAAATTTGAAAGAAATTCCGCACCGTCTCGTCTATCGATTACGGAATGTATAGCTCGTCGATGGACGCGTACGTCTTTCGTTTCTTATTTTCTATCTTTTCTTTGAGGTTATAGAGATATATAACGTTCGTGAAATGTTCGAGAATCAGATTGATACCTAAATCCAAATATATCGTATATCTAACCGTAGTATTTATTGTTCAGTGAATTTTCATAATTTTACTCTATTATCCGGGGAGTGCGATATCAGATACACCTCCTCGATGTATTTACGTACGCGTACCTATCTATACCGAGGAGTTGGTTTACACGTCGGATGATTATCTCCCCTTATCCTTTCCCCCGGGTTCTAAGAACCCCTGTGCAAATCTAGGAACAGATAGAATCATGCCAAAGCTAATAACGAAGGCTGTAAGGAACCCGAGTCAAGAGGCGATATTCAAATCGCGCGGGCATCAAGGTTTGGAAAATACGGCATTGAAGTAACGAACTAATATAGAAGAACGACGCGACGGTGAGTTCTGGACCGAGTATATTCGTGTTCCGAAAAATAACCGGTCTATAAAACGTTCGGAATTCAAACCGCGATGAAAAATCGAAGTAATCTTTATTTGAAATCCGTTAACGGCTCGCGACTACGTCGAGAGACACTATCCAATGCTAAGAGCCGGCGAGCAGTGGTGCTCACGAGAAAAATTCCCTAGTTTCAAATCCGGGATTGTAACGTTATCGTTCCTCGTTACGTAGACGACGTTTCAGGGTCCTTATTCG
The DNA here is from genome assembly GCA_963966615.1 of Tenthredo amoena. NCBI lineage: Eukaryota > Metazoa > Arthropoda > Insecta > Hymenoptera > Tenthredinidae > Tenthredo > Tenthredo amoena. The sequence continues at coordinate 975,129 of OZ016495.1, read as the reverse complement.
AGCGTGATATACGATTAAGTAACGAGAACATTATGATGTAAGATAATTTTCATCTAAATACTAATATATTAAAACGACATTACTCTGTTAGGGACAAACAGAAATCATACGTCGAGTTACTATTTATCTAGCCTCTTCAGTCGCCCCGTCGTCTTTGCAGTTGGCTTGCCCGATTGACGTCAAACCATGTAGATAATCGTAAATATGCCTGTCAGTTTATTACACAATAATTAGTTTTTCGGGCTGTTATCAAACCTGAACGATAAGCCCGTATATCTTGAAATCTTTTTCGACACCTAGGCGAAGGTTGTTACAATTTTCTAACAAGGCCCGTCGCGGTCGTTGGACGAGGCGACGCCTGGTGGGGCGCGTCGAACCATCGGTACTCATACCTACGTAAAACATTAATGCCGGGAGTCTAGCTCATGCTCATCTCAAACTTTCATACTCACTCCTCACTCGGCCGCTAGCCAGTGTTACAATCGCGTCGTCGCCCGGTGTGAGCGAGTGAGTGAAAAGGAAAAAAAGAAAGAAAAAGAAAAAAAAAAAGAAAAGTAAGAAAAGAAAAGTAAGAAAAGGAGAGAAAGCGAGTTACTTCGTTTTTATTCGCTAGTGAAAAATTCCTCGGAATATAAGTGAATCTATCGGCTACATCGTGGATAGCCGATAAAATAAATCTGTGGTAATAATAATCGTTAGTGTCGAACAATATTTATTTAAATCGAATAAACCGCCACCTGTACCGCTGCAACAATCTTTGGCTTCTATCTCGACCCAAACACGTACATACATCAATCACATACGCATACACATGTGATCGATGCTCGTTCTCGATTTCGCCGGGGAAACTTTTTACCCGATTTGTAACACACGCTCGGTTCCGAGGTGCGAACTTCGGCATCTAGTATACCGGTATCTCGTGTCCCACGGTTTTAGGATGAAATAAAAATATCGTCAGAACCGAGGAGGCGTCGTTGGTTATTTAATTTTTATACATACGTACATAGGGTATAAGTGTGTATATAGAATTGTGAAAAGGGGTTAAAGAGTCTAATTACATCGAGGTAAATTATCCTCATCGCACTCTCTTGTTTCAATTAACTTTTAACACGTCGGTAGGTAGAACCTTGATTAATCTTTTTTTTTTTTTTTTTTCTTCTGTTGTTCAACGTGTTCCACCTTTTACTGTTACACCTTTCGACAGACTTACGTCACTTCTATTTTGTCGCGATAATTTTTTCGTCCGCACATCTATCGGCGTCGAGATCATCGTCGAGTTCCCTTCTCTCTCTCTCTCTCTCTCTCTCTCTCTCTCACTTTCCCCTACGTCAGACCGTTAGACGCGATTGTTTTATGCCTTATTGATTCATTGAAAGAAACTCCGTGTTACTCGTACTACGTCTTATGAACTTACGAATTATACACACCTACTACAGACCTACCTCGAGTTTTCGATTCTCTTATTTATAACGCAAAGTCGTCGATAGTTTATAGATTTTAAATCATTAAACGACCCAGCGATCGGCGGGACATGAAACATAACCTCATTCTTATTCCCTCCCTCTCTCTCTCTCTTTCTATCTGTATGTATCTGTACATACATACATATGCCTATCCCGCTTCTCCCATAACTCTTTGTTACAGTAGAATTTACGGATTTATTGCCGAAGCGTTGAAATTCAATGGGGGATTCGAATTTCGAACGTTTTTAAACCCTTATATTTATCGGAGAAACTTCATTGAGGATGAAGGAAACTAGAAAGAAACTAAGGAGTTTGAATCGTTCTTTTTATTCCTCGAATTATTTCGGAAATGAAATCTATGTCTGTTAGATTGATAAAAAGATACGTTGAGTCCCGAGAGGCGAAAACGAGATGTTATCGTTATTTGCTTAGCAAATATTATCGTCATCCATGATGCGATGTGTACGAGCGCTCCTAAAGATCGCAAATTCGTCATATTTAAATTCTACGGACGACTCATTTCGCTCGATCTCCGCTTCGTAGTATTCCAACTCTTAGATCATCGATGAACTATGAACCAATGAATAAATCAACTGAATGAAAGTCTCGAAAAATTGAACAAATACTTGTAAATTTCGTCGATTTTAAATCCTCGATAAATTTTTAGAAATGAAGACTATCGATCACGTTAACTTCAAAAAACAATCCTCAAAAGCATAATTTCAGGCCAGCATATCACCCTGAGTGAATAATATAATCCAGAAAATAAAATAGAACAAAGATTTTCAAGTTCATTCCTGGTCTGCTGGTTTTGAAAATGAGAAGTAACACTTTGGCATAATGAATTAACGGGTGGGAAACTGATATCTTCTATCTACTCGCTAATCTATTTCTCTAGCAGAACAGTTGGTCGTAAAAATTGAAAATAAAAATTTGTAAATTTCATCAATTTCAAACCCTTGATAAGATTTTAGGCATGGAATGTTAATTCCAAAGATTTTTTACCTCTTGAAAGTATAATTACCGTCTTGAATATCTCCCCGAGTAGATAATAATGTCAAAAAATAAAATAGAACAAAGATTTCGAAGCTATTTTCTAGTCTGCTAGTCCTGAAAAGGAGAAGTAACACTTTGGTACGATGAATTAGCGAGTAGGAAATGGATATCTTCTATCTACTCGCTAATTTATTCCTCTAGCAGAACAGTTAATCGCGATAAAAGCTATTACGGAGTGTTAAAGTAGGTCCAAAAGCTGAGAAACGAAGTTAGAGTAGCTAGGGTAATGCTTTAGGCCGTTATCGCGGCTCCGTGATTCATAATAAATTATTTCAACGTTGTGTTTATTCAATTTTCCAGATTATCGGACCTCCAGGTACTTGGAGGCTACGAAAGTAGCGACAACGAAGCAATAGCAAGAGTGGTCGAGGTTCGGGGAGCAAGAGAAGAGTTGGCGTAAGCCAACGTTATAAAAGAAAAGAAGAAGAATTAAAAATGGCGACGATAGATGGGCGGCCGGCCCAGTATGGGATAACGCTGAAGCAGCTCCGGGAGCTGATGGAGCACCGGGGCCGCGAGAGTATCGCGAAAGTAAACGCGTTTGGCGGAGTCCAAGAAATATGCAAAAAATTGTACACCTCCCCGAGCGAAGGTTTGTATCGTATTTTCACACTCGGAGCTCGGAGCTTTGATCGTATCGACCGATATCATCCTTTCTTTAATTATTCATCATCAGGTCTCAGCGGCTCGGTAGCGGACACTCAACACAGGCAGGAGACCTTCGGTTCTAACATGATACCGCCTAAGCCTCCAAAAACTTTTATGCAATTGGTTTGGGAGGCGCTTCAAGATGTAACATTGATTATTTTAGAAATAGCGGCGCTGGTTTCTCTCGGTCTCAGCTTTTACCAGCCTGCCGACGAGGAAAGTACAGGTAAATATAAGCGGCTGATGTTATTACACTCCTCTTTAATCAGGACAGTATTTCAGAGACCTGGAACGTCCGTCTAATTGCAACCGTTTAATGAATTAAAATTGTTGACTCAATTTCTAATCGATTTATTTATACAGTACCCAAAAACCCTGACGAAGGCGAAGGTCAGCACGGGTGGATCGAGGGTCTGGCCATCCTAATTTCAGTAATCGTAGTCGTATTTGTAACAGCTTTTAATGACTACAGTAAGGAGAGACAGTTTAGAGGTCTTCAAAATCGAATAGAAGGAGAGCACAAGTTCTCAGTCATTCGGCAAGGCGAAGTCAAGCAAATATCCGTCTCTGATATAGTCGTCGGTGACATATGTCAGGTAATAAACCAACGAAACGGCTCAGTTTCGACTGCATCAAACAAAACTGGACGCTAATCCATTTCTCTAATCGTCTAACAGATAAAATATGGAGATTTGTTACCCGCCGACGGTATCCTGATACAAAGTAACGACGTTAAAGTTGACGAGTCCAGTTTGACCGGTGAATCGGATCACGTCAAAAAAGGAGAAGCGTTTGATCCGATGATGCTGTCTGGTCAGTAGAACGGATAGAATTTTTTAAAATCTGGTACGTTTGCTCGAGTCTTTTCGATCTAAAGATCATCGGTTCTAAATTCAGGTACCCACGTGATGGAGGGATCTGGTAAAATGCTGGTTACTGCGGTCGGAGTCAACTCTCAAGCTGGTATTATATTCACTCTGTTAGGAGCGGCGGTAAATCAGCAAGAGCAGGAGATCAAGCAGATGAAAAAAGGTGCGTATCCGTCGTTTAGCTCCAAAGGATCTTCGGGCGTATCAGGTTTGCGGTAAATACGTGTCTGCTGCCTCTAAGATAATTTGTCAGAGTTAGGAGCAGCAGGGACGTAAATTGGTGGCATGTGAGAGTCTCTAAACAAAAATTGAGGGAGAACAACTGCTATTACCTCAGAGAAAATATCTGCGCGTATGTTTTTGAATGGTAAAAAGAATTCAGTTAAAGAAAGGAAAGAGCAGATACTGGTGCAGATATTCGCATGGTTTTAGAGTTTGATGTGATACTACATTGAGAAAATGATATATCTACTATAGACGTTACATATATTATTCTTATTTGGAACCCCTCTTCCCCTTGGCATGGACCTTGCAACGTTTTAGAGTGGGTTTAATTAACTTCTTACGTACTAATTCCGTAAAGTGAAAAAGTCGAAGTTTAAAGAGAGCGAATAAGTTTATTTCCAAGACACTGGAACTCGAATTCAGGGGGAAGCCGGACTTGGAATACTGGCTACTGGTACCTTTTTGAAAATACAAAAACAAGCTTTACACACCCCATTCTAAATAGTTGATTATCGACGCACTGAAATGCATCTTGCTCTCCCCCTCGTCACCCTACATTCGATATATTACAAAAATATGTATGTATGTGCTGGTCATCTATGTCCCCCCGATATCTATGCGAACCTTGTTTGAATCGTTTACATTCGTTCTAACTTAGCAAAAAATTAAAGATAAAGCGGAAAAAATATTGTCGAGCAAATTTTAAACGATTCAAATCATCGTCCGTAGCAAAAAAAATAAGGAAACCCACATATGTAGTGCCCCGTTTGATCGTCGTCATCCCCCTGTCTATTTTTCAGCCATTCTACAATCTGGAAGGTCTGATTAGACTCGTTTGTATCTTTAGATGAACAAGTTTCATCGGTTTTTGGAAAGGAAAGAAAAGGAGACTCAAGCTCTCACGGTTTATTCTCTAAACCTTCCAGGTGGTAGACTATGTATGGCAAATTTGAGCTGTGTAATAATCAAGACACAATACATGTACAGGATATTTCCAAAAATCATTTTTCACTTCTTGAAACACTCTTTACATTTTTCATCAAAGAGAGAATTACCAGAGGGATAAATTAGCCATATCTCTTATAGTGGCAGAAATGACGGTAGTGGCAGCTAGTGATTAGAGGAAATATCCTGCGGTGTATTGTGAAATAAATAAAATACCAAAGAAGATAAAGTTGAGAAAAAAGAATATCGTTGGGCAATTTATTAATGGAGAAAAAAAAAAAAAAAGACAGAAAAGAATACAACTATTTCGTACAAATTGCTAATAAATTTTTCGTTTTTGCATGGATTTTTTTCTTATCTAGAAGCTAAAAAGCAGCGGAAGAAGAAGTCTTTACCAGGTGATTAAAATCAATAATATAATATTCTTTCATATAAAAGAAACGAGGGAAAAAAAAGTAATCTATAAATATATCTAAAAAACATATTATAATCATCGATTAACAACCAGACTATAGTTACGATTAATTTCATGGCATCATTTCTTCAAATTATATTCTAATCTCTATCTGTCTTTATCTCTATTTCTTCTAATTTTCTAATTTTTGCTTCTGATTTCAATTTAATTATATCATTTCCTCGATTAATTTGAAAGTAAGAAAATTTCGAAATTAAAACACAATCTCATGATTATCGTTCAGCAACTTTACGTTCGCACATATATATATGCCGTTAGTTTCGACTAGAGGTAACACCTAACTAACCGGTCGAAGGAAATAACAGCTCGATTAACAACTACCGCTTCTGTATTAGAAAACTTAATCGCATACGATAAATAATTATTACTCCTGATGTGTACCCGTACCCATATATACATGAATACCTTATTTTCGCATTATTGGTGATGGACTAAACGTTTGGTATTAGTGGGATTTTAGGGGCCGAGTTGAACTTCGGTACGGTCAAGATTCCGAACTCGTTTCAGACGGTTTCGATTTTTCAGAAACGTTCAAGTTTGGAATATTAAAAATTCCGAAAGGTCGGAACGCGGAAGTTCAAAAATCCGAAAATTTCGCTCCACTTCTCAGGATGCGAAGACAAAAATAGTTCATTCTGATCGAGACACCTTCTCTCTACGGAAATCCGTTTCATCTACTTCAATCAATGACTTCGCGATGTCGTAAATAATGAAAAGGATTTTGAAACTTTTTTTTTCCAAAAAGTGCGTCTCAAGACGATTAATTTGACCACTGATTGAATGAATACATACGCGAATTTCAAGTTTCGGTGATATTGAAATTCGGAATTTTGACCGTTCGGGACTTTTAAAATTCAGAACTTCAACCCGGTCCCAGATTTTATGTTTCTGCATTTTGGTGGCGGTCTAATCCGTTGCTTTGATTTCGTTTTCCTGTTTGTTTGTTCGTTTGTTTTTTCTTCACTTTTGAAACTAATATTTGAATTGGTTTGCTACATTGATATCAAATTTTTATACGTGTTTCACTATTTATAATATAACACACCGTAGTCGAAAAAGCAAGAATTTATCCTCTGTCTATACTCTACCTACACCAATCACTAGTCTAGGAATACTAACTATCTCTCAACAGAATAATTTTCACCGCATCTTATTCCATTCAAAAACCAAAAGAGAAAAAAAAAAAAAAAAAAGAAAAAAAAAAACCACCGTACTCAGACATTCGCACTCTTAATTATTTCCGCTTTTGAATCTGACGATGTAAAAGTATCGCGCGAAAAATATTACGGGTGCTAATGTCGGGCGAAAAACGCAGCGAAACTAATGGCGAAAAATGTTCGTCGATTTGTTAAATCGTTAAGGAGACGAAGCCGGCGAAGTAACAGGAAACAGCCACGCACCCGCCGTAGAGAAACGCGAACCCGCAGCGAATCACGAAGATTCATCTCAACCGGCTCCAGAACCCAGCAATAAAAAGGAGAAAAGTGTCCTGCAAGCTAAGCTGACCAAACTCGCAATACAAATTGGATACGCCGGTTCAACGATCGCCGTACTCACGGTCGTTATTCTCGTGATACAATTCTGCGTGAAGACATTTGTCATCGAAGAGAAACACTGGAAAAGTGCATACGTTAACAATCTCGTACGACATCTGATCATCGGTGTTACCGTACTCGTAGTTGCTGTTCCCGAAGGTCTTCCTCTCGCCGTAACTCTGTCCCTCGCCTACTCAGTCAAGGTTCTTATGCCATTTGCTATATACGAACTCGTTGAGGTATTATTTCGTTTGGTATAGGTGGTGTATATATAGTATATATGATCGTTGTATCTTGTTCTCGTTTGTTCGTCAGAAAATGATGAAGGACAACAATTTGGTGCGGCATTTGGACGCCTGTGAGACAATGGGTAACGCGACGGCGATTTGTTCGGACAAAACTGGTACCTTGACGACCAATCGAATGACCGTTGTCCAGTCTTACGTGTGCGAAAAAATGAGCAAAACCGTGCCGAGCTTCAACGACATACCAAGCCACGTTGGCAATCTCTTGATCCAAGCTATATCGGTAAACTCGGCTTACACGTCGAGGATCATGCCGTCTCAAGACCCTACCGAACTTCCTATGCAAGTTGGTAATAAGACCGAATGTGCCTTACTCGGATTTGTCTCTGCCTTGGGCAAGAGTTATCAGACTATACGAGATGATATTCCCGAAGAGACGTTCACTAGGGTCTTCACCTTCAACAGCGTAAGGAAAAGCATGTCAACTGCGATCCCGAGACAGGGCGGTGGCTTCAGGCTATTCACCAAGGGTGCTTCCGAAATTATAATGAAGAAGTGAGTCCCTACTCCCAAATTTTCTCAACCTTTTAAATCCGTTTTCTTTCTTTTCTTTCTTTTCCATTTCTCTACAGATGTGCCTTTATCTACGGTCGGGACGGACATTTGGAGAAGTTTACGCGCGAGATGCAAGAGCGATTGGTAAAGAACGTGATAGAGCCAATGGCCTGCGACGGTCTCCGTACCATTTCAATAGCCTACCGTGACTTCGTGCCGGGTAAAGCCGAGATAAATCAGGTCCACATTGACAACGACCCGAACTGGGACGACGAGGAAAACATAGTGAACAATCTCACCTGTCTATGCATAGTGGGAATCGAGGATCCCGTTCGTCCCGAGGTACCAGACGCCATAAGACGGTGTCAGAAGGCAGGAATCACCGTGCGAATGGTAACGGGCGACAATATTAACACGGCAAGATCGATCGCGATGAAATGCGGTATCCTCAAACCCAACGAGGACTTCCTGATCTTAGAAGGCAAGGAATTTAACCGAAGGATAAGAGACAGCAACGGTGAAGTCCGGCAACATTTGTTGGACAAAGTATGGCCAAAGTTGAGGGTACTCGCCCGGTCATCACCGACCGATAAATACACCCTGGTGAAAGGTATAATCGACAGTAAGAATTCGGAGAGTCGTGAAGTGGTGGCGGTGACGGGTGACGGTACGAACGACGGTCCAGCCTTGAAGAAAGCCGACGTTGGTTTCGCCATGGGTATAGCTGGCACAGACGTGGCGAAAGAAGCGTCTGACATTATACTGACGGATGATAACTTCTCGTCGATCGTAAAGGCCGTTATGTGGGGCAGAAACGTCTACGACAGTATAGCCAAATTCTTGCAGTTTCAATTGACCGTAAACGTCGTAGCCGTTATCGTCGCTTTCATCGGTGCTTGCGCCGTCCAAGACTCGCCTCTGAGAGCGGTGCAAATGTTGTGGGTTAATCTGATCATGGACACACTAGCCTCCCTCGCTTTAGCAACGGAAATGCCAACGCCGGATCTTCTGTTGCGAAAACCTTACGGTAGAACAAAACCGTTGATATCGAGAACCATGATGAAGAATATACTGGGCCAAGCGATCTATCAGTTGACGGTTATTTTTACACTTCTGTTCGTCGGTAAGGGGGCTTTAGGGTATATCGTCGATTTCCCCGTTTCCAAAATTACGCTCGTTATTATCGTACGATTATTTATTTCGCAGGAGATAAAATGCTCAAGATACCAGCGGGACAAAGTGCTGCTGAAAACGGTGGACAACCCACCCAGCATTTCACTGTTATATTCAACACTTTCGTCATGATGACATTGTTCAATGAAATGAACGCGAGGAAGATACACGGACAGCGAAATATATTCGAAGGATTATTCACCAATCCTATATTTTATGGGATATGGATCGGTACTGCTTTGTCACAGGTGAGTTGAACGTTCATGATATTTATTTGAAAGACTTCGTCGATGATTTGATATGATTTTTTATATTTATATATATATATATATATATATGTTGCTAAATCGTTATCTTCGATTTAAAGGTGATCATTGTTCAATACGGAAAGATGGCTTTCCACACAAAGGCTCTTACTCTCGAACAGTGGATGTGGTGCCTGTTCTTCGGGATCGGTACTCTGCTCTGGGGTCAGCTAGTTACTACTATACCTACCCGCAAGATACCAAAGATTCTTTCGTAAGTCTTAAAAAACAAACAAAACCAAAACCAAAACCAGAAAAACAAAAAAACATCAAAAAAAAAAAAAAAGATATAATGTCAAAGAGACGAGAAATCCCACGAATATCAGATAATGTATTGATTAGTATGTTGCCCTCGTTTTTCAAATTCTATATAATACATAGTTTGAAGAAATCGAAAATAGAGGACAACACTTTGAAATCATCAAAACTTAGCTCATCGTAGAGAAAAAAAAAAAACAACAAAAAAAAATTATAACAATAGCAACGATCTACGATCTTTCCTCTTGATTATTCGCAGCAAGGATAATTAGACGCGTTGAAAGAGTAGTGAAAAGAATGAAACGCACGTGTTTTTTTGCCGCGAATAATTAACGGAAATTGTCCTCCGTCGAATTTTTTTTTTTCTTTTTTTTTTTTCTTTTTCCCCCTTTTTTCGTACGTTCTATTTTTCTCCGCTCCTCTTTACTCTGACGTGTGTAAATAGAATGGAATCGATGGTAACCAGCATGGTGCCCAAAAGTGGCGAAGCAAAAAAATTTTTCTGGTAGAGAAAAGAAAAGAAAAAAGAAAAGAAAAAACAAAAAAATAGAAAGAAAGAAAGAAAGAAAATTCTGAGACTAATGAAAGAAAGAAAATGATCTAGTCAATTTCTTATTCGAATTAATTAGTTTTTACTATTACTTATTACCCCTAATTAGTACATGGTAGTGGCCACTGCATGCTAGACATCACTAATTATTATTATTATTTAATTATTTATTTTTTTTTAAATTAATTTCCCACCGTAATTGATATGCCAAAACATGATTTGTTGATAACTAATTGTTACGCTCTTTATCCACTGTATTATTGTCGAAATATTCCCACCCCATCACCCATTGATAAATTTGATAATTGACCAATTAATTAATTGCTTTTATCTTGCGATTAATTAAATTTCGTTTATTTATCGATATATTTCTTATCCGTGAACTGTTCGATAAATGATAAGAAAAGTGGATATTATTGAAGAGAGAAGAGATCTCTTGCGTATCTCTCGTCAAATTATCGCTATTTGTATCATCCGAAAATTATGAAACAGTTGCAATTTTTTTTTTTTTTTTATATACTTTTTTTTCTCCTAGATAGCCTGAACGTTCCCCCGACCCGATATACATGTACTAAATCGATTCACTATATACAGATTCATACCCATAATACATGTATATGAATATACTATACTCATTACTGTCTACACTAGATGTTGCATGATAATTACAGCTATCAGACATCTACGTACTTGTTTGTATGCTAACAAGAGACCAATTAATCGACAAATCATCGTAAAAAAAAAAAGAAAAAAGAAAAAAAAATATGGTATATTAATGATAAATAGTATAGAGTGAAAAAAAATCAACGAGGCTCCAAGTTTTAGTTTTAGTTTTAGTTTTAGTTTAGAGTAGAAACCAGAGGGCCTTGGATTTAATTAAACACTGTTAAAAATCGTATAGGATTTTTAGTTATTTCCATTCTTCGATCGCACGGAACGAATGAATGTAGGTATACAGACTATAAGGGTGAATCACCTTTACACAGTTATTTATTTATTTCATTAACGATGGGTTCTTTCCTGTTATTATTATTATTATTATTATTCGTATTATTATACTTCTACATCTACTAATTCATATTCTTCTACTTCTTCTTGTTCTTCTTCTTTTTCTTATTCTTATTCTTCGTTTAGGTGCAGTAATATTCATCTACTCGGTCCTAAAACCTTGCGACGTCGACGTCGCAGACGCAGACGTTTCCACCACTTCGATCCCACTCCCAGTACCTCCAATCATCTACCCGTAGGTCCCTTTCCCCCTAATATCAAATTATTTAACTAATACTTCCAGAGGTCTAGCCCATAATTTTTATGGTCACTCCGGAGACCGTTGTGACGTCTGAAAATCGCGAATCTCATTTCATCGCAAACCAATTGCCTCGAAACACACTGTATTGGCATTGATCTATCGTGCCAAAGCCAGGCTTCAAGTCTGCGGTGAAATTTTCGCAAATTTAAAGCCAGGCGCGCGGATATCGTGACTCAAACTCTTGAGGTGGTGTTTTTCGGGTATTCGGACCGCCATTTTGTCGACGGTTTGGAAGAAAGGTAACTTTACGATTTTCGGGTCACAATAAAGAACGTGTTTAAATATTTTGGGCTGGATCTCGTCTAATTTATACCAGATCAAACGTGAATTGTGAAAAGATAAAGATTTAAGAACGATAAAATCCATCCGATTAAATTAAGATGTTCCGATAAACATTGGGTCAGGTTTACATAACCATCTGATAGATCTTAAGGGTTGAAGAAGCGAAAAAGTATGAAATAACCATAAACAACGACGACGACGACGAAGACGATTACCACTAATAATTAATTAATTAATTAATTGATTAATTATAATAACAAACTACATACTTGCGGTATGTTGATAATAATTATTATTATTAAGTTATATGTATAGTATATTATGCATGAAAGTTGGAAAAAAATCGAGTGTATGTATAAATTGTACCTACATCGAAAAACAGAAAAAAAAACAACAGGAAACTAAGTAACAACCCTGCGACAAAAAGCCAGTGCAGCCAATAACCTTTACTAAACGATATTATATATATATTATGTTATAATGATAATTATGCCTAGCCACGTGCCACTACCTGTGTACATATCTACGCAAGGCGATGATTATATAATACCATGTATTCGTTACGCCTATATAATTGTAATAGTGTATTGTTATGAGAACTGCGAACCGAAACGAAACGAAACGAAACAAAAAACAAAAAAAAAAATCCAAAAGATCAAAAAAATACGTGACAAGAAAGAGAGGAAAGAAAAATAAAAAATAAAATTAGAAAAAAAAAGTTCAATGAAAGTCTTTGAGATGAGACTTGGAGATGAAAAGATAGAAAAAAAAAAAACAAACAAACAAAAAAAAAAAATGGGTGCCATGCCTCGCGAAGACGGTTACTCTCTGCAGGGGCACCGGGAAGCTACGCGCACGAAAATCAAATCAAAAGAATGAAATCAAAGAGAAAAGAAATAACAAAAAAAAAAAAAAAAAAACAGTAATTTCGCAAAAAAAAAAAAAAAAAACAAATCAAAAAAAAAAAAAAAAACGAACCGAGTGATGAAGAACTGGTTTAATGTTTTTAAAAATAGATGGGGCCGCGGCCAGCCTGACGATATGGATACGATCAATCTAGGAGATGAGAAATTCGACCCTGACTCGGATAAAAAGCCACGCGCTGGACAAATTCTATGGATACGTGGTCTGACACGGCTACAGACTCAGGTAACTATCTATCCCTATCTCTCTCACTCACACTCTATCTCTCTATCTACTATCTCTCTGTCTATATTATCTGGTATATATATATATGTTTATATATATGACACAATATATATTCTCGTTTCAAGAAAAAAAAAGAGAAAGAAGAAATAAAAATAAAAATAAATTAAAAAATAAACATATAATTATGATAGGTTTATATTATATTATCCGTATTTTATCTAACGGACAAAGATAAAGAAAAAAAACAAAGAAAATAATGTATATATCATACATATATATACATATATATATATATACCTATTTACCCAGATATATTTATTATGATTAATTTATTATTTCTCACATATTATATATATATAATATATAGAAACATATAGGCATAGCGAAACACCATATGACACGCGAGAACGAACGCGAACGCGAATAACGAAGTAATGAAATAATGAAATACTCAGTATATAAATACCAATTGATATTTCAATATTATTCATTATATATGTATAGATATCCGACTGCTATAATATTTGATACAATATCTATCGATTATTCACTTATTTATTTATTTATTTACTTATTTATTTATTCAGTAACTATATTTATTGCCCACCAGAAAGACGAAAAAAAAAAATGAAATAACATTTCAGCCTATATGAATTTAACACGTTTAATATTTAAACAGCGAGAATGTATATATTTATATGTTAAAGATTTTAGATTATAATCATTCACACGAAAAACTACCGGGTCTTGTGCGGTTAGAATTTAGAGAGAAAAGAAAAAAAGAAAATTTTTTTCAATTTTTTATCGACAAATTTCGCGAAGAACCCTCCGGAATATCTTATATACTTTTCGCATCGCGTATTATAATTATAACAATAAACGACGACAAATGATCGGATTTGAATCTTTGAAATTTTAACGTTTCTTTGACGAAATTAGAAAAAAAAAAAAAAAAATTGTCTTCTTCATTTTATGATCGAAACGGTGTTATTTATTCATCCCATTATTGTTGTCGTTGTTGTTATTCAACACAAACAACGGCCACTATACTACCTATATATAATACTATCCCCAAAATGAAAGAAAGACGAAGAAAGTTATACCTTAGTGTAATAATTAATAACAATTATCTATACACGGAGAATTCTGACGATTAGCGATATTTCATTACATACCAATAATCCCCCTGCAGAGCGTATAGATAACATTTATAGGTATACATATAGAAAAAGCCATAACGTTGATAATAATTAACGTTAAACAATATTAGACACATGGAACATCATAATTTTCATCATGACAATTTTTTCAATAATTTATAATATATTCATTTTTATTTATTATCAATTTTTGTTTTCTATATATTTTTTTTTTTTTTTTACTAACGATCATTGCAACGTTTTTTTATTTCTTTTTTAAATTTCTTAATTTTTATGTACTCTCGTATGATGTATGTTATGAAAAAAAAAAAAAGAAAAAAAACAGAAAAAAGAAAATTTAGTTCAGACGGTGTCCGCAGGATGAGAAAAAAATAAAATAATAATAATACACATATACATAGAGTATACGATAGGTAATGATCGGATCAATTATATAAGAAAGAATAATTGTGATTCAACACACACGGAGGAACGAAATAGTTATTAATTAATATATAGTATACGAAGAAGAAGAAAGAATAGAAAAAAGAAATCAAAAAAAAATCAATGTGTGTTCTTTGACAGATAAGGGAAGGAAAATCGTACGAGGAGATACGCCGACAAATGCATAAGATTTGAGAGGCATTTAAAAGATAAAAAAATAAAATAAAAGAAAGAAACGTACCAAATTTTTGGTGGTTTTTAGAAAATGGAATGTGAAAGAGAAAGGAAATGAACAAACAAACAAACAAACATACGAACGAACGAACGAACTAACTAACTAACTACCTAACTAACTAATTAATAAATTTAAAAGAAAAGAACAACTGGAAAAAAAAAAAAAATTAACACATACGCATATACGTATATAAATAAATAAAAATGATTACTTTAGAAATATTAGTGATTATATACCTATATACATATACGTCGAATATATTAATCTGTTGGTGTATTTAAGTCAAAGCTTGAAGACTTGTGTATAAAAGAAACAAAATCAAAAAAAAAAAAAAAGATAAAGAAATAGAGAAAAAAAAATAATACTTAATAAATGCAGATACAATATACTAATAATATAATAATAATCGATATATGTATATATATATATAGATGTATTATATATATTATTAAAATATGTATATACATATATATATACATATATAAATAGTTGAGCGTTACGTATTATGAAAATTATTATTTTTATTATGTATATATAAGAGTAGAAGAAGAAAAAAATTAGCATTGATATTATATTATATTATATGATATTATTGTTGATAGGGAAATGTTTCGATAAACATTTTTCAATAATTCTTTTAAACTAAACGTGTAGCGTGTGATAGATAATTAGGAAGAAAAATACACACGATTATTAATCATTAAATTATTTATATAACAATGATACATATTCCGGTCCGCCCGCGTGGTACTGGATTCGCAATAAGAAGATCGTCCACGATATGAATTTCTTTTGTTTTTTTTTTTTTTGTTTTGATTTGATTTTAACTTATATACATATACATATATTTCCTACTAACAACAAGAACAAGAAAAAAATCATCCGCAAAAAATGATAATAATATATACTTATATATATATATATATAACACTTAACTATTATATTATATACCAAAAATTTAATTATATTAAAAACAAAAACACGCACAAATATTTATATTCAATAATTTTACCGCCTTTTAGGAATGGTCCACGCAGTCCTTATAGCCTATTTAATTAATTATCTAACATATAAATAACCCACCGCACAAAAGCAAGAAAAAAAAACAAAAAAAACAAAGCACCTTAATTACCTTATTTTATAAATTAATATTATTTCGATATATAATACCACCTACCATTTTTAATACATTAAGCAAAACCTTTAATAGTATTATTATTTCATATTATTATTATTATTTTCATTCATTCGCTTCTATTATTCTAACGACAGCAAATACCCACCGCTTACACCAAACTAAATTTACACAAGGAGTTTAACGCGCAAGAAAATAACCGAATGCGCATGCGCCACACTCACTAGTATCCAATCAAAGGCCACCCCGATTTTCCCCCAGGGACCTAAAGTCCCTAGAAATAGTCGTGGCTGGCCTGCTAGTGACTAAACGCATGCGTACGGGTGCTCATTTCTTCCGCAATAATCTCTGTGTAATTATATATATACACATATATATATATAGATAGATACAGATAAACATGCACACAAGAATAATTATCAGTATCATTTTATTTCAGATGTTCACACATTATTTCGATCTAATATTAACACTTACACATCTTATCGGTTGTTACGTTATAATCAATTAATCAAATTACCATTTTCTTCACACCATTGCCAATACAATACCGTGATTTTATCCCACTTTCGCGAACCCCACCGGTCTATATTTCGACCCCCGTTTCTCGCAATTTCGCAAAAATCGGTTGCTAGCTCGGTATCTGGTTCGAAATTTGAAGTTTAGATAGACACCTTCACACTAATGGGAAGAACAACGATAACCGTCGACAATTATTATTATTATTGTCGACAGTCGTACAGTTGTAGGAAATTTATTTATTCAATTAATTAATTAATTAATTAATTATTCATACATTTTTCATCATCATAATTGCGTTTAAATAATTTTAAATTTAATTTATATCAAAGTATAGATATTATAAAATACCAGGCAGTATAATATATAATGAAATGCAGCCGAAACACGCACGCCCGTTAACATAGAACAAAACGCTACCGGCGTAAGTTATACCTATTGTGGAAATGAATGTTGTCGAATGAATGCAAACGCTTCTGAATAATATATTATTATAGAGGTATAGGTTTTCCGTTCTTTCATTTCTATCACAAATATCACAATATACTCAAGAGAGAAACAAACTATTTGCCATCATTTTGCTCGCGGCCAATCAGCGGCTCTGTCTCGAAGTCCCTAGTTGAAATTGAGTTGGCTGCCCTGCCAGCCACGTGACTTTACGCATGCGCATTGGCATATTTTACGAAATTGTATAACAAAATGATGGCAATGTTTACTCAGTCATTTTCAATATATTATTATATTATTATAAACACGAATCATCAATATATGAATTTAACAATAACCCCATAATAAATCGACAAATTATAACTAGACAATTGTCTAAATCTCAATATCTAATAACAACAATTATTATTATATGCAATATAACGTGTGACATCGTCGCACGTTGTCACTATTAATATAATAAGGGATGTTACCTGCAGTGTTCCTGAAAATTTCTTTTTTAATCAGACAGCTACAATTATCACTTATTTTCTCCATTTTTCAAATATTTCAATACCCACTTAATAAACGTAGAACCGGAAGAAAAGTTTTGTGATTGATATGATTTACCTAGAAAAAAAAAGCTATCTGAGTAGAGAAAAAATTCGGCGGAAATGTGTATATATATATATTTCGTTTTTTTGTTTGTTTTTTTAACAATATAAAAAGCAAGGGAAAAAAAAAATGAATAAAAATAAAAAAAATAACTGGCAGCTGCAGGCGTATCGGTATAATAATTATGTAGTATGTATGAATACGTACGAGGTGGTTTTTTGAGAGAGGAAAAAAAATTATTACCGGATAATTGAAAACTGCACAAAAGATGATAGGATTTTTTTTTTCCTCTTCCTTTCTCCGTCATCTCATTTTTTTGTCAAAATTTTTTTTTTTTTTTATCTCTTTTCTCGTTGTCATACGGATTTTTTCGTACGTATTACTACACACGAACGTTATCGCTATATTTGTCCATATCGTTCGTTGTCAAATTATGACACGAATGCATTTTATGTGAATAATATTTTTAACAGTATTTTTAAACGTTTGTTGGAAAAGTAAATTTAAAAAAAATAAATAAAATCAAAAAAAAGCCGTCTTTCAAAAAATCGTATATACATACACGTACATTTCAAATATGTTTGTGTATATATATATACTACCTATGCTGTATCAAAACGAAACACACTGCTTGAAGTTTTACATTATAGAAAAAAACAAAAAAAAAAAAAAAGAAGAAATGTCTTTCATATTTCTATGTTTCAATTAATCACGGTATCACATATACCTGATTATCATATATATATATACATATATATATATATAAAAAGTAAAACAAAAAAAAAAAAAAAACAAACACGAATATATATATATATATATATATATATATATATAAAATCAACAAGTCAAAAAAAAAACTGAATGTGTAACCTACTTTCAGACGAGCAATAGAACTCTGGTGCAGAATGTATCTGTGACAGGCAGATCTCCTTCTCAGGATTACCATATGGTTAGTTCCCAAGTCCAATCTCAGCATTGTTTGATCGTTTTTTATAATATTATAGTTTTCTGTCAATTTTAATTTACCTTGACTGTTTTGTTTGGTTTTTTTTTTTCCTTTTTTTTTTTTTTTTTTTTAGAATTTTGAACGAAAAAAACGAACAAAAAAAGAAAAGATAAGAAAAGAAGAAAGAAAAATAAAATTAAAATACGCTCTCCGTTTCATTTCACCGAGTAAAAGTCGCGTACATAACTGTACAATATTACGTTTATTGTCACACGTGCAAATTAATATATAGTTTTATTTTTTTATTTTTTTGTCTTCACTACGTTTCATTTCGCGATAGATTTTCTTTCGAATCTCGAGCATCTGCTATACACGTATATACATATATATTGTATAGATTAATCACTTTTGAAGCGCATACATTAATATTATTAATTTTTTTATTGGAAAAACGATTTTTTTCAGCAATTTTTTTCTTCTTTTCTTGTTTTGAGTACAATATTATCGATATATCACGATATTGCGCCAAGTTTTTTTGCCATCTTTTTGATAGAGGCTTGCATTGAACGGAAAAAAAAAAAAAATTTATATATAAATTAAAAAAAAAAAATTAAAAAAAAAAAAAAAAGAAAAAAAACACACATTTATTATTATTATTATTGTTGTTGTTATAAAAATTGGTTTTTTGTTTGACGTGAAATCATCGTTGCCTGCACTGGGCTACGAGAAGTTTTTTTTTTTTTTTTTTTTCTTTCAATTTTTGAAAGAGTATGCGATTACTAACAGCCTTAATCGTAATATTATTTCACATTTCTTTCCCTTGGGTCTGTGAAATAAATGATGAACATTATTATTATTGTTGTTGTTATTGATAATAGTGAGAAATAAATATCACGCGTTTAAATAGTTGACTGTATGAAGAAAAAGAAAGAAAAAAGAAAAAAAAAAAAACAGAAAAAAATAACAATTACGATCATTGTTATATGATTTCTTGTCGATTTGGTGAAAAAAAAAACAATAAAACAAAAAAAGAGAGAAAAAAAAATGAAAAAAGAAAGAAGAAATCGCACGACGTATCCCAAAAGAACAGAAATTTTCATAAGCTAATTTTTCACAGCCTAAGGAAGACGAAGAGAGCTGTTTTATCTTTTTTTTTTACATTTTTTTTTTTTTTTTTTACATGCAAATTAACAATAATAATTTGGCTGCCGTGTTGTGCTTTCTAATAATATATATCACATATATATATATATATATATACATACAATGGTTTTTTTTTATAAAGTATGTATATTTAATTTCGTTATCCATGCATCCAGGATTTTCGCGTAATGTCGCATGAACATGGAAAAAGAAAGGGATAAAAATAAAGAAATATTTATATGTGTGATATATATTTCGTTATTATATATACGATACATATATTACGCTGCGTGTATTTCTTGTATTTATATATATATATATACATACATTAATATTAATTAACCACTCCTACGTTGAATCGGTGTTCGCTTTTACAGTATATTTATTTATTTGAACAAAAAAAAAAACAATTTATGATTCAATGATTTCTCTTTTTGTTATAACGCAGTGTGATGTTGCTGTGATATTTGAAACTGTATAATATTTATCAATATGTATGTCTGTCCTACTGTATTTCATATATATATACATATAATATTATATATTGTATACCTATATACTATAAGATACGTTTTTTGGTTGAGTTTTTTTGTTTTTGTCTTTTTTTTCTACCATTTCTTTTCGATTTTTTTTTTTTTTTTTGTTCATAAATTCAATATTATATTCGTATCTGTATATTATACCGCGGTACCAGTGTGCGCACCCTGCAAGATATCGCGCACAATATTATACGCGGCCACTTGCCTATATTATCGATGTGCTGCTGCTACGCCGCTGCTGCTACTACTTCTGCTTAATTAATTAAAAACGACGAAAAGAAAAAGAGAAAAAAAAAAACACAATTTTCTAATACCAATAATCATCCTTTTTGTTTTTTTTTTCTTTAATCGAGTCAATTTTAACACGAGCTCACAGAATTTGACTTGTGAAATAAAATCGCCGCAATATGGCGTCGAGCGCTGACCTCGCTGTTCCACCTCGCTACTTTAGGGCATGTTTTCTACAACCCTAGAAGTAACCGGTCAAAAAATCAAGATTCTAGTTAATCTTTGACGATGGCAAGATGAGAAAAACCCAACATTGTTTCATTTGGTAAACAAAAATGTATATTGTGCTCGTGTTAAACTTCGACCATGCTATAAGGGCGTTAACGTAAACTAACAATACCGAGTGACCATAATACATAAAAAAAAAAAATTTAATGAATCTAAATTGAATAAATAATAAAAGACGTCTTCGAGATGATAATAAATAATGATATAAAGCATGGATCATATTATAATTTAGACTATCTCATTATCTCATATAATTTCAATTTTTTTTTTTTTTTTTGTTTTTTTCTGTTCAGTTTCACCCGAATAATTATATACTTATATCATATGTATATATCTACCGCGTTTTTTTTTTTTTTTCATTCTTTTTTCAGACGTTATCTATAAATCCAGCAGTGAATAAAATTTTATATACCGGGAGTGAGGTGTGCCAGTTTATACCTAGTCTATCTCAAATAGTATCGTGTACACAGAAAAATGTATGTTATGCGTTTGCCATATCGTGATCAAATTTCTATATTATTATACATATATATATCATCTGTTAGAAGAATTATCACAAAAAATATACTAACGACAACTTAAACTAAAATGATAGTTTATACTAACGTACCTACCCATACGTGACATGTACTAAGTACCTTTACGACGCTCTATCGAAGATTCGTAAAGTAAAAAAAAAAAAAAAAAAAAAAAAACACCTATTTCGCTTTTTTTCTTGTATGTTTTTGTCTTTTATTTTTGTTTTTTTTCCATTGTTTTTGCAAGTACAATTGGTGAATAAAATCTGTTGAATTTTCAAACGAGCGTCGATTGGTGCTTTTAACAATCTATATCCTTATAATAATAATAATAATAATAAACACCGATGGCGAGCTAAATTAACACTAAAAAAAGGAAAAAAAAAAAAAAAACAATAATTAAAAAATTGAACGGCGTGACCAAACAGAACGTGGGAACCTGCCGTTGTAATTATTATCATGACGATGATAATGATAATAATAATAATAATAATAATATTAAGAACGATAATGCAAAGTGTGTTAAATAATATATGATAATGAAAAAAAAAAAAAAAAAATGTTTAAAAAAAAAAGAAAAAAATTTAAAAAAGAATCAATATTTATGAAAACGAAAGATTATGGTGGTGAACAGAAGTGAATAAGACTGATGGTATGATTTATGATTTGTTAGCCAGCGGAACCCATTCGAGAGACTGAGGTTTAACAGGGCGGCACAGTCTCTTGCCAGTCGCCACACTATTCCTGTCGGAGTACAAACAAGTACGTAGCTTACGTAGATGATCGCCTGTTGTACTACATTGTATTATCTCAAACTTGCGTATGCCTTACTTAAAAAAAAAAAAAAAAAAAAAAAAACCAAAAACAAAAAAAAAAAAAAAAAAAAAAAAACGAACATTTAAAGAATAGAAAAAAAAAAAGAAAGAAACGATCTACATATTTCTTGACGTACGAATTGCGTGTAAAAAAAATTCCATATACGGTCGCATAATATCGGCGATTATATATAAGTATAAGACGATAAGAATTAAATGGGGGATCGGAAATTATAAGCAGCAGTATCGATTCCCTCTATACATATGTATAATACTAACAGTACGATATCGATATTGCTGGTGAGAAACGATCTCCCTCGATATACGTATATATCCGATCGCTGAATTTTAATTTATGATTTCCTATATTTTATGTTATTGATAAATTTTTCTTTCTTTTTTTTCTTTTTTTTTTTTCTTTTCTATGTACAGAACCGTTGCGCAATTGTATGTCAAGAAATGATTGATTCGTTATTGACTTGATATTATTGGATGATGATAATGGTGATGATCGTGATGATTATGATGACATGACTTGACATGAGATGATGGTTTACTGCACCAATGTGTTTTTTTCTGTGTAGCGTGGCGAGTCGAGTGGTGGCCAAACGTTGAAAAACGAAAAACGAAAGAAAGAAACAGATAATAATAATAGATAAATATATAAAAATAACAACATTTCGTTATGTGTTAAAATCTGTCCACCATTCGCTGGCTGACCGTAGTCTAGCTACCTGAGTGTGCTGCGTGTTCCGTGCCCCCCAAATATGTCGTTTTAACCCCCGTTATACCGCAACCAATTTATTACCGCAACGTTATTATCATTTAACACTATTATAATTATTATTCGACAATTATCATTATTATTATTACATATATATATATAACAACCGATATTCACCGTAACAAAGAAAGAAAATATACTCAATATATATATATATACATATATAAATATACATACATATATATATATTTATATACTGTATATATTTATATATATATATATATATTTATATACGTATACTGTATTGCTTGTTTTCTCACGTTTACACCTACCTCTCTTTAAACCTATATTATTATACACATATAAACGTCAGTATCAGTCATCCCCCCATACTCTCTCTCTCTCTCTCTCTCTCTCTCTCTCTCTCTATCTCTCTCTTTCCCCTGCAGTGTACGTTTTACATCTCGTTATTTATATTTCATAATTTATCCCTATTAACGGAAAAGAACAAAAGAGATCATATATCATCTATACAGTACGTTGCATCTTCATTTGTCTCTCTCTCTCTCTCTCTCTCTCTATATATATATATCGTTATATATGTACTGTAAATAAATTATATGTTATAATATTATAGTTTTTCATTGTCGTGACTAACAGAATTTTATTACTAAAATTTAATCATAATGTTTCGGTGGAGTGAACTAAATGATTGTAATTTCTTTTTTTTTGTTCTTTATATATATGTACACATGTTCATCAATTTCGATAATATTTTTACCCCCCTGAAGGAAAAAAAAAGTCCTCCTTTACTATCTCGTCATAATTTATATCTTTATATTTTTTCGCAACGTTGTTTCTCCTCATAAATTCCCAAACTTTTCATCGATTCGATTATTTCTACATACATATTACTACCTATATCATTTGCTTCTTATTTCATTTCATTTCATTTCATTTCATTTTACTTCATTTCATTAGATTACATTTTATTTCATTCCAATTCATCGCACAGTAAGAAAAAACATATGTATATATATATATATATATATATATATACACATATATATATATACATATATATATTCTATTTTACAGCACAATTTACACACAGAGCACTTTATGATATTCTTCGCGATGAACAAACACACACAAACACACACACACACGTACACACAGTGCTTACAAAAATGTATAATCACGTCTTATAGTTATCATAGTTTATATACCTATATCATACAAAAAAGCAAAACAATCTTTGGATTAATTTTTGGCTGAAAATTTCAGTGTGGCCTGCTGCAGCTATATATATATATATATATATATATATATATATATACACACTTCTATACACAACACATATACATATATATGATACCAATTTGTACGATAATTAATTAATCAATTTTGAACCCCATATAGGTCTTTAATTGTTGCAAAAAAAGGAAAAGCACAAAAACTACTTTCATCAGGAAACACTATAATTAATACTGCATGAATCGCTTGCACTGCTAACGTATTTGCAACAAAAAAAAAAAAACAACAGTCAAAAAAAGTAAAAAAAAAATATGAAAAATGAAATTCGAAACGATCTTGTATATGAACTCCGTCTGGGATCGTATAAAAGAGGTTTAATTCCAGAAAATAGCCAATTCTATTCACAGAAGAATATTTCTTCACATATCTTTATACATATATATCTAATCAAAGATTTTCGATACTCTGAAACGAACAAATGCGTAGATAATTTTCTGTGTTTCTGTATATAGGCTTATATATGTGTGCTGAAGATATGTGGGTGTCATAGAGCAGTAGTGCAGGATACAATATGCTTTTATATATACATACTACATATCAAATTTGAATACGCCGTTGTCAGAGCAGAAACACACACACACACACACACGATTTACAAATAAAAAAGGAAAAAAAAAGACCAAAAAAAAAAAAAAGAAAGAAATGATATAAATTTCCTTCTGTAATCACATATATATATATGTTTATTATACGTTTGGTATACATATAATATACGTATAGTGATTTTTCGAAATAATAATTAACGGAATTTGAAACACTTCGTGATAAAAGAAGAGAGAGAGAAAAAAAAAAAGAAAAAAAAAGGCCATGTATGTATAGGTTCGTCATCTCTCTATTCTGTGTATATTATAGTATATATATATTTATAAAATAATGTACATATTTGTTGGAAAAGTTCGAGGCAACGATCGATATAAATCAAGGGTGTAAAGGAAAGGACTGTTGCGGACCATTGCTAATTGAAAGCTAATAAATATACCTATAAAGAGTATTAAATATCCGATTAATGGAATAATATGTATATAGTATATATATTCCGAGACGTAATTATTAAGTAATTTATATGATGAATAACGATCCGAAAATCTATAGGCGATTAAAAAGGAAAAAATAAGGGAAAAACGAATATATTATCCGCCTAATTGTCTATTATCTATTATTAGTTTATTGTTAGTAGTGGTTTTTATAGAATTAATTCAGGAGGTATATACATAGACCTATGTGGAATATATAATCATACATATATATATATATATCATATATTATATCCGTACGTGTATGTATATATTCGCACAAAATTATACGTATACTATAGTCGATGAGGTATATATATAAATGAAAGACGACAGAGAAAAAGAAGAAGCAAAAAAAAGAAAGAAAGAGAAAAAAAAATAATAATAATTGGTATGCATCGAGAACGCATGACTTAGATTAGACAAAATCGATCTTTTATCATCTCGTAAAACTGAGAATGTTCGTATTTCAGAAATATCTCGATAGAGCTAAACGGAAGGTTTTATAAGGATAGAAAAATAACGCGAGCTATATGAATTCATCCTGATTTAAAAAAGGTTTCAAATTCGTACCTGACGATTAAGTATTTTCGACAAAACGTTCCGAGTACATAGTATAGCACAAAACGCATTTAAAGTTTACGCGATGATATCTGAGGTGTATAGATAAAATGGAGCTGACTATATTATACCATAGATATATATAATATGCGTGCATGCGCGTGCAGCGTTTGCGTATTGAGCAAAAAATTGCAAAAAAAAAAAAAAAAAATGGCAAATGCGAATGCGAATGCAAAAGAGCAAAAAATAAATAAAAATAACAGGAGAGTGAGCTTGCTTGCAGACCCGCGCGGAGTCTATAATATAGTACGCTATATACACACATGTATATGCATATATACATATAAATCGCTATAACAACTATCGAATATACGGATATCAGGATAGCGATTGCGATTGCGAGTGGCGAGTATAATTGGCGTGTGTTGTGTGTTCGCTAGCCCTCCTTGCCCCTGATAGAGAATCCTTCCCTATTTTTTTCCAGCTACGGGTAATCAGAGCGTTCAAGTCGACTCTAGAAGATTTGGAGGAAAGACGTTCAGTCCATAGTTTACACAGCTTACACAGTATGCGAAGTTCGCGGAGCCACACCGGACCGAGACCATTATCCGACTTCACTTACATTGACGAAGACCCAACAAATCCTACCGTAGCAACAGTTAAATCGTTGAAGAACGCCATCGGCAACGTCACCAATCAGGATCATGAGAAAAGAAGTTGGTTCAGCAGCAGTCCTTCTTCTCCTCCTGCGGCTGCAGCCACCTCGCCTTTGTTATTAAACGTTCCTGGATCGACAAACACATCCAACAACCACAACACTAAAAACAAATCCACATCCTCCATTAACGCCAACAATCAATCCCCGCTTAATCCCGATACACAATTAGCTAACTCGACGCATTCTAGTACCAACAACCTTGCCCAATCCGATGTACCGAAACTCGTACACGAGACAAGTATATAAAATTTTCACCAAACCCCTTTCCCTAATCCCTATACATATATATATGCCCGGTCTGTCACCCGAAACCCGAGGGAAATGAGAGAGAGAAGAAAAAAAAAAACGAGAAAAAAAACCAAAAAAAAAAAAAAAAAGGAAAGGGAAAAAAACAAAACGAGCATAAAAAGAAAAAAGAAAGAAAAGTTATATGCGTATATATAAGTATATGAGAAAACTGTGCCTCCCTCCTCGTCCTCCTCCTCCTTCTTTTCTACCGTTCACCACGGCTTGGGTTTTAATCCCGGAGATGGAATAATAATAATAATAATAATAATAATAATAATAATAATAATAATAATAACAATAATAATAATCATAATGATAATGATAATAATAATATTGTTAATAATCCTGCCTGCCTTTCGCCTCGGTTCGTTTGAATTCTGAAAATGTTGAATCTTGAAAAAAAAAGCAGAAAAACGAGGGAAAAAGAGGAAAAAAATAAAAATAAAATTACAAAATTTCGTGCTTACGTTTGAGTTTACGATTATAGTTTATTAACTGTATAGATATGATTGAAAGCCATTCGCAAATCGTTAATTAATTAATCAATCTTCTTTCTGTGTCATTTTTTTTTTTTTTCTGTTTTCCCGTAAAGCGTGTTTTATTGTCGTCGATCAATGATCAATAGTTTTTTTGTGTTTTTTGTGTTTTTTTTTTTTTTTTTTCTCTTGAATACTATCCCGCGGTGTTTTACGTAACATTTCTGAACCGGTTATCATACAGATTTATAATACGTGCGAAGTACTTAATGACATATATTTAATAGTATTTATTGATTGAGATTCATCATTTCACCGTTTATCGATACATTGATTATTTTATTTTTTATTTTTTTTGTTCCGTTGTCAATCGTCGCGGAAGACGATGACGATGACGATAATTACACTGCGTCTGCGAATGAAAGATTATTCGATCATTAATGTTGCGTAAAGGAAGTGAGAAGCAAAAGTAGAAAATAAAAAAATAAAAAAAAAACAAAAACAAAACAAACAAACAAACAAAAATAACGTATATCATGCAATAATATGAATATAGGTTTTTTTTTTTCTTTTAATACACGTGTACATACATATAAATATATATATATATTTTTATTTCATTTTAACGATAAAACTGATTGAAAGAAATAAAATAAAAAAAATCTAATTTTTATTAAAAAAAAAACAAAAAAAAAAAATGTTTTCCTTTATTTTCATTTTATCCAGCTCTGATAATCGTATACCTATGTATACATATTTGCGAATGACTTCAGTATAATGATTGTTCCGGGATCAATACTGACACGTGACGACGCGAAGGATTCTACCTTTACTACGAGCCTCCGCCCCCCCCGTCCTCCCACCTGCGAGAAAAAAATTTCTATCCATCTATCCATATCCAAAAACAAAAAAAAAAAAAAAAAAAAAAAAAACAGAATGAACAAAACTGAAAAAGGAAAAACACACACTCCCAGCATCAGCTATATCGCTTAATTAATTCAAAAGCCTATTAGTAGATATGTAAAAAAAATTTTCTGCATGCTGGCATACGCGGTGAGGAGAAAAAAAAAAAAGAAGCAAAAAAAAAAAGAAACAAGATTTATTTAATTTTTTCTTGATTTGAATGAATATGAGATTGCTATACCTATTGCTTTGCCCGCGCTGTAAATATACATGGTAAGGAGAGAAAAAAGGGGTGGGGGGAAAAAAAAAAAAGAAAACGAAGGTAAAAAAATGAAACGAGCGCGTCCTGCCTTGCTTTGGGATTGGTTGTGAATGTGTCTGTTCGTCTGTATATCTCTGCAGTAAATCTATACTATATGATTCGAATTCCTAATTAATATATATATATACTATATATACGATCTGCGAGATCTCGTCGGTTTTGTAAAATCAAAATCAGAAGAAAGAAAAACAACGAGAAGTAAAAATAAAGAAAGAAAGAAAGAAAAGAAAAAAAAAAAAATACGCGTTTCGGAATATCATTGCGTGTACAATGATGTCTTATCTTATGGATTCGAGAAGGATATTCCGAATTAGATATCGCATAAAATATATAATACATACTCGAGTCTATAATCTTCTCGCTTTCGCGTAGAATCAAAATCACTGAGATTACAAAATTGGCAAGATTCACAGATCTCACTATTACTATACTATTACTATTACTATTACTATTACAACTATTACTCTTACCATTACTATTACTATTACTATTACTATTACTATACTCTGACTGGGTGCATATATTATATGTATAACTATATGGTATATCCGAAAAAAAAAAAAAAAAAAAAAAAAAAGGTAAAAGGTAAAAGGTAAAAGGTAAAAGAAGAAGTTAAAAATTGAAAAACTGACGCGAAAAGAAAAAGAAAGAGAAAAAAGAAGAGAGAGGAAAAGAAAAAAAAAAAACCGAGACGTTCACTCATACTACTATATACTTGTACTATTTCTATCTATATTTCGACTGGGCTGTGGTGTGGTGTGTGGTGTGCTGTGGTGTGTTGGTGCGTGGTGCATCTTTGAATTTAGAAAGAAAAACGAAGAAAAAAAACATACAAAAAAAAACAAAAAAAAAAAAAAAAGAACCGGGGGATATCCCCTTCTATTCTCTTATTTACATATTATAAACCTTAAACGAGCTGTCGATTAATAATCGATAATAAACTACGAATATTGAAAATAATAATAATAATTTCATCTATATCTGATATCTAAACATATCTATATATATATATATATATATATATATATAGATATTGTTAATTGCTACCACTTCTATTATCACTGATTAATATGAGACGGCTAAAGTAAACGATAACATTTATACCTATATGTTTAATAATAATCTGGGATCGCATATATACTAGGTACACGCACGTATACGTACATCCTCTCAATATTTTATGCATCCGATATGATTACCACACATACATACATACATACATACATACATATAATAATTATTTTTCACGTTCTATGCTATTATTATTGTTATTGTTATTATTATTATTATTATTATCATTATTATTATTATTATTTACTATTATTTTCAAAAGAAAAACAAAAACAAAAAGAAAACTCTCTTCTCCACGTCGCCTTCTTGTATCTCTATATATATAAGTAAATATATACATTTATATGGAGCAGTTGGGTATGTAAAACATGTACTCGATATTTCGTAAACTCCGGGGACGTTTTGTTGTTTTAATGTTGTTTTTTATGTTTGTTTTTTTTGTTTTTTTTTTATACAATGAAACGTAAATTTATCCGAATATAAAAATGAAACTTCGGTGAACGACAGGTTTTTTCGTTTCTTCTTTATCTTCCATATACTATATGATAATGATTTTTTTTAATAAATAAAAATAAATAAAAACAAAAATATATATATGAAAATAAAAGTTACATTCGCGGGTTTGAGAGGAAAAAAAGAAAGAAAAGAAAAAAAAAAAGAAGAAAATCGTACTTACGTATATAATTGTTATACATCATCCGTTATATCTTTATATATAGGTATTATTATGAAATCTTCTTCTCAAATCTTAATTATCATGTAGGTAATTTTTAGAATATTGAATTTCGTTTTCGTCATTTTTTTGTATTTTTTTCTTCTTTCGATTTCTTCCCTTTCAATTAGCTAATCACCTAAGCCCCCCCCCCCCCCCCCCTCGTCGTTAATTATTCATACCATACCCGAACCCGAGATTACTCGCGTAATAATTTCCGCGTGTTCCGATTACCATATTTTCAATCACGGAGTGATGTTCTTTTGAAGCCTGATATATGGATATATATATATATATATTCAATATGTATACGGTATACATAATACTGGTATACGCGTAAAATCAAGTGAATGAAAGAGGAACAAAAAAATTCAATCAAAAGAGAGAGAGAGAGAAGGAAGAACAAAGAGAAAAAAAAAAAAAAAATGCACGACTAATCACACATACATATGTCCGGGCTAACAAGCGTCGCGGGAGATTTTTTTTTCTTTCTTTTGTTTTTTCTTTTTTTTTTCTTTTCTCTTTTTCTTTTCTCTTTTTCTTTTCCATAGATTAAATAGCTTTAATATTATCTCGTATAGAGTTGTTAGCTTGTTATCGAATATTAGATCGGAGATGATAAATTTTTAATTACTATATATATATACAATAAACATTATCATTATTATTAATAACATTATTATTATTATTATTATTATTATTATTATTATTATTATTATTATTATTATTATACAAATAATAAATATAGAGTATATTATATTATGATACAGATATATGTGTAGGAAAAAGAGAAGAAAAAAAAAAAACAAATTCGAAAAAAGGATCAATAACAAACAAACAAGAGTAATGAGGGGAAAAAAAATGAAAAAAAAATACCGTACACATTGATATGGTGATCAAATGGTTGTTGTAACAATGGGAATCGGTTTTTTTTTTTTTTTTTTTTTTTTCTCTTCCCCTCATAGATGTATGTGTATGTGTGTACAACGTGTATAAGGGACATGTTTTTTGTGCGGTCACGTGAACTGGGAGAGAAAAGAGAAACGGAGAGAGAGAGAAAGAGAGAGAGAGAGAGTGTGAGAAAAAAAAAAAAACGAAAGGAGAAAACAAAAAAAAAAGGATACAAAACAACAATAACTTATTTCCTCACGTCGGGCGAAAGGTGATGAGAAAAAAAAGTGACAGCGAAAGAGAGAAAGAAATTAAAAATTGAAAAAAAAAAACGAAAAAAAACAAAGTTAATAACAACTAACGACACTGCTGATGATATCCTACTATTGTTCAACAATGATAATTCTTTTATATCGCTATCAATAAATATGTTACATTAAATGTTATAGAAGAGGAAGAGAGGGAAAAAAAAAAAAAAAAAAAAGAGAAAACAAAAACTAAATAGTCTAATCTTTTAATCACGAAGACAAAAATAATTAGGTATATACCTACGCATATAGTATATATATATACTTGATCAACGCTATTATTATTATTATTATTATTATTATTATTATTATTATTATTATTATTATTATTATTATTATTATTATTATTATTATTATTATTATTATTACATCCCAATATACATACATACATACATATAACTATATTATATTATATTGTACGTAACGACGTTTTGTATCCATAACTACTACCTAATACGACGGATAAATGCACTAAGGAATGAATATTTACTGCGGATCAATATATAAATATATATATATATATGTACATATTATATGTATATGTATGTATATGTATATATAAAACGCAATCTGTTTAACTTTTATCCGCTAATAAAAATATCTTTCCTATATATAATTTTATGAATTTTTTTTTGTTTTTTTATTATTATTCCGAGACAATTCTTCAATCTTCATATATTATACATGTATATATATAGTGTGCGTGTGTGTATATATATATACATATATACATACGCTTATGGATATGTACATGATATAATCCTTCTCTACTATATATACTATATACTATCATTAATTTATTAATTAAATACGCGATGTGTGTGTGTGTCAAATTGTGGGAACTGGTTTATGATTCAAAGGGAAAGTACCGGAACAGTTTTTGATTAGGTACGTCGATAGAGAGAGAGCGAGAGAGAGAGAGAGAGAGGAAAAAAAAGAAAGGATTTCTGAATTTGTTTTTAATTTTTTTTTTTTGGATTTTTTTTTTTTTTTTTCGTTTCAATGAAACGCAACTAATCTCTCAGTGAAATCGGTGGCTTTTCGAAAACTGTCGACGGTGGTGAACCGTTTGATGTGACGAGTTTCGCTAATCTCTGTGTGTGAAAATGTGGGAGAACGAGAATAATTCATTATACGGGTATACCTTAAGCTTCTTCAACGGTTCGATCGAAAAGATATATCAAGTTTGATGTAAAATTTTATACCGGTATTCGGTCAGCAGGACGGAGTTACCTACGTGTATATATATATATATATATATATATATATATATATATATATATATATATATATATATATATATATATACCTATATACGTATATTATATATCGTGGCTACCACACACAACCGTTAATTATCATTAACGAAAGTGAGAAGCAGCTGAGCACTGAACGGAGATGAGGTGTAAACGAGAAGAGGGAAAAAGAAAAAGAAAAAAATATGAGAAGATAAAAAAAACAAAAAACGAAAGAAAAAGAGAGAACAACCGACGATGTGAAAATTGTCGAGAAGAAAATTTTTATCATTAGGAGAAATTTCGATCGTTAACGAAGGAAATAAAAATAAAATGCAAGTAGCATATTTCGTACTAAATATATACCTATATATATATATATTCTTCTTTCTGACACTTTTATTATTCTCTGTATTTCGTTCGTTTAATTTTCAGTGTTTTTTTTTTTTTTTTGTTTTTTTTTTCAGTTCTCGTTTCTTCAAATTTCGAATGAATTGTCGACAACTTTTTTTGAAAATTCTCTTTGTCTCAAACTTCACCCCCTCCGCACAAAAAAAAAAAAAAAAGAAAAAAAAAAGAAAACCCTTCTATTATCGTTAGTTAGAGATCCTGCAAGTTGGGCACATTGGGATTGAATATCGCCGAAAGAAAACAGTCCGGTACGCATGCGCGGCCAGAGACCTCTGCCAACGTCGGGGACTCAAAGTCCCTAACGGTTTTGGCCAATCAGACGCGAGTTATAGATCGCGCATGCGCAGTTGACCGTCTCTTTTGACAAATTAGATGAATAACGAACGATTGTTTAAATCTCCCGCTCGTCACGATCCTTTTAAATATATATGTGTATATATATTTATAGATTTATACATATATACGTATATACTTATACCGATAACGACGATAACGACGATTACGATAAAACAATTGAATAAATTAACCGTATCGAATGGTTAAATAACAACGTAAAATAATAATTACCAATAAATAACTAAAGATGTGTGGTACATATTATGTACATACACATATCCGAAGGAGATTTAATTAACTGCGTTGTATTTCAGAGTATATAATTATTGTATATAGGTAAAAAAAAAAAAAAAAAGAAAAAAAATACCTTCGATTCGTTTACAGTCTGAAATACCTCGTATTTATAATTATTTAATTGATTGATTGATTAATTAATTCATTAAACATTTTATTACCATACCTCGTGTTCTATTACACGCACACACTAATTGCTATAGATCTTTGTTCGTCTGTCTCACTTATACTGTTATTATCTGCAGCGTAGAAAATACCTACTGATACTAATTTATTTATTCATTATTTTTTAAATATTTTTTTATTTTTATTTTTTTTGGTATATCACACACCGCTATATCTACATTACTGTCTCTCTTTGTCTGTCTCTGTTTGTGTCTATATTTACATGTCTGTATGCGAGCGGATCTTCAGCTTTCGGAATTTTGAACCACCGCGCCGGTGTTCTTCGTATGAAAGTTTTTTCGAATCGCCTGCGTAAATAACACTTTCCAAAAAATCTAGGCCGGCGATATTCGAATTCGCACTTTAACCCGGTCCTCGTATTTACCGATCTACGATTAGGGGATTGAGGATTTGCGATCAGTAAATTTTTCTTCGAACAATATTAAGGTCTATCACGACGGATGCTTCGGCCGATTTTGGTCATTGTGGGTAAAAAAAATGACATGATAATATGTTCACATGGATAAGCTGT
Organism: Tenthredo amoena; assembly: GCA_963966615.1. NCBI lineage: Eukaryota > Metazoa > Arthropoda > Insecta > Hymenoptera > Tenthredinidae > Tenthredo > Tenthredo amoena. Next base: position 940,820 of record OZ016495.1, on the reverse strand, counting down.
GTTCATAATTTCACCCATATTACTGCAGTCAGTCATTCACGTTCTCTCGTTATTCGTCACTCCTTATTCATATCCCTGTAACTTATTGCGTACAATAATTATGTCGTCTATATTCGCTTTACTACACTATCTCTACGTGTTTTAATTCTAATTTTTCATTGTTTTTTCTTTTTCTTTTTTTTTTTTTTTTTTCACTTTCCGAAACTTTCCTTTATTATCCTCTAAACGCCATACGACGTCTCGCTGTCGATCAGCTGATCTATGTTTTCCAAAAACCGCGTACATAAATAGGTACAAAAAAAAAAAACAAAAAAATCGAAATTGTAAATATACATATATATATATCTTCTAATTTCTTTCAGCAAATATTTTCATTTCCTCTTTACTTTCATCTCTATAACCACTATACAACTACTTTTACACATATACCATAAATATATATATATATACTATATATTATTATATTATATGCCTGAAGTAATTCTTCTTCTAACACAGTTTAGCATCCCCTCGGCTATATACTATATATTATATATATATACATCTATTACAATTTACACCAAGAAATGATTATCACCTATATATATATATATATATATATAGTATAGGTATATTATCTATACCTTGAGCAGAAATAAATAAATTAGTTCCGCTAGGTAGTCGTAGTGTACCAAAAAATTAGGAAAGAAAAAGAAAGAAAAAAAAAAAAAAAAGTATACCCCCAATAATAATTCTTGTACATATTATTACGAACACATATCACACGATAGAAGTTCATTTACTTCGTTCGAGATAATCGGGAATGAATTAATCTGAATATTTTTATATTGTAACTTTTTTTTTCTCTTTTTTTTTTTTTTTTTTGTAGTAAATGATACTTTAGTTATACGACCGATATCATTCCCGTAGTTACACTGTGTAATGCGATAGAAAAATTTTCTCCGAGATCGAGAAAAAAAAAAAAAAAGAAAAAAAAAGTCATATTTGAGTGAAAAGTGAATTTTCGAATTCACACATCGTCTTCGATATTGGAAATAATTCTGATATTAAATTCGGGTCTTTCTTAGGAAGAGCATCCAGCCTTATCGCTTAAACCGCTACTCCATGCCATATATAACCTTTATATTACCATTTACTCTTGAAGGTGATTGGTGGCGAGTTGCAGGAACGTTTGATACCGGTACCCTACAGCAAGAGCTCAACAGACCAAGCTGTAAGCGCTCTTCTTCTCTCTCACTGTCTCTTTCTTTCTTCATCTATCTATCTTTCTATCTATCTATCTATCTATCTATCTATCTGTCTATCTGTCTGTCTATCTTTCTATCTATCTATCTATATCTATCTCTGTCTGTCTATTTCTCTAATGAGTCTTAACTCACCGTAATATCTTCTGATTTGCTTATCTGAGCTATCCTTTTCGTTCCCCTTATTTGATTTCGTTCAATTTTCGTTTTCATATATCGCAATATATATATATATATAAAAAAAGAAAAGAAAAGAAAAGAAAAGAAAAAAAAAAAACACTCGTTCCTTTATTATCATTATTATTGTTATACTTATCTATTTATCTGATATTTCTGTATAAAATTTCATGTCCGTTCGTTGAGTCAAATTTTTTATACATCTAGAGCACTTTATATTATTCTAACGACAACTTACCTACACTGTTATATTGCTTAAATAGGTAATATACCGCATATTTGACAAATTAGACATTTTTAGTTTCTCAGTTTTCTTTTTTTATTCTATCATATATACCCGCTGCAGCAGTCCCTTCTATAATTAGTTATATATGTGTCGATAGTAGATGCCCCTTCATCGAAAGCTGAATATCGATTTATCGATTAATTCATTTATTGATAAATATAAAATAAACGTAAATTAAAAATCGTCGAATCGATATCCAGCAAAATTGTTAAAATCCCCCCCCCCCCCCCCCCCTATATGCAACGTTTGGTAGTAAAATACATAAGTAGGTACATACATGTATATATCTATATTAATTCGCAGATGAATTAGTGCGTGCGCTTAATATGTTGTTATGTATACCTACAATACTATATACGATTTTTCAATGTGGTTGAAAAGAAAAAAAAAATAATAATAATTAGTTGGTTTTCATGTCTTTTTTTTTTTAATATATATTTTTTTATGTAACATGTGAAACACCGACTGATATTCCACTTTGAAAAATCCCGCATTATGCCTGCTTTCATCACGTTGCTTACCCCAAAAATGCTTTGACTATATATAATAATTACAGTTAACGAAACGAATTTCATCCCCCATCTTATACATGGATTAGTTCGAGAGAACTGTATACTTAATTATAAAAATACCTGAAAAAGAAAAAAAAAACAAAAAAAAAAAAAAATTGTTTCGTTTTAAAATAATAATTACGTGTATGGTATATATATTTCTTATTTTACGCTGCTGTTCGATGCTAAACTGCAATTTCTCTCCCTATATATATATATGATATATGATATGATATGATATGATATGGCTTATGCGCTATAACGTTATATCTATTTTTTTTTTCTTTTTTTTTTTTTTTCCGCTTACAGTAATTACCTCTGTATTCATCAATTTCTTCTTCACGCTATAATATTATACACATCCTGTCATCAATCAGTGGTTTTGTTCATTTTATGCGATATTGACGGCTGCTTATACTATATACTGTATACTATATACCTGTACCTATACGTTGCGTTAATCAAACTTCTTTCACAATGTATACACTCATATAGTTTATATATGTATAGATAACGAGACAATCATCATCCTACTACTCACTGATTGTATGAGATGAATATATATATTTTTTTTTTTTTTTTCTCCGCATACATATAATTTTTGGATGTGGTAGCGACGACGGTACTTACGAACTACGTGTATATAATCGAGAAATTCATTTATTCCGTATCATCTTCAAAGGTCTAAAAAAAAAAAAAGAAAAAAGAAAAAAAAAAAACTTAAAAAACAGAATAATACATCATAAATAACACGTCATATCATATACTGTGAAAAAAAGTAAAAAGAAAAAAAAAAAAAACAAACAAAAAACCGGAGCCTAAAAATCTCTTCTGGCACAAGATCACAGATGAGGTATTGTGTAGACGGTAAACCAAAAAGAAGAGAGAAAAAAAAAAAAATACGCGCCCGCAATCACTGTTTTGCAATTATAAGAAGGAGCTTTTTTAGCTGTGTGCTTATTACAATTATTGTACGAGCCTTTTAGAAAAAAAAATTTTTTCTACTCCCCTCCCCCGCCCTCCTTTTTTCCTCCCCAGCACAGAGAAATGAATTTCCGATTCCCTGTTTTCCGAAGAAAACAAGAAAAAAAGAAGACCCTTGATACGTCCCGTTCGATCCTTCGCAACTATACACGATTATTCACCCCCCCCCCCCCACTGCAGTTATATACACACATCATATATATATATATATATATATATATACCTATACGTCCGTGAGAGAGACGAAAAAAAAAAAAAAAAACCCAATCTATATTTCCCGATACATACATATATATTTACGATATAACATCACCAACACGGAAAGTAATGATGCCATGGTAAGTCCAAACTATTACTGTATATATAGTCGCCTATATCATTTTCATACACTAATTTGAAAAGACAAAAAATAAAAAAAAAAGTATGTCACTATTTCTACTGAAATTTTAACCATTTCATTAATACAGTATTTTTCAAACGATATATTGTTAACTAATTAATGTTAAATTATACTGTTGGGTCCCCTGAAATTACTGTAACTTATATAAAAGTCTGGATATTGCATATTTTCGATTCTTTTCATTTCTTTTCTTTTCTTTTCTTTTCTACAGGTGTTCTTGCGTTCTTTGTATTATATATATTTTTTTTTTTTTTTTTTAATTTTTAATTTTTTATAAATACATTTTTTTTTTTTTTTCATAGGTACGTAAATTTACGACTCGATTTATCGATCTGAATAATTACGGGTTATATACGACGTAGTAGAAGATACGATTAAAATGAAAATTGAATAATCAAACAATCATTGATATATATAGGTATATAAACAAAGAATAATTTATTTGACAACTATCACTGATTCATCTCGGAATATACCACACAATATAGCTTAATCAAATTTTATATGGCAAATGTTTTACAGCCGTTTACAAGTCCGTGGTATAAGTTGGTCCTGGGACTAGCAAGGTAAATCTTCTACTATAGATACGGTTCGTAAATTTGTTATATTCTCATCATATTATCTCATTTTGTTAATATATTATATATACCTATATACTTCACATTATATTCTCTATTGTTTCTATTTTTTTCTTTTTTTTTTTTTTTCTTTTTTTTTTTTCTACACGATTTAATATATTGTAACTAATTATTATTATCATTATATATATACTATAATACATACATATTTAAATCTCTTATTACATCAACTGACCTCGCTATCATTTTCTTACAATGGCACTAAATTTCTTTCTTTTACATATATATATATGAATTAATGCACCCCTTGATATCGATCACAGCATTGTTATTCTTTGTATTTTTTTTTGTATTTTATATTTTTCTCTTCCTCACCTCGAATTGGCTTGTGCAAACGATTGATTATCAAAAGATAAATTATCTTATAAATTAATGAATTAACGAGAGAAAAAGAGGGAAAGGAAAAAAATTTGAAAAAAAAAAAAAAAAGGAACGAAAAATAATGACAATATCTGGACACATATATCCTCTGTTTCGTCTTATCTAGACTCTTACTATTTTTTTTATTAACTCTACATCATGTTATATACTATCCTATGTACTACAATATATTGTATATCCTTTGAACCTACTTTGGCTCACACATTACTTTCTGGTGCTTGCAAGGTCTTGATCATATATAACCTATATATCAGGATGATTCAGTTATAAACTATCTCATTAACGATAACAAGAAAGAAAGAAAGAAAGAAAAAGAAAAAAAAATTGAAAGGAAAAGATTCCTTGTGAAAATCGAAGACGAAAGTTCCTTTGCAAAAACTCCGAGAAACGCATGGGTTACGAGTTACGGAAGATTCAAATTTACCAATCGGAACGCTGACTATCTACGCGCATGTGCCGGACCCATTTAAGAGACACGGCTCTCCGATTGGTGAACTCGAACCTTTTATAACTCGGAAAGTAACCGTCTCTCGAAGTTCTTTTAAAGGAACTTTCGTCTTGTATTTTTGAGAGGAATCCATCCTTGAAATTTGATCTGTTTCATGCCGAATCACCCTGCATTTATATACTCCTATATATATTCATACATACATGTGAATGGGCTACGCGTTACTCTTGCGTAGATACCTATACCTGTGTACCCTATTCTTCCGCCTGTTGCAGTTGGATAGAAACTAAACATTTGATATTATATATATTATTAAAAACTTGAGGATAAAATGCGAAAATCCACACTGCTTTGAACGGTAGTTGGCTGGTAGTGTTGAGCTTGCAAATTGGGCCTATTTTAACGTGAATTAAAACTATATAATTATTTTCAGAATATTATACTTTCGATTTAAGTTTATAATCACCAATGAATTTTTGGTCTTTATAGTCAAGTCGAGTTGATTTTTCACAATTGCGCGGAAACAGAGAATTTTTTATTTTATTTTTTTTTTTCATACAAGAAATATGGAAAACGAAATCTAATTAAAATTCAACTCTGTCTCGGCGTAGATTCAAGAATCTTTTTGACAAGACTATATATACGCCTGATTCATAAAAATGAAAAGGTATATGCACGTACATACACCTTGTTGATCCCCATAACTTGCTATGCTGTCTCCAACTATGAATATCACATTTTTATATACCGTATTTGAATAATTGAAAATTTCATATCCATCACCCAACTATAAAAAATATACTATAACGATATATTGGAAAAAAAAAGAAGAAAATTCAAACCATCGTATCATCGCACGTCACGTAAAATTTCTTTAGGTCATTATATACCCCTTTCATTATTATTTACAGGTATGCTTTCCTTTTTATAATAATTATATTTTTTGTTATTAATAATTCAACAAATCGAATGAGGAAAAAAAAGCAAGAAGAAAAAAAAAATAAACAACAACCAATTACCTCTCGATTATAATAAATTGATCAAACCTGTTTATTGTTATTATATACCTATATATCATTTTTGTTTTAATTGTTTGTGTATTTAATTGTGTGTGTTACAGGTAATTACATTATATTAAAATAACAAATACAATATACATATATTCGGTATATGCCTTATACTGCCAATAACGCGTAAATTAATATTGTTTCACAGTTTAACAGTGCGGTAATACGTTCGTGAATTATTTATTATATTTTCTATCCACAGAACTACTAGTTTCATTTATTTTTTTTTTAATTTTTTTCTTTCATTTCTTATTTTGTTATGAATTTTTTTTTTTTTTTTGTTGTTTTCAATTTATTTATTTATACATGCATACAATAATACTGTTATAATACAATTAATTTATATACTATATATATATATATATTTAAACTATTACTAAAATTGCGTGCCTTGCATGAAATTTCTTTCTTTTATATATATATATATATAGTTACAACGCAAGTTATTGATATATATATATATATACATAAATATATTAAATGAAGCTTTGATTGTGTGCTCCATGCACGATGTTGTTTGCCATCGTCGCGCGGTATACACGAAAAAAAAAACCCAAAAAAAAAAGTCCAAAGAAAAAACGTATTCACAATGGCGTAAGTATTTACCACCAGCATTTTTAATTTGCTTATTACATATGAATATATACATACATACATGCATATACCTCAATGTATATTGTATGTATATATCTACAGCTATCTATTCATGCATCATTATTTTATATAATAACTTATAGGTAACTATACGTCTATATACATGGTGGTGGTACTCACGCTGATATACATATACGCATGCCTACATGAAAAAAAAAAAAAAAAATCACATGATCGTTTTCATTTTTAACCATTGCATGCGTTAATGAATTTAAAAAAAAAAAACATTTTCCAATCATATTTTTTTCTACTGTGCTGTCAATATCATATGCTTTGATCGTTGTTAGAAAAATAATTAATTGTTGTTAATTTTTTTTTTTTTTTTCTTTTTAGTATACTATAATCAATTATTCGTATGGAAATAATATTCGGCGAATCTATGTTACACACGCTTATTGTTTATTATTAACATCTGTACAGAGTGATTTGTATTTTACTTCATTTTTATTTCTTTTTTTCCACTCCTTGTATATGTTTCTTCCAATTCGAAAGGTTCCTATATTTCTTTTTTTTTTCTGATCATAAGTCGATATTGAAATAATTATTTCGTATATATATATTTCTTTTTTTTTCCTTCCGACGAACAAAATTTCCAATGAATGTCATCCGATAATCGAAATACACACTCTGTACGGAGATTCAGCAAGAAAAAAAAGAACTTGACACGTTGTTGAAATATCATTGACAATATATTTTTTTTTTTTTTTGTACATTCAACTCAAAGTTACGAAATTTTTCTTAGGAAAAAAAGAAAGAAAAAAAATCATCAACAACGTGTCAAAATCGAGACAGCATCAAATGTTTGGGTGGTCTATGGGTGCATGCGTGATGTTTTACACAAGAGAATAAAAAAAAAAAAGCATATCATATTTTAATCAAATATTCGACGTCTAAGTCTCATTTGTGTCTATCGATAATTTATTAATAAATCATCCCTTATCATTAGAAGAATGCAAGGACTTATACAAACAAAAAAAAAGAGTCTCTCTCTCCCATACATTATCATACCATTACATATCAATATCACAGTCTATATCCATTCGATTCAAAAATGAATATATTCGAATTTGACTGAAATTAGAAAATTGATCGTATCGAATTTTATTTTGTAGTTGAAGGGAACTGAAAAAAAAAAAAATGAACAATTGAATCGAATGGCTTGGACAATGCACTGTGATGACAAATCGATCGTCACGCATACATATAATACATATAATTCATTGAAATAAAAAAGATCTAACTGTATTTTGGGGGGAAAAAAAAAAAAAAAAAAAAAATTACGGTATAAATGATATACAATAATATAAAATAAAATAAAATAAAATAAAAATGAATTCCAGATCCGCGTAGTGAACGCATTTCGACAAGGGTTAGACGCTCGCTACGGTGAGCACAGTAGTACCACCCTGGCTGAGGTGCTTCGCAAGCAGTCATCACTTAGCAAGCGATTGTCACAGACAAGCAGCATCGAGTACGCGGACAACTGCAATCCCGACGAATTGACCATACCTGAAATAGACGTAGAACGTCTTTCGAGCCACAGTCACACCGAGACTGCAGTCTAGTCGTACTAATTATTATTATTATTATTATCATTATTATTATTATTATAAATAAATATAAATATATATATATACATATATATATACATACATATAAATATATATATATATATATATATATATGTATGTATATATATATACCTACCACAATGATCCACTAATTAATATTATTATTATTATTATTATTATTATTATTATTATTAATATTATTATTAAATATTTAATAAATCCCTGATGATTATATATATATATATATTATAAATATATAATTAATCACACAATACACGAAAACCTGCGGACTGGGTTTTGAGGTCAACGTGCAGATAAAGAACGGCCACATTGCCGAAAAAGAAAAATTGTTGTACATTAAAATCATATATATATATATAAATATAAATAAGAATAATATAATAGGAATTAAGTAAGAAAGAATATACGGAAGAATGATTCAAAGAATGAAAGAATGAAAGTAAGTAAGTAAGTAAGTAATTAATTAATTGATTAATTAATTAATTAGGTAAGAAAAAACGGGCGTCTATAAAATATTAAACCAGTATATGTATGTATATGTATATATACATACATATATATCTATATGTATATATATATATATATATATATATACGTATAAATAATATTGATAATTAACATCGCAGACCCAAATACTATGCTATACATATATATTACTATACATTATACTACCTATACGATAAGCGAAAAAATAATGAAAGCATAAAAAGAAGAGTGGAGAAGAAGGAGAAGAAGGGGGAAAAAAAATGTCAAAATAAAAAAGAAGAACAAAAAGAGAGGGGGAAAAAAAAAAAAAAAAAAATCCAATTAAATTAAAATAATCTTGTACCAAAGTAATAACACCACTGCCTCCCCTGTTCTAGCCAACGTCATTCGAAACAAAAACAAAAAAATAAATAAATAAATAAAACTTACAAGACGAAGAATGAAAAGTGACGGGGAAAAAAAAAAAAAAAAAACAAGTCTGCTCTGTGGTATCCGGTGTTTCAAGAATTATTAATTATCCCTATATATATATGTATATACATACCATTACAAATATATATATATGGGTTTCAAAACTAGAAGGGATGCTTGGGCAGTACGACTAAGTTTTTTTTTTTTTTCCGTTCATTTTTTAACGTTTTTCGGAACAAAAAAATAATAATAACAATAATAATAATAATAATAATAATAATAATAATAATAATAATAATAATAACAAAAGGAAAAATTTGAAATTTAGAATTATATTGAAGAACTTGCTTTACTTGCTGCGCGGTGATTGCCTAGGTATCCGCGGATAACGACTTACAAATTACGCTTATGATAAAAAATAAAATAAAAAGAAAATAAAAATAAAAAACAAGAAAAAAAATACAAAAAAAAAAAAAAAAAAACAGTAAATCAACTAATGTTTCTTTTATTCTGGTCTTTTTTTTTCCTGTATATAATACAGGATGTCCCATTTTGAGTGGCCACCTTGATTATTTCAAAAACGAAGCAAGATACGGAAAAACGTTTCGAACAAAATGCCAACGGTGCCAACGGTCGAACGGTTCCGAGGCCGATATATCTTTGGAATTTTTTGACTGAAAATGGTTTCTAGGCACGTTTTTGAATTAAATAATCAAAGTGGCCACTCGAAATGGGACACTCTGTACATATATATATATATATTTTTTTTTCTTTTTTTCTTCTGTTTGTTGTGTCAATTTATTTATTTAATTTTTTTTTATTTTTTTTTAAACATATTACCGCACTGCACGTGTACATTATATATCACAAATCATCACCGAAACCATATATATGATAAATTTAATAATATATAGACGTATAATATATTTGTCATTTTTAAATTCGACAGCGTTAAACATTTATTATATATTATATATATATAATATATATAAATAAATCATATACCTATATATAGTATATACACATTGAAAATCGCGGGGCAATTGACTATTATATACCATGAAAATAAATTGAAACCAAAAAAAAATCGACGACGACAATGACGAGAAAAAAAAACAAAAGATAAATAATAATAATAATAATAATCATAATAACAATAATAATAATAATGAGTCATTGATGAACTAACGCAGAATTGTTCGTTCGTGATACTGTGTTCTTAATTAGATTTATTTATACATAGAGACGTACACACAAATATTGCTAGTACTATATATATTGGAAACTAAATTGAGCCCAGTGTATTATAATATTTAAATTGAAGGAAAGAGTAGAAAAACAAAAACAAAAACAAAAAAAGTTAAAAGTAAAATAAAAATAATAATGTAACATTTGAAGAGATCATTATTAATATTATTAATTATTAATTGCATAATAAGATCGCGAAAGGTTAGGAAATTTCATTATTTAATGTATTGATTAATTGAATGAAGTAACAAAAACAATAATAATGGTAATAACAATAAGAACAACAGTAAAAGTAACAGCAGTGGTATATTCGAATTAATTAATTAAATAAATAAATAAATAAATAAATAAATAACCTATAATCTAATATTATTATTATTTTTTCGAGATTGTAGAAGGGGTTGAAGGGAGAGGAGGACACCCGCCCATCCACTTTCCTCCCCTTCCTCCAAGGGTTTAATTAATTGGACTATAGGTACAACTATGAACTAATATTATATATAATAAATAATTATATATTAATATTGATACTCAAATAAAGCTCTCACATCTATATCGACGAGAAGAAAAGGAAAAAGAAGAATAAGAAGAAGAAGATGAAGAAGAAGAAGAAGAAAAAGTAGAGAAAAAAAATATGATTATATGATGAGAAAATAAACAAATAATTGGATGATAGTATAATTATTTCAAATTTTTCAACTCCGTCATATTGTGCTTGACATTCCATCCGAACTCGAGTTCTATTTTTTCTTTTCCTTTGTCTTTTTTTTTCTTTTTTTCTTTTTTTCTTGAAAAAAGATATACCATATTATTATTATTATTATTATTTATCGTGAAATTATTCATTCGTTATAATTACGGAGGTCTGATTATAAGACCGTAAGTATTTCAGCTGGCTTTTTCATCGCTAAGTTTCGCGTTAAATTATAAGTAAAAGGGAAGAGACAGGATTACTTGATTTCAAATAAAACTAATTGAAACCGGAGAAAGAAGAAAACAAAAACAAAAACAAAAACAAAGAAAAAAAAAATGATACACATAAATAATTAATAAAGTGTATATGTACATATTATACTATATACATAGGCACATATAAATGCATTAAAAATATTGATGAACGATCTTAAGAATAACACTTAAGTAAAATACCTACTTACATAATAGTCGTCGGTATGAATTTTGCAAAATTATTATCATTATCGTTGTTGTTGTTATTATTATTAATATTATTGTTATCGACATCGTTACGTTAGTTGTGGGTTTTATTGCCATTATATTGTTATACCATTATTATAATTACGATTATTATTATTATTGTTGTTGTTATTATTATTATTATTATCGTCATTACTATCACTAGGTGATAAGGTATTTAGAATGTGAATGATGTTCTGATAGATAATCATGTAGGGCGTGTAAATTTTCAAACGATCCGATCGACAATTGGATACATAATATAAAAACTGCATACGTCATAATAATAATAATAATAATATTAATAATAATAATATATTTATATATTATCGTCGCGCGTGTCGAATTAAACATAAAAGAAAGAAAAAACAACAACCCGAAAGACTCTAGTTTTTATAATCGATCGCGTAATGAACCAAAAAAAGAAGAATTCAAACTGTTCAAAAAGTTTGGAAAAATAAAAAAACGATACAGTTCGCGCGATATAGATATAAACAGACATATATATAAAAAATAACACATATACCTAATGAAAAGAAAAAAAAAAGAAGTTAATAATTTATTATTGAACGCAATAATAATAATAATAATAATAATAATAATAATAATAATAATAATAATAATAATAATAATAATAATTCGGGGGAGGTGGTAAGGTTTGATGAGGTTTTCAAACGATATATCGATCATAGATCTGTGCAGTATTGAAACGCGTCGTTTAAGAAGACTGGGTATAGAATAATTGTCGAGATATATACATATGTACTTCTATATATATATCGTGTAGATATCAAATTTTGAAATGGGCTCCAATCTCAACAATAAAAAGTAAAAATGAAATAATAAAAAGGAACAAAAACGTTGCACAAGATGGCGAGATGATAGTTGATTAAAAATCAATTATATTGTGTGAAGAACAAAGGTTGGAAAAATAAAAAATAAAAGAGGAAATAAAAAAAAAACTTTCCAATATATAAGCAGATGATTTTGAAATTTGGTATTCAGTTGGATCGGGTAAAAAAAGTGGTGAGATTTATTTTATAGCCAGTCTTTCTGTCGAACAGTAAAAAAAAAAAAAAAAAGAAAGAAGAAAAAAAAAATTTAATTAATTACCTAAATAAATACATGAATAAATGAATAAATAAATAAATAAATAAATAGCGACATGAATATATATATATATATATATAAGCGAATTAATTTGCTTTATCGAAAAGAAAAATAATAATAACTATACCAACAAACAAAGATAATATTCGTACGAAAAGACATTCGGTAAATTATACATGTATATTGACTATGATGAGAGAAAAAATGAGAGAGATGGGTACCGCAGGACTATGATAATGTGGAAAGGTGGAAATCCGAGAGATATATAGAAAGAGAGATTATAGGGAAAGACATAACCAATATACCAACAAACATAGTAAAAGAAAAAAAAAAAGGAGAAGAAACAAAGAAAAATAAATAAAAAATGAAATCCATTGAGCCGAAAGAATTAAAAATTCACTATGTGTCTTGTGACTTGGTGATTAATTATTAATTAATTATTGAAAAAAAAGAGAAAAAAAAGAGAAAAAAAAATAGAATTATTGTATTTATATAATTATAGAGAATGAATGAATGATTAATTAAATTAATTATATTATATTATATTATATTATATTATATTATATTATATTATAAAATGAAAGAATTCTACTTACTACCACTATTACTATATCTTCTTACTTATTATACTTTACTACTTCAATACCTACTATATATATATACTATATACACTATATATAAATATAGATATCTATAAATATTAATTAAAAGTGTTACGTGCAATGAAACTTAACGGTATCTAATTTGTATCATTTCACAGTACGGGTCTCTGTATAATATTATAAAGATATAAATAATATCCCCGCATAGATCGAGGTTAAAAAATAAATAAAATAAATGAATAAATAAATAAATTGTCTAATACAGATCAGATCGTAGATTAACTCTCATCGATCATTTATTTTCCAACGATTGAGAAAAGAAAGAAGAAATAAATATATTCAAAGAAGCGAAATATATATTTTGAATAATCTGATCTGATCTGATCCATGAACATTGTACTTATTTGAAAGCAAAAAGAAAAGAATAATTGGTACGTATACATACGATGATATAGCGATATTTGTTCCTTGACTATATATAGATAAAATATATATGTATATATATATATATAATATTGAAGAAGAATAAAGAGAAAAAAAAACAAAACGTTATATGTATAGTGATGTATAGATCGGTTCATATATATATATATATATATATATATTGTATATATATATATATAAATATATATACACGTTATGTAATTAATTCATAAACAAAATAAATAAAAATAAAAAAACTAAGATGTTGAAGGCCAAAAATAATCAGACGAAGAATAAGAAAATAAACGGAAAAAAGGAAAAACCACACTACTTCTTTATATTACTATACGTCTGTATAATGACAATGAAATATATATATATATATATATATACATACATATGTCCTCCTCCTATCTCTATATGTATATGTAAATATTTAAATAATATTATACTATATTATAAATGAGATTTCGTATAAAGTGCGAAAAAAAAGAAGGTACTTCGTCGTTAATTGTGATGCAGATGAATACCAAAAAAAAAAAAAATCTCTCGTTTCCTTTTTTGCTTTATTACGTGAGATGATTAATTTTTACTTATTTTGCTTTTTTTTTTCTTTTTTTTTCTAAATTTTGATGTATATGTATGTATATATATATATCATATATACTATATAACGGACAAACAAAATATCTCGCATACCTATATACCTTTGATATATGATACATTGTACATCTATAGGTACGTATATATTATCATATATATGTATATATATATATATAAATATATATACACAAATATACTATATATATATACGTCAGTTTGAGAATTAATAAATAAGCAAAGGCAGTAGTGACTTAAAAAAATAAAATGAACTAAAATAATATTCATTACAATATCATAGTGTGTGTATATATACATATATATATATATATATTATGTATACGTATGTGTGTATGTGTGTGTGTGTGCGTGTGTGTGTATGAACCTACCTACGTATTCCTATAATAATAATAATAATAATAATAATAATAATAATAATAATAATAATAATAATAATAATGATGATGATGATGCTGATAGAATGCACGAATAATAATTGTGTATACGTGTGTATATGTAGATAATAACAATAATAACAATAATAACAATAACAATAACAATAATAATAATAATAATAATAATAATAATAATAATAATAATAAGACGAAGAAGAAGGAGAAGAAGAAAAGTGAAGTGCGATTGCTAACCCGAAGAATAATGATATATGAAGTTGAAATAATAACGATATTATATATATTATAAATAATATTCACTCATATGCGCGATAGAAGTCCTACAGAGATAAAAGGGAAGACCTATATATAGACCCCATTCTAATATACATACATATATAAATAAGATAAATTAATTAATTAATTAATAAAATAAATAAGTGTGAATCTTTTGAAAACAAGATAACAATTACCATACCTGGGATAGCAGTCGCGTATTATTCAATATATATATATATATATGTGTATACATTATGCAGCGTATACATATGTACTTATGAATTGACTCTCTGAAATTTATTTATGTTACTATTATTATTATTATTATTATTATTATTGTACTATATTACTATAATACTATAGGTGAAAAGTGAAAACAGATGATCCTATACATATATATATATATTTATTTAGGTTTGACCATGATAATTCTTTCTACTACGTCATATAGATAAACATAAATACATACATACATATATTATACATATATTTATAAATAGAGATAGAGAAGATATTATATATATACATATATATATATATATATCTGCATTACATACTATATGATTGGGTGAATGAATGAAAAGGAAAGGGGGAAGAAACAAATAATAATAATAATAATAATTAATGGAAAAGAGAAAGAAAGAAAAAAAAAATCTAAATATAACGATCATTATGGTATACGTAGATACCTCTATCTATATTGTTGTTAGGGCCTTTCATCATTTAATTAATCCCGCTATCTGCTACCAGTCCCCCCGCGTTTTAGACATTTAAGCAATCTGTACAACCAGCTCTCGTAATGCAGTGTAAAGACTCATATATATATTATATATATATATATATATATATATATATATATATATATATATACACATACACATATATGTACGAGAAATTATTCACCTATATATGATTAAATAATTCATTGATTGATTGATTAATTAATTAATTGAGGTGAAAGAGAGAAAAAAAAAACCAAGTAAAAAAAAAAATTACATTTGATGATGACGAATCATGTTATTTATATTATATAGAGGAGTTTGACCACACACACACCGCTTGTTGAATTATTATATAAATAATAAAAAAAAAAAAAAAATTGAAAAGAAAAGAAGAGAAAAAAAAATGAAACAAGATAAATGACAATTTATTCATTTATTTATTTATTGATCTTATTTTTTTATCTATTCTTTTTTCTATTATTCTCAGTACTTAAATGTATAATTGACCGGTCGTTATGTTATAAACACCAAAATATAACAACATACGCGTGTAGTGGGTATTTCTCATAATATATGCGTAATATACGAGAGAATTTTTTTTTCATTTATCTTTAAAACTTCGATTTTTACATTTTTGAACAAAAAACGAGGAAAAAAAAAAAAAAAAAGAAAAACCAAGAAGATGGAGAACATTAAGGAAATGAAAAACTGTTTTCTTTTAGAATTGATGAAAAATACCTCCTGTGTGCGTGTGTTAAAAACTTTCTTCATTATGTTTCGTGATAAATAATTAAAACCATATATATATATATATCTATGTTATATACCTATATCTTTTTGTACATCTTAATTAATTGATAATTGATGATTGACTCGGATGGTAAACTGGTGCAAAGAATTAAACCGTAATAATATATGCATCAGTA
Organism: Tenthredo amoena; assembly: GCA_963966615.1. Lineage (NCBI taxonomy): Eukaryota > Metazoa > Arthropoda > Insecta > Hymenoptera > Tenthredinidae > Tenthredo > Tenthredo amoena. The sequence goes on along the minus strand of OZ016495.1, from coordinate 924,005 downwards.
TATATAAACCGGGAAATGAACAAAAAAAAAAATAAAAAATAATAAGGAATAAAAAAACTAAAAATAAGCCGAAAGGATATTAAAATTATACTCTTCGTTACCGATATTGTAAAGTCATATTTTTCTGTCGTTACTGTTATTAATTAGTATATATTGAAGTAATTTAAAAACAAATGAGGAAGAAAAATAAAGAAAAATTTGAAAAAAAAACAAAAAAAAAAAAAAAATGGAAATAAAATATCCAGTTGTTGCAGTTAAGTATATTAAAAAGAAATAAAAATAAAAAAAAATAAAAGAACAACAAAGTAATATGAATCGATACACACGATAACATTATTATAGTACCATCATTATTTGTATAAATACGCGCTTCATTATTATTTTCTCACAATACATATTATACATATATATACATATATATATATATATATATATATATATACACACATACCAAACATTTCATCGTTGACCTATTTAAAAAATAAAATAAAATACTATTTTTCATTATTGTGACACATTGTGTTTTGTTCAATTGAATAATATAATTTCAATATATTATAATAAAAAATTATTTTGTTAAATAATATAATAATAATAATTATCGTCGTATTATATCATACGAATATTAATCAATTAATTTTCTTCGCAAGCAGACTATCCGGCTGTAATAATACCCATACCTATATATATATATATAAGGTACGCGTTTCATAAATCGCATATTATTATTATCATTACTATTATTATTATTATTATTATTATTATTATTATTATCATCGGTGGTATAAATAATTATATTAATTAATGAAGAATAAAGAAAAGGAAGCCGAAGGAAAAGAGGAAGGAAATAATATAAAAGTTTTAAGAGAAAAATGAATAAATAATAATAATAATAACAATAATAATAATAATATTTATCGCGTAGACGTTACGTATACGTAATATTATTTTTGTTACATAATAGTAAAATTGTGTAAAACCATTGAAACATTGGTGCCCGTGGGTTCAGTCTTGCCTGCGATGTAAATAAAGCACTGCCCCACACTTTACCTGACAAAACGGACTGGTTCACAACGAATACCTGTACCAATTAATATATACCCTACATACATACTTATATGTAGTTTATCTTTATTTTATTTACGTTAGGGAGCGTTTGCGCCGTCTTACGATTTTTTGGAAATCACAATTCTCACGATGAATCGTTTGAAACGGGGCACGTCTCCCGTATTAAATAAATTTTATTGTTGATCAGTCCGTGCCTCGATCGATGTTCGTTAATTAAGTAAAAGTATAATGATATAATATAATACTATGATTATATAGGTAATTTTCAAAATTTCCACAATTTCATCCCGGTAACGGAAATAATTAATATATTCTGATGAAAAAAAAAAAAAAATTAATAACTATGAGATTATAATATAAAAGTTGTCGCGAGTATTAAGATATATATACACGATAAAAAGTAAAATTGAAAAACAGAAAGAAAAAAAAAAGGAAAAAAAAAATCAACTAAATTAAATCGTACGTATAACATAAATTATTAGAAAGAATAAATTAAAAAATAAAATAAAATAAATAAAGAAGAGAAAAAAAAAGTACCACTATATATACACACACACACATATATACATATACATATATATATAATATATATATATATATATATATACCTTGTACGGTATGTTTTACAAGAATATAAAATATAGAATAAAAAGTATGAATAAAGTTATATGATTGATGAAACATTATTATAATAATAATTATTATTATTATGATTTTTACCGATATTATACACTATATATATATATATATACATATATATATACGCGCTCGGCCACGGGAGTGCGTAATATAGCCAAGGTGGTGATGGCGGTGGTGACGATGATGAGGTATAATATAAAAATGAGAAAATGGAAAAAATTAAAAAAAATAAAACATAAATTATATTGAGAAATACTATAAAATTATTGATTAATGTAATAATTAATTAAATAGTTATTATTATTATTATTATTATTATTATTATTATTATTGAATTATAGTTATTATTAATTATTAAATAATATTATAATGAAGAGTGTTTGTGCATAGCGAGCCATTTAAATAAATAAATACAATTGAGACGTGCCATTATATTATTATATACCTATATTCTCTTAGATCTGTAATATTGTCATTCATTTACAAATACACTTTGATTCGTTATGATTAATTATGATTAATTATACTCTATAATTGAGAAGATTTATTATAGAAGCTCCGTAACGCCGAAATACAAGTATTCAATAATCGAGGAACTAAATCCTAAGCATAGACCTCAAAAGTTAATAAAAAAAAAAAAAAAAGCCAGTTTTGTTGTCTATCTCATGTAAACTACGTTATTTTAGCTATAATTCTCGTCGCAGATTATCAGCAGCGTTATTTATGGTACTGAAAAAAAATCGAAGACAGAGATGAGAGAAGACGAAAAGATTAAACTATATATTCCAAAGTTTCAGACGATTGTGTATACCTACTTGTGCTGCCCTCAAGACGGCTGTCTCTTCAAACTATAAGAGCACGATTCACATCCGCGGGTAACGCGTATCAACTATACAGATAATTCTGTCTTACCGATGAAAGCGATGATACATATACACGGCAATGATAAAGGTAGGTAAGTATAAGCTTACTTCCAATACCGATACCAATATCGAGCACGATATAGTGAAACGAATCGATCGGATGGGAGATGAATCTCCGAATACGATATCGATCTCAGTGAAAATTGACGATAAAATTGAAGCAATTTTAGCGAGGAAATCGAATGATGCGTAAACGAGCGCAATAGGTTTTATATCGCGATGGTTTCTCGGTACAGGTAAATAATCTGAGGAAAAAAAATGGTACAATATTTTCAACGTAGAGAAGATGACTATGATTAAAAAAAAAAAAACAACGTGTCAACGTGTCAAAAGTATCCATTATGTACCTGAAATCGTAAAAATAATAGTTTTTCGTGTGAGATAATTCTTACGGTTTACTTTGAAATAAATAGAAGAGAAAAGAAAGGCATCGTGTACACAAAGCATAGAGTCTGGTAGCGCGGCGGTCGGCGTCCTCTTCGAGCGCAGCTTCCCTCTGACCTCTGTACCCTACTTAAGCACAGAGGTGCAGCGAAGCGTTTTGCCCATTCAAGTGATTGAGTACTTGGCACCGCGGCGTACGTACGTAATTAATTATGCGTGTTAAGACTATGGAAACGAGGAAGTATCGCGTAATTTAAAGTAAACGTAGCGATGTTTTCGATCATAAAAAATGCATTTATTATTCCCGGAGAGAGATTACTCGGAATACCAGTTCGGCTCAATCACTTGACGCTGTGGATTTAAGACGCGAAATAACGCGGAACGGCCTTAAACTATCGCGTCCTGCCTGCCCCCGCCTCAATCCCAATCCCACCGTACGTGGAGACGATATATATTTCATTAAAAGACACGCATCTCGCATTCAAACACACTCCGCCCCCCCCCCCGCGACCCTCGTAGTAACGAATGCTGAAAACTCGCGCGAAAATACCTAGACATTCGCACCAACACAGATATTCATCGTCATTGAAATTGTCGCGAAGACTTACAGTTCGATGCTCTTCCGTGTAGATATGGCTGTAACCTGTAGGGAGGGAATGGATTAGTTCATTTAGCCCTGTTCGGTTACTGATATATAATATCATTGATCTTGATCAATGGAATGGAGTAAATCGAAAGACTGAATAAATATTGTTAATTTGAGAAAAATTGATCGTAAAGGCAAAATAATTATGAATGAGAATTAATATTGATATTCTGTAAGAATGAAAACGCGAACTATATAGTTGATAACATGACACACATAATACATATATACATATACATGGAAATAGTAAATGGTACCGCCGCGCCACGCGATAGAGAAGGAGAAAGAATAAGGTAGAGGAATAAGAGAAAGAGATAGTTGTTAGTTAATAATGAACATATCACATGCGAAGCTCACCATTGCAGGAACGACGAACAGGTATCCAATAAAATGTAATCCTAATCGGCGATGAGACCTAGAAAAACACCTCACTGTGGATATTTTATATGCATGGATATTCCATACCGTGGATAGATTTAAGAAACACTTCACTTTCGATGCATATTCTCCTGGATGATGATATGTGGGGAGGGCTTTCACAGGGGGATTAAATTTAGAGAAAATTTCTCTCACTAAATGATTCTATTTTATTCAATCGGCGATGATGACTGCGGAAGAATAAAATTGCACTTGTGCACCACGAATATATTATATGTATAGGTAGATTTTAAAGACACTTCACTTTCAATACACAATATCATATTATATGTATATGTATTCCACATATACGAGGCTTGGATTTAGAAATAAAACTTCCATTTTTATATTCCGTATTTATATTCCATAGGGCGATCTTCTGCAGAAGCACTGTACCTAGTTGAATGTAAGGAATGTAATATCTACCGCGAGTACCTATACTCGCACGATTTCGAATATCTGAATCGGTGGAAAGACTTCATTCGATAATAGCTTATATCTACTAGTTTGCCTGACAAGGAACAAAAAAAGTTCGAAAATGATGAACGACGTGTAGAAAATAGAATTAAAATGATTAAAAATAAAAGAATGTATGAAGCATTAAACAAAAACATCACTTTCTCACATCTGAGTCTGTTCGCATTCATATATAGGCGGTTAGGAATCGAAGTATAATATAATTATGAAATCATGTATTCAACTGAGCAAGATTGTGTGTGTATACGTATAGAATACGTTTCATAACCTATATTCCGAATATACGTATAGAAATACACACGTACGCTGTATGCGGCGAAAGAAGGGATTAAAGTCATTCCGCACGATTAGAGCTGTAGCAAGAAGCCGAGGGATGGCGGCAGGACTACCGTTCTGAATCGCGTATACGTGAAGTGATAACGAAATAATACGTGAGAAGATGGTAGGCGATAATTAGACAGAAAATAGTCACTTCATAATGGAAATTTACACTTTTACACATTCGTATGTTTCCGAAAGACTTTTTAAACAATAAATAATGGAAAACTAATACGCGGACGGTTAGACGGGCTCTAATGCAACGATCGTCGACCGTCAACTCGTTCGAACATTTTATAGCCAATAAGAAGAGGGCATCGAAAGAGATGTAATGGCGGCCGTTGGAGGCTTCTAAACAATGAATTGACCGTTTAGCGAATCCCGATTTTTCGAAGATGCCACGAATTTTACACACATCAAAGGGACAGATATTTTTCTTGCCATTTTTTAGAGACATATTATCGCTGCCGATCGAACGAACAATCTAATTTTTGATCGCAAAAGAGATACGAAAATTTTCACTGGGATCATGGGGAACGCGTCTCTGCCCCCCGCTGGGGTTGAGGCTAAACAACTGAATATAGCGATCTTACGAGTATAATATCTGTTCACAACCGATTTCACTGACTCTAATCAAGACGGGGATTAATCGAACCCATGAATCGCGGTTGGTTCACGATGATCGGAGGTAAAATAGCGAACTGAATGAACGAGAGAAAAATTTTTCGCGGGATGTGAGCGAAGCGTCCCCCGACCGTTGGCGCCCGCCCACATCTTGCCGAAGAATGGCTAGATAACAGCGATCGAATGCAATCTAAGCTAGCCGGCCGATTTCACTGACTTCGATAAAGACGCGAATCAGTTTGACTCGCGATAATCCCGAATATAAATTGTGCTTCGCGTTAAGAGAACAGGATTCGCGGACCTGTTGCACCCCGTAGTCGAAGACAACTAACCGTTGACCGGAAGGCCGCGGGGGATCATGGGATGATTCCGCGAGGGAGAATAGCCGATGAGTTAACCAATTAGAGATTGCGAGAGAAGGATAGCGTATCCTCCACATCGCTCTGTCGCACTCGTTTCCCACTTGAACTACGGGGACTCCGGCTTCCTAGATGTGTACATATTATTAGGCGCCATAATGAAACAATATAATAAATGGAATTATCAATCTGTGCAGATTATCGATTGCGATTCATGAAAACCATGTTTCTTCACAGAAATTCGAACCGGGAAGTCGGGATAATCTTGTAAAAATTTTACAAAGGCAAAATGCAATCGACTTACTGATAGACTATAAATTCGCTGCGTCGCCAATGCAGTGACCGCGTAATTCAAAATTATTGTTAATACAGCTTCATCGACTGTTATTTATTCCGATCTGTACCGGAAAGAATTTTATAGATTTTACAGAATATATTTTCGATCTATTTATCAGAGAGATCCCACTTTTGATTTTTAATAAATTTATTCATTCAATTGCGAGCCTCTACAATGCTATCATACCCTACTCAGAAAAAGATATATTTTTTTTTTACCTAATTATTCCTATTCAGTTTCTTATATTCTCGAAACCTTCTATATCTATGAATGTTCGTACCGACTTCGAACGATCGCTATAAAGCTGGAGGAAGCTCCTATTTCTACAAGCACGGTACGATAGCATTTGACGGAAAGTTAAATAGCATTGGGTTGATGCTGTTACCACATTTCTAATTCGAAGGGGCACCCGCTTTAGAGGCAGCACGAGTGATCGATCGCCTAAAAACTCTCCCTTTTCAAATCTGCTCACGAGCAGTTCGAAACTCGAATCTTGTGAAGATTCGACCAGAATTAATTGCCTGGGAGTCTGCCTTGACTCATGATCTGTTTTAGCTTTGAATTCTCCAACGTTAGAGTTTAGTTTCACTTAATTCTAAGTTCTTAAACGGTTCAGAATAACTGCTGTTACACTTTAAGCTGATTTTATTTGTGGGATAGGACGATGTTACATATTCCACATAAATTTATACATTTACATATCTTAGTTATTGATATTCTGTACAGAGTTCAGATACCGAACCACCATATCCTATAAATAAACTATTAATATAATCTCCATTTCTTATTCATCGTTTTCATAATCTGAGGGGACTTTCCTCTGGAGACGTACGTGTTCCTTCTCTGCCCAGTCGTAGAGCAGGTAGCCGCCTAGGAAAGCTGTAAAAACGAATTCAAACATTAGAAATACTGTAATTCTAATCGAAAAAGGTTTATAAAAAGACTTAAATACTCACGAGGCACGACGCGAAAGATGTTCTCCCTTATTCTACGAACGGTATTCGGTATTCCGTGATCTATGGCACCAGCGAAGGCCTTCTGCTCGTAAGGACTCAGTCGGTAATAAACAATACCTCGTATCTTGGCGAGTTCGCCAAAGTGTAGTCCCATCTTGACAATTGTCTGCGAAAAAGAGAACGACGAGGTTATGTTATCTCACGCGTATCATATTCAATATTTAGATAGGCAGCGGCAATAAAATGATGAATATTCACCGTAATCAGAATTCAAGAAATAAGGGAAAAGGTTTAAAGATCGAACGACGAGGGTCAGATATTTCGACAGCTCATAAACGAGCTACGTAAAATCCTTAGTTGCGTAAGAAACTGAGCGAACGAATTGGTCGGACAAAGGGATGGAGAGGTCTCAGGATTAATTAGTCAGGATAAAAATTATAGCTATTCTAATAATTATGTAATTTCGTCGAGAAAAGACCTACCAATTTCATTTTTGGACGAGAGTAGAAGACCAACTACCTTCCGAGTTCACTAGATAAATGAACAGAGCAACCAACCGTACAAACTTCTCCGACTATAGAGTTCTGCCAACTCTATAACCGCCGAAATATTTCGCGGAAGCTTCTCTCTCCGCCAATCAGGGAAGGTTCAAGCGATTTCCCATCGAACCAGCGTCGATTGTTCAAACGACAAGATGCGGTTGATGTTATATACGGAATTCGTGACCTAAATTCGTACGTCTACTTCCGAGGAGAGCTTTGATTCGGAATAAGGAACGACGTAGAGTAATAATTGTTGTATAGAGAAAATGTTATCGTATAAAATGAAGCGTTGTCGTCTCTGAATGTTGGCGAGCGTTGTATCGGCCTGCGGCCATCTTGTGGTGGGGATGGTCGCGTTGTTTAGTCGCCTGCGCAGGGTTTGGCTTTTCGTGTGGATATCGTAAGCTGGTGTATAATGTTTCTACACAGATAGAGGAGCCTGTATCGCATCGTTCTACTATAGTATCTTCAACCCGTGAGGAGTCTCTCGTGTGTGGTGTGGATGCATTGTCACTTTCGCGAACTAGCTGATAGTAAATATAAGACATCCGTGTAGCCATGGCTGCACTGAAAACATTTTTCACAAAGTTTTACCAATTAATACCTGAGTAGTACCGGACTTTCCTAATCGATCCCTTGTCACGTATTGTCACGTGTCAAGGTGTATTAGTGCTCTTCACAAATCACACGCATTTACTAAAATTTTCTACATGTATAGTTAGGAGGGTATATACGTGTGTGTACGTGTAGTTCAAGCGGTGTGTGTTGTGTGATCAAAATTACGTGATGGTCTCTAAGGTGGATGTAAATATCGGGTCCGAGGCTCGGTTTGTTGGTACTTATCACGGTAAAGATATGAGTGAAAAAGGTGACACGGATTTTGAGTTCGCAATACCACCGGAGGCACCAGTATTCGAGCCAACAGCCGAGGAATTCCTCGACCCCCTTGGCTACATCTCGAAGATTCGTCCGATTGCCGAAAAGTCAGGAATTTGCAAAATAAAACCACCACCAGTGAGTAGTTGTGTTATAATTTCAGCGCGATAAGAGCTAGCCAGGTATTGTTAAAACGCAGCTTCGTTTTCGCATCATATCACGTCATATCATATCATAATACAAGTTTCGGGATATCCCCGACTCTTGTTAGTTCATCGGTTAACATAATTCGAGTTTATTATTCAAAACTAAAATAATACAGTCCCGAGACGCGCGCCTTAGCCTCGGGTTTAGTTTATTTATTATCGATTAAAATCATCGTCAAACATTTGCGGGTAACATCCGAAACAAATGACAACTAGCGTACGAAACAGCGTCGTCTACGTTCTGACGTCACGTTTTACCAATTAATAACATATTTCGGAACTTTATTACTCTTTATTCTTGACATTTTTACCAAAGTACTCTTATTTCTATTCTCCGATCATAACAGTCTTGATAGACGTTGCCAATCCTAAAAAAAATTTCCTTCCGTTTCGCGTAACAAGTTTTACAATATTTTTGCTATTCTCGCTATTTCATTAGTTTTTTTCTCGTCTTTTCTCCTATATTCCTCCCCATTTTTTCCAAAACTATACTCTTTACGCTCGGACATTAATCTCTCTCTACGAACTGTGTTACATCCACACACTATAGCGATGCACATGATGGTCGTTCGTCATACAACATACATGTATACTATATGTTTAGCAAATAGACGAATTTATTTCGTCAGAGTTTGTAGTACGCTGAAAAGAGAGAAAACAATTCAATGACGATATCGCTTCCCGAATTAATTCAATCGATTTTCTATTATTGTCAATCATATCCTCTCGAAAAATATGAAAAACAAATATAAAACAAATATTGCCGTTACAAACAAGCGAGCTAATGAATAATATTCAATATGAAAATCCTGTCCATTTTGTTTTTTCGCCTTTCGATGTGTGCCATGCATTTCCTGAAGTATTAAAGAAGAAAGAATAAGAGAAAACAAACGAAATATAAATTCATTATTATCATTATCATCATCATTATCACTATTAATATCGTTGTTATTATTATTTATCGATTGGAATAACTACGTATCCCTTTGCCCTAAATGCAATAGAGACAAAACAGCAACAGAAAGCCTCATTATCCGTTACGTTGCTAAACCAATAGAACGGGGACTTACATCAATACGCGGAAGGGGTGGGAAACAAAGGAAGCTACAGAACCAGGGGCAGGTGGGGGAGGGGAGGGAAAATTTTGATTTTTATTCGTTCGAAATTCAAAAAATCGCATTAACGTTAAAAGTTCGAATTTTATCGTCCGTAAATTAGAAATTAGTCCGTAAATTAGAAATGATAAATTAAAAAACATTTAGACGAATTTTTCCAAAATTTTCCTTATTTTATTTAAATAATTTTTTTTATTTTTCATATTCACAGAACTGGCAGCCACCATTCGCAGTCGACGTTGATAAATTCAAATTTGTACCAAGAATCCAAAGGCTAAACGAACTCGAAGCTAAGACCAGAATAAAGCTTAATTTTTTAGACCAAATAGCTAAATTCTGGGAACTCCAAGGATCTTCGTTAAAAATTCCCCTCGTCGAAAGAAAAGCATTGGATTTGTATTCTCTGCATAGAATTGTCACCGAGGAAGGTATGCTGTTATTTTAATAACATTTATCACTGAAAAACAGAAAAACATCAACTAATCCCTTATTATTCTCATTCTCCTTTTTCTCATCTTACTTCGATTCGTTTCTTTTATCTCAGGTGGGATAGAAATTGTAACAAAAGAAAGAAGATGGGCAAAAATTGCTAACAGGATAGGATATCCGTCTGGCCGAAGCGTCGGAAGTATTTTAAAGAATCATTACGAAAGAATTTTATACCCCTTTGACGTTTTCAAACAAGGAAAAACTCTCACAGATATTGTAAGTATATTTTTCTTTCACTTAATGACATAGGAGAATCGATTTTTATCATTTATGCATATATCGATGCTTATATTACCTCCAGAAATCTATTTATACATCTTACAATTGTTATAGCTCCTCATTATTTATGTATGATACAGTTTATTGTACAGTTACATAAAAACTAACTAACTGATCAATAGCCTCTAACACCGGTAAAACCTTCTATAGTTTCAACCATTTCATGCCGTATCATCAAAGGACTAAAATTAGTCTCTATTGTATATCTACTTTGCCTCTAAATAACAGGGATAAAAGTCACTGGTTTATCGAACATCGAGTTATCCGTTCAATTCTAGTCCTCAATTATAGCGACTACTGTATTTTCTAAACAATCTGTGACTCGATTTATTCCAATATTTCATTCTTAGAAGACTTGGAAGCCTCTTATTTCCTCTTCATTTCATTCGTTTTCCTATCGCCTTTAGAAAAATAATAAACAAGTTTTTAATGTCCAGAAAATAGAGCCAGATGCAGACGTGAATGAGAAAAAAGACCGGGACTACAAACCTCACGGCATAATATCACGCCAGCAGATAAAACCACCGAATGAAAAATTCTCAAGGCGTTCAAAGCGGTTTGCCGGTACAGACGAAAAGCCAGATTTACTAACAGACAATACATCTCCGTTAAAGCAAGAGGATTGTAAAGATGAATGCGACTCAGACAACGAAAAGGACAAGGACAACAGCAAGGAGCTTAAAAAACTACAGTTTTATGGACCCGGTCCTAAAATGGCCGGTTTTAATACCAAAGATGTTAAAAAACCGAGCAAAACCAGAGGCGTTAAATTGCACTATGACTTTGACCCAGTAAATCCGACTCAATTAACTATAAAACGCGTCTCTTCAACTCCTTGGACAAATAAATAACTCGAATTTTTCTTTCCTTCTATTTCCTAGTTGGCCAAATACATTTGTCACAATTGCGGAAGAGGAGACACAGAAGAAAGCATGCTGTTATGCGACGGTTGCGACGACAGCTATCACACCTTCTGCCTCATGCCACCTCTCACGGAAATACCAAAGGGGGATTGGAGGTGTCCAAAATGCGTTGCTGAAGAGGTATCGAAGCCCATGGAAGCATTTGGCTTTGAACAAGCCCAAAGAGAATACACGCTACAACAGTTTGGCGAAATGGCTGACCAGTTCAAAAGCGATTACTTCAACATGCCAGTGCATGTAAGTAAATTCGTTCGATTTCTGGATTCCAATTATCGTTTCTTTACCATTTTCCGACAGAATTGTATCTCAATAATTCAACTTTCAGATGGTGCCGACTCCCCTAGTGGAGAAAGAGTTCTGGCGTATCGTCTCTTCGATAGACGAAGATGTGACCGTTGAGTACGGCGCAGATTTACACACTATGGATCACGGCTCTGGTTTTCCGACAAAAACAAGCGTCAATTTGTTCACCTGTGATCAAGAGTACGCCGAGTCATCGTGGAACTTGAACAACCTACCGGTGCTTCAAGGCAGCGTATTGGGACACATTAACGCAGACATCAGTGGGATGAAGGTTCCCTGGATGTACGTCGGCATGTGCTTTGCCACTTTCTGCTGGCATAACGAAGACCACTGGAGTTATTCCATCAATTATTTGCACTGGGGAGAGCCCAAGACTTGGTACGGGGTCCCTGGATCCCAGGCTGAGAGATTTGAACATTCCATGAAATCTGCTGCTCCAGAATTATTCCACAGCCAACCCGACCTCTTGCATCAACTCGTCACAATTATGAACCCAAACATATTGATGAACGAAGGTAAATATCCTCCGTTCTTGTTTTCAGATTTATGAATTTCATCGCTATATCGTCCCTCTTTGTTGTTACCCAGGAGTACCGGTATTCAGAACTGATCAACACGCCGGTGAATTCGTTGTTACTTTTCCCAGGGCTTATCACGCCGGTTTTAACCAAGGATACAACTTTGCAGAGGCTGTAAATTTCGCACCGGCTGATTGGGTGAGAAAGATGATTAGTTATTCCTACTCATGCTTCTTCGGTATCCGTAATATCGCAGTAATTAATCTCTTCTCTTTTTTCCGTTAATTTTTACAGCTTAAAATGGGCCGCGAATGCATTTCTCACTACTCAAACTTGAGACGTTTCTGTGTCTTCTCTCACGACGAACTCGTATGCAAAATGTCCCTGGATCCAGACTCTTTAGACATCGGTATAGCTACCGCAACTTATCACGACATGCTCCAAATGGTTGACGATGAGAAAAAACTCCGAAAAAATCTACTGGAATGGGTGAGTATCATTCTTCTGTAATTTTCGACTCCTGTTTTTCGTTGATCCCTCATTGCTTAGGATTTATTCACATATCTTTTTCCAATTCTGTGTCCGACTTCCTCCCTCGAGAAGGAAAGTAATAAATTTTTGATCGAGGCATTGAACTCCCGTTTAGGAGGCTTTCAGAAATATTCAAAACTCCAATTGCGTTGCAGTAAATTCAATATCATTGAATACATTAAATTTAAACGTCCAGTTTTTATCTGAAACAATAAGTGTTTCTTCGATGCCTCCTTATCGTGTTATTATGCATTACGATAGATTGCAGTTTTCCCTTCCTTCTGTCGTGAAAAAGGAATTAAATAAGTACTTGAGGATGGATAAAACCACAAATTTTATCCCCGCAACGCTTTATGAGTCCTGGAATTTGAGAAGCTCTCTGAAGAAGCATAGAAAAACACCTAAATTTCGTGAGAATGTTTATACTTGAGGATACGAACTTCTGTATTGAAACTCCTTCGGGTTTAAAATAGAGACAGAAGCAGCTTTCCGTTGATTGATTTCCGAGAAGGGCAAGATCTTCCTAAAAAAATCTGTATTCTTGCTCCGAATGATAATATCATTGATTTTCCTCGATACCCGATAGTCCTATAGAGAAACGAAAGTTATTAATTGGCCAGTGAGTCACAAGTCGCAGATCGAATAGATCCATATGTATCTCTCCTGGCTGTATATGTATGAGTTTCTTACACCGTTATGTAAAGATATGTTAGAAAGAGAGTTATCATGAATCGGGTATATGCATATGGTTGGGTTTATTTAGTCTGAAAGAGTAGTAGCTAGTTCCCCACATGCCACACGCCAGCTTGGTACACACAGAGAGGGAGTTTGTATTGCCAGTTCATGAAACATCGTAGTATCTTAGTTCGCATTATACATTTAATTAATGTCTTTGCTTACGTATGTTACTTTACTTAGCTCGCGCTCGAATAGTTGGAACAAACCGCTATTGTTCATATTATTTAACGCTAGACACTACGCTCGTTGTTTTTATTTTTTACACTTTATTTATCGCACTCGACTCTCTGACCCTATAACTCCAGTTACGTAACATGATTCGGTGAGTCCAGGTTATGTGCTTTAATATCACATCTTTAACTAACGTTTAAACAGCCAAACGCTCATCGTAAATCAAAGAACGATACTTTATTAGCATTTTTTTGGATTTTTATTTACTTTTCGAGATTCCATTCGGGCCCAACGTCAACACCAGACCGATTCTTGAAAAATCTTTTTCCATACTCTCAGTTTGTTGTCAAACAGCATATTAAAAGATAAGACTATAGCGAGTCTCAGTTTATTATTCAATCGTACAGTTTTTACATACTTTTAATTCATCATTCGCAATCTTGACTCCATAGAATCTCACATTATCATATTTTTATTATCTCAACTAAAATCTCCGTGCCTCAGACTCATCCGATTCAAGTCTCCGCTATTCCTTGTACTAAAATCCCTAAATTTATTTCATGAATCTTCATTTTTAACCAGATTCTCTCATCATTTGTAACTTTATTTACAAATTGGAGCAAAGAGCGGCTCCGTTTTCTTTTTTTTTTTTTTTCAAAACTCAAATTTACATCCCCCGATTCATCTGACCAACAAAATCCCAATTTTCTGTGCGTAGAGCTTTTCTCAGCGAGAAAAAAAGCCTGTAAAATGTTAAAATCGGTCCAGCGATTCTCCTCTAATCTTATGTAAAGTGAAAAAAGATAAAATTCCCCTCTGTTAAATAAACGACTTTAATTAGCAAAATAACAAATGGTGTTGGTGAATTAATTCCAGGGCGTAACGGAGGCGGAAAGAGAAGCCTTTGAGCTTTTGCCGGACGACGAAAGGCAGTGCGAGGCATGTAAAACGACCTGTTTCTTAAGTGCTGTGACGTGCGCTTGCCACAGTTCGCAGTTGGTTTGCCTGAGGCATTTTACAGACCTGTGCGATTGCCCGCCGGACAAACATACCCTAAGATATCGTTACACGCTCGATGAGTTACCGATAATGTTGCAGAAGCTTAAACTTAAAGCCGAGTCTTTTGACTCGTGGGTATCTAAGGTCAAGGAGGCGATGGACCCAAAAGGAGACAAAATCGAGCTTACAGAACTAAAAGAATTGCTTAGCGAAGCAGAGGGCAAGAAGTTTCCCGAGAGCGAGCTCCTAACTGCTCTCACCACCGCTGTACAAGACGCTGAAAAATGCGCCAGCGTTGCTCAGCAGCTTTTGAATAACAAGCAGCGGACAAGGTTTGTATTATTGTGTATGAAATTTTGCCTTTTTTGGTAGAAATGAGCCGGTTTTTATACATATAAGTCTACGCTTCTTTTAAACAGGACCAGGCAGTCCGTGGATACTAAGTACAAACTCACAGTCGAAGAATTAACTCTGTTTTACAAAGAAATAACAAATCTTTGTTGCGAATTGAAGGAGTCTGACGGCGTTAAGTACATATTAGACCAGGTTGTACAGTTTCAAAAAGACGCGGAGGACTTAGAATCTAAAGAAGAAGTTTCCGACATTGATAAACTCGAGAAGTGTATAGATTTTGGTGATTCTATATGCATAGAGCTGCCGCAGCTTGTTCGACTGAAACAGGTACCTTTTATTTGTACTTTCAATCAGTTCCAAAACAACTTTAAACATCGTTTTTTAACTTTTGCAGAGACTATTGCAAACTCAGTGGCTAGAAGAGGTGAAATCTATTCAAGAAGAACCAAAATCAGCGAGTCACGAGGACTTGGCTAAGTTAATAGAAAAAGGGATGACCATACCACCGCATATAAGCATAGAAAACACGCTGTCAAAGCTGAAGAATTTGATGTTGAAAATTGAGAAGTGGGAAGACAAGGCGAAGAATTATCTTCAGAATAAAAATCGACAGACTATAGTTACGATAGAAGAATTTTTCAAGGAATCAGACGCCATAGACGCCTATTTACCAAGTCTAGACAATTTACAAGATATATTAACGAAGGCTAAAAATTGGACCAAAAACGTTGAGGATATACAAGCAAAGGAAAACTTTCCCTACTACGATACCTTGGACGATTTAGTACGCAGAGGAAGGAACATCCCTCTTCATTTAGACCCGCTGCCTATTCTCGAGTCGACATTATCACAGGCAAAAGTATGGAAAGAAAGAACTGCGCGAACCTTTCTGAGGAAGAATTCTCACTACACGTTAATGGAGGCTCTCTCTCCGAGGATCGGAGTCGGCGTTCAGGCGATGAAAACGAAGAGAAACAAAGGCGAGGAGACGGTCGGCGCTGTATTTGTCTGCGATACTAAATTGGATGATACTAATGACTCCGCCAATGTTGTGGCTGCCTTCAAACTCGCAGAACAACGCGAAATGGAAGCTATGAGGAATCTGAGAGAGAGGAATTTGACCAAGACTGAGATAGACGACTCGAGATATTGCGTCTGCCGGAGACCACGCTTCGGACTTATGCTTCAGTGCGAGTTGTGCAAGGATTGGTTCCACTGTAAGATCATTAGACTTTATATTCCATAGGTTTCAGATTTCCCTAATTCATAACGAGTTTCTTTTTCATTTCAGCAAACTGCGTGCCTTTACCAAAAACTACGTACAAAGGGAAGCTTCCCATGTCTCGGGAGACTAAATTCCTCTGTCCCTGTTGTCTGAGGTCCCGCAGACCTCGGCTAGAGACTATTTTAGCACTTTTAGTAAGTTTACAGAAAATTCCTGTCCGGTTACCCGAGGGCGAAGCTCTGCAGTGTCTCACAGAACGAGCTATGAACTGGCAGGTGCGTATCCGAGGAGTTTTCACCAAGGAGAGAGAAGGAGATTATTCAGACAATGATTATCACGCTTATTTTTGTCATTTATACACACAGGATCGAGCCAGGCAGGCTTTGGCTACCGACGAATTGTCCTCTGCGCTAGCCAAGCTCTCAGTCTTATCTCAGAAGCTCGTCGAAGCTGCGGCGAGGGAGAAAACCGAGAAAATAATCAGCAGCGAACTAAAAAAGGCCGCAAACAACCCAGAACTGCACCAGAGAGTTCAAGCCATCGCTCCACTCAGCGGTGTACATTCCGACGACAGCGTACCGAGCACTGCTGTAAGATTTCTGGCCTATTCGAAATCGACGATGAAAATTTAAAAACGAAATTTAATCATTTCTTTGTTCGTTTATTTCAGGACGACGACGAGGACGTTGTAACGATCGAGGACGACGAGCCTACTTGTAGTACGTTTAATAGTAACGAACACGATTATTCGTACGGTAAATTGTTGTTCCTATTCTATAATAAAATAGATCATCTTTATTTTGTCTGTTTTATTCCGCGAAAGGAAAAAGCAGAGTTCGGTTTGTTGCGTTACAAATATTCTCGTATAGTAGAGTTTTGTATTTTTCCCCTGTAGTCATTCTCTCCTCAATATCTACGAATCTCTTTATCTTAACTCAGTCTTATTACAGTTTCTAAGTTTCAACCCAACAAACTCCACGCCCAGGACCCTGACGCCGCTGTAGTTCTGTCAGAGAGTGCTAGAGCCCGATTAGAAGAGTTAATGATGGAGGGAGACCTGCTGGAGGTAGCCTTGGACGAAACGCAACACATATGGAAGATACTTAGTCACACCAACATACCCAGTAGCGTTCAAAAATACGCCACGTTTGAGGAGGTCCAAGCGACTTTCAAGCACGATATGAAAGACGTTAAGAAACGCGGGAGGAAGCGCAAGTCCGAGGAGTTTGAATTGCTGAAAAAACTCGGCAGGCAAAAGGTCGACGATAAGAACATCGTAAAACGCAAAGGAATCAACAAGGAGAAAAAGATATTCGTCGCTGTTGGACCCATAAAAAGAGGGCCTAGAAAGGTGATTGGAAATCTTTGAAGAATTGGAGTCTCCGAGCAGAGTAACTATTTGACTCGGAACTCTTATTCCTGTTTCGTTTTTATTATACACTAAAAACCAGCCGCTAGAATATCGGCTAGCTCGATCTCAGATCAATGAATTTTACAGATGAAACGCAAGGAGGGAGAAGAGGGACCGAAGAAGCGCGGTGGCAACAGGAAAAAAACTAAACAAGACACTTCGGACGAAGAGGACGACTGTGCTGCAGTTAACTGCCTTCGTCCCAGCGGTAAAACAATTATTCAGATATATTCGGTGATCTAAATAACTAACTAACTCAAACACAGGAGGTAGTTGCCGCTCTTCATCTGTGAAAAAGTTCTTTCAATCTTTTTTATTCTTTGTTAGGACGAGAAGTCGACTGGGTCCAGTGTGACGGAGGATGCGACGGATGGTTCCACATGCATTGCGTCGGTTTGGACCGTGCCGAAATCGCGGAAGAGGACGATTATATATGCAGTAATTGCAAAGATGGAGAACAGAATATCACGGTACGATAAAAATTATTCACTGACTAAAGTATTTAATTCTGCTTTTCCTTTATGGTTTTATTTTCGTTTCTGTTTCAACAGAATTTTGAATTTCGATGATTTGAAATTTAAATACGCCTGTTTCTTCTTATTCTCTCATTTCAGTCACTTTATAATATTGTAGCGTTGAAATTATTGCTTCGTTCAAATCAGTACAAATATTTTTATCATTTATTATTGTCAATCAAGAATGATTACGATTATGATTATTTGTTATTGTTTTTAATTAACATACCTCACCTACCTTAACATGCCTACACCTACTTACATTTCTCCTACTTTTTCTTTCACTTTGACCGATTAATAACGAACGGAAACAAAGAGATAAAACACAGCTACAATGACGAGAACAAATTCCATACCATTATCTCTGTTACTATAATTAATCCTGTATTTTATATTTTAAAAACAAACTACTACTATTATTCTTATTATTATTATAACTATCTACTTATTATTATTACCATTATTATTATGTTGAAATATTTATACGACACGACGAAATTAAAAATTCATTTAACAATTTAAAAAAACAGCTTAAGTTATTACACTCTTAACGGTCGCACCCAAGTTACGAATGAATATAGGTATTCTATCGATCAATTCTTATTCATACTTTAAAATCCTTGTCGATGATTTGTCTTTAGTTTATTATTGTGTTATATTATATTATATTACATTATATGCTCAGTAAAACGTTTTCGCATCTCCATGGAGGAAAATATCTTTGTTTTTTTCGTGCCTGACGATGTAGTTGGCAGGGACAGATCCCGACGACGAATCATTAGGGCTGGATGCACTTCTTTCGCTTTCTCAATCTCAGGGATACAACAGCGGAGATACTGAGCCGGAGATACAAGAAACTTCTACGTTCGTCAGGACTTACTAATGCAACGCAACTTTATATGGTTATTATAGAGGTCCCGAATCAAATGACTGTAAACTATCAATCATCCCCCTCACCCCCATCGCGTTTTTATATCTAACTTTGCCGGCCAACACCGCAGGTCGCAGCTGAAGATAATTTCTTATTTTTTATTCTACTTAAAGAATCTTTTCCCAGTTTCATTCTTTAATTATATATCATAATTTGTTACTTCTATTGCCTAAATTAATATTCTTTTTAGTCGAATATTCGTATCCTTATCGCAGAATTATGTTCATGAAAATTAATTAAACATTTTATTGGTAATAGGAAGTTTAGATAATACACCGTTTAGAAGTTTGAACTAATAATTGTTAGGATCACAATATTATTTAATCAATCTACTACTACTACTACTACTACTACTACTACTACTACTACTACTACTACTACTACTACTATTTCTTGTTCGAAATTATTAATGTATTAGTTTATTAATCGTGTCTTTTGTATATTAGTATAGAAAACGATTTCTTGACTGGTCGATATACACAGTAGATAATAAATTTCTTTTCAAACTAATTCATCCTTGTAATTATTTATCGTTAATTAATAGATGTACTATTAATGTAGTAAATTCATTTTAATTATTTTACGTTAACAATTATTGCTTGCGGTGTTGACCGGCTGATTTTGTGAACTATAAAATACTTGAATAGGGAAAAAATGAATGAATGATTTCTCAAACTATTCTAAACGAAAATGAGACAATTTTGAAGACAAAACTTGTTACGAATGAGGAAAATCTTATCATACATACATAAGACATATATAAAGTGAAGAAAATCATCTTTAAGTTGATTATATAATCTGTAAAACGTTATACATATAAATATTTACCTGTTACGATTGATAGGACTTACTATATCTGTTTGAGATCGGAGAAAAAACCCGTGATTTTATACATTACGATATCATTTTTTAAAATACATATGATATCGGAGTGAGTATCGTAATAAAATTGATAGTGTATCGCAGATTTAACTTATGTATAAGTTAAATTTGAGGATTCAATGATGAATAAACAAAGTACATACATAAATACATAACTATTATCTCACGTATATTTTTCTAGGCTCTCAATTAGATTTTCCATTGCCATTTAAAGCGGCGTAATTGATCTAATAGATTAATAATTGGGTATATGATAACATACGCGACTATTATAGCGATCTATTCGTGTTGAAGGCACAAAATAATATACCTATACCTCAGAGAGGGGAATAATATGGTATTAAGTAATATCTTTGGTATTAAATGATAATCAAAGATTAGAGATTAGTTAAATGAGTACATAAGCGTCTGTAAATATATTAATTATTTGGTATAGAGTTATTTTTACAAACATAATAATCCTTCTTATTCTTATTCTTATATATAATCCAGCCTGCAGATATATGATATATACCTATATACATATATACTTATATTATATTTCTTTTCTTGGGAATTCTTTTTTTTTTAGATTCATTTAATTTTCGGTTTATTTCCTGTTCATTTTATCTCCTATTGTAACATTATCGTTGTTTTTGTTTTTCTTTTAAAGATGGACTGACAACAGCTCTAGCTCTCATCCAAGGATCTTTCTATAGGACCGAGTAGATAATACATTTTGATTGAATTCATTTATCATTTATTATTTCCGGTTTTAACATAATATAGTAAGCGAAGAAAATTTAAAATTAATTCAAATATATGTATAAAATATACTTAGTTTCGTTTAATAGAGAAGAGAACAGAGAAATGAAACTATTGTATATCTTATTTTTTATTACTTTTAGAATTAACGAAAAGAAAGGAAAAAAAAATTATAATATTCGGATAATACAGCTATTTATTTACCTACGCTATTTCATTACAAGAGAAAAAAAAAACTACTTGCACAGGTATATATATATATAGTAATAATATTCACGAATAACTTGATTTAAGAGAAAGAAAGGAAAGAACACACATTTTATTATTATTAATATTATTCATTCATTATATTTCATTATTATCATCAATATTATTTCTCTCTATTTTCTGTTTTTTTTTTTTCCTCTTTTTTTTATATATACATTAATATTATCATTTAATATTACTTAATTGTAACAGGACTCGAATGACCCGCTAAATTTCTATATACATATATATATATTATACATATACCTATTACGCGTGAATACAATAATAAATGATACGATTATATAAGTAATATCACACAAGAGGAAAATAAAAAATAAATCAACAAGAATTATATTATATTAAATTATATTACAATAATAATAATACTATTTCGCACGCTGACAAATTTTTAAGACTTAAATGATTATATTAGTTAATACTAATTAAGAAATAAAGAAAGAAAGAATAAGAGAAAAAACGTAAATGACAAATTGAATCATCATCGCATCTTATTATATAATTCGCGTGTGACCGGATATCGGATTATATATTATATAGTTAAGTATAATTTATAAAATCTATGTATAGGTATTAATGATTAAGATAAATGTAATAATATTATAATAATGATAATGTTTATTCATTAAGTTAGAATATTGATACAACATAGGTATATATATATATATATATATATACATATTATGGTATATTATGAATACATATTACACACACAAACAGAGGTATCTTATCTATAAATTTTTTCCGATTTAAACAACAACAAAAATAACAAAAAAAAAAAAAAAACCAACAAATATGATAAATATAGTATTAAAAATGAATTTGTGTGATTAATTGTGTATTATATATAGTAATATTATAGATAATTAATGTTAAGTGCGAGCTGCACTATGATATGATTAATTTATAAGTATGTATAATTATATATTATATTATAATAACTGTTGTTGTATTCGATAAAATTTCATTTGAACAACAGATCGCTGCGGGTTATAGATAAATACATGGAAAACTATACCTTATAAATATATTAAGAAAATATGAAAGATGAAAAAAAAAAGCGATGAAAAAAGTAAAAGAAAAAAAACAAAGAAGGAGATATTTTCAATTATGTAAACGTGAGGAAAATGGTCCCTATACTCGTAAAACATACGATTATTTATTTTCGACGTGTAGATACGAACCAACAAAAAAAAAAAGGAAAAAAAAAAAATTCATTTTACGAATAAGGAAAAAAAAAATGAAATAAAATAGTTTAAACATTTTTAAACTTGTCTCTATGTGTATATCATATGTCGATGAATCGATGTACGTTTTATGTTGCAATTTTTCGTACATTTTTCATATATTGTCTCAAATTGTCTTAGTTTTTCTCTATTCCATATTTTTTAGTTTCCACGTTAGATATTAGGTGCGATGAAAAATATTCTAAAAGTTCGAAAAATCGTACTGTGTACTAGATAACTATTTACCACCGGTGACTTTATATCATATATTCAAAATTTCGAACATTTTTCGAGTACGATTTTAGATCAATTAATTAAAATGAGTAACACCGGAAAAATATTTATTATATCAAGAACGAAAAGAATAATCCGAAAATTATATGAAATGGCGTAAAACATTATATACATTGTAGAATGTCATATATTATGTTGACATCATAATTGGATACGGGCCAATTGTTGTATAGCTTGTTACTTCCCCTGTGTAGATTGAATATAATAATAATAATAATAATAATAATAATATTAGTGAAATATAGTATATCGTGAAATTACCTTCTCCCAACTATTTTACCATATACTATAATCAGTTCCGATTTATTTGTTCGATTGATAATTCGAAAAGACTTTCGAAATCATAATAAAATGAGAATAAAATATGAGGGAAACGTGCCCATTTATACATTATATAAGTTTATGATTCATCGGAGATAATTATTCTTTGGAAATTTTCAGCGAGAATGAATACATTCCATTTTCATTCACAATGATATAAGGAAAAGCACCTATCGGTCTGGTCGCTAACAGTCATTCAATTTACTAGAATATATGGAAAATCTGGAAAAAACATTGTCTACAACTTACTCATAATTGTTCATATAATATTCGCAGAATGGAATCTGAAAAATTCTCAAAACGGATTAACAGATTTCGAAATTGCAAAATTTGTTTCGCCAAGTTGTTAACAAATTACAAATTCCTAAATAGGATTTCGGAACATCGTACGAAATGATAAGACATGCCTCTGGATGGCGTCTTGTTCTATCGCGGTGAATATCCTCTTGCGAGAGAGCCTGGCGCCTGGTGGCGAGCGCGGTGTGAATATATTCAAAAAATCGTCAGGCATGCTTTCCACTGCTATCGAACTACCGTTTTCCCCCGTAGGTAAAATGCATCCTATATTCTACCATTCTTATCGCGAAATCTGCATTATCATAAAAGTTAGAGGCGCTAGACGAACGTATTGAACGATTCAACCCCTCAGCGCGGTAAAACCAAGCGCACGATGCACTTTGCATTACTCACTACAGATTATGAATGAATTCTATTATCCGAGTCGAGCGTAATTCAACTCTTCGGCATTTCTCAGCCGCATAAATTCTCGCATATTTTATTCACCGATAATATTAGCTCGAGAATTTTCAAGAACAATACACGGAGCCATGTCCTGTTGTAATAACAGCATAGAACTAAATTCATCACGTATACAGATAGAATTGTCCATCGGCGAGACCCGCGTAATGCTAATAAGTGTGACTCAGTGGTAAAGTTGAGCTCGTGAGAGTGCGGGGATAAGTGGTATTGGTATAAGGTTTACTCGTGAGTATATAGAGTGCATTTGTGTTTGTATATGCGCATACCGTGCCCGCCTGCGAGTGCCGGGTGGTATTCGCCTGTGGTTCGAATACGGAATATAGAATTCAGTCATATTTGAGACGGCGCGTAGTGAGGTGCGCGCACAGTGTGTTCCCTCAGCCCGTACCACACCATAGAAATACTATAGCGTTGTATCGCGCCGGTGTACTACCACGCAACGTTTCGCATTCATTTTTCTTTATTTAAACGATAAACGGGGTTCAGTTATAGTCGAACAAGCCGCGCCAAGTGCCGCGACCGAAGGCTAACAACATGGCGACTGCTATAGACGAGAGACAGGAACTCCTCGAACAATTTCAAGCGGTAAGGAGAATCCTTGTCCTTTTTCGATAATCCATTTTTTTTTTTTTTTTTTTTATGTAACGCAGATTATTTCGAGATTTTTTAAACGGCCTTAAAACTGTAAACGGTAAAACCTCGCCGGTTTACCTCGCGAAATTTGAGATCGCATTTATTCATCTCGTCATGTTTATACCAAAATTTCTTTCCGGCGTTTACTTATTACATGTATATTGATCGCCTGCGCCTTATCGCGAGTCCTCGATGTAGCGAACCAGCAGGTACCGCATGCTTTGGTTTAACTCGTTCGAGGCGCGGGGCAACGGATCGACACAGAGCCGGTTTAATCCCTCGTGTAGGATTCACCTTATGACAGCCAATAGTATATACGCCGGGGTTTAACTCCGGGGGATAAAACTCTCATGGGTAATCGTGGGTTTGAATTACCTGCGATGATATAAATCCGAAATACATTTTTAGTCGTTGATTTAAAAGAAAAAAAAAAAGATTAAGAGATCGTTATATTAAATTTCTCGCTCCTCGACTAAAAATTATTCTATGGGTAGATACGATACGTGATATCGTACGGTCGAAACTATCTTTTTCGCCTCTTTCTATCTCTCTTTTTTATTTTGCGTTTACAATGCGGTGAGCATTGAATTTCAATGTTAGTCTCCTTGAACCACTCCCTACTTCGAACCTGTTCGAATATGCGTACGCGCATGGTTATACGACTATATGTTACTTGTACATTCACAAATAGCTCGGCTATCACCTGAAATAGCAAAGTGCATGGGTAGAAATGCCTTCCGTATACATGTGCTACGTAAGAAATGATGAAAACTACATTTTTGGAAAGACAATACATCAATTTCGTATTATATCTCTACCTATAGAAGTTTTTTCTGTCATTCATGATTATTGGAATCTATTTCTTATTCCAAATACGTTAGTTTCGCCTGACGACAATTCACACATCGTATCACAAAAGGCTGAATATTTATCCATAGCTTAAGCGACTATTCTTATCGCCGAATGGATAGAGCTAAGCCATTTATTGCCTAGTTCCTATATAGCCGGGTATTTTTAAGTCTTTAAATAAGAAATGCCATGTGTGGAGTGAAGGCTGCCCCCTGGATCGTACCGCATCGCGGTGGTATCATATAGAGTTGCTAATTTCGTCGCTAGGAAGTATTCCATGAGAAGAAAATCCCAAGAAGTTCGACTTACCAGGCGGAAAAGTATATAAGACGAATGAAAAAGATCGAAGGAATTTTATCTGGGTTTGATCCTGCAGCGATTCCCTTTCACGTGGATATCGTATCCCGTATAGTGTCGTTTTCAGTTCTAAAGCTGAAAAGGAATTAGTCTACTCCTGCAGGTGACACGTGCCATTTTTTTAAACCGAAAACCGGTTCACCTCCTTCTCGTATGTTCTATACCTGACCAGAAGAGAAAAAAAGGAAAAAAGGAAGAAAGGAGAAGGATCACTACTGCCAGCCCTCCTAATTCCTGCACACATGAGTCAGAGAAGACCCCGTGAGTATTGGAGAGAGAAAACATTCTCAAGTTTCATGGGAGGATCTGGTCAAGTCACCTAAACGTTTAATCTCACTCCATAATCAGGAATGAAGATATACTTAATTGTATGAAAGGCGCGAGAGTGTTTGGCAAATATAAAATATTAGCGCAGGGTAAACGGCGGCTGATAACTTCAAGTGCATGTATGACAAAAAAAAAGCATAATATCTTTCATTGAAAACGGAAGTAGTAAATTTCTACCGATTCCGATTCGATCAGGTTTTAAATTGAGTCGAGTACTTGAGACTAGAACCCAGAGAGGACTTGCCTTTCGCATTATTATACAATCCATCGTTCATAAACATGTTGACAAAGTGATTCATGGAAATATAGTAACGATAGACTGTTTGTATCACTGCAAAGAACGATACATGTGTGTCAAGAGTCAGCTGTTAAGATTGAAGAGTCACTTTCTTGCTGGTAACTGACCTGAGTCAAAGTCTTAACCGTAACGAAGCGACGAGGATTTCTTTTTCATCGGAAATGTTGAAAGAAGGTTTTTTTTCCAAGGACATGATGTTCATTGCCGAACGTGATTCTGGAGTGGTGTAGAATTTTAGTCTGGCCGAACCAGACCTGGTCAGTTTATTCCGGTTCAACGACCGATTGCCGGTCTGCATCAGGGCTCACTGCTCTATCATCACGTATTTTTATCGGCAATACGTTGTGATATGCAACTGAGACTGGTGTGGATTGTGTGCATAAAGCGATGAAGCCGATAATGTATTTTTACGAAGCTTACGCTATTCTAAGACGATCGCAAAGCTGCTTTACTCAAATGTAGAGCAGTCGATGATCCGGAGACTGAATTCTTCGGCTTTTTCCCAACGCCTTGTGTTCAACCTCTCATCATACCTAAACGCGGCTATTCTATGAGAATAACTTGAAACACAATGCTGAGGTTTTCTCACGTAAACATAATCCTCGACAAGTTTCCATCCTGTATGTTATCGTGTGAACTAGAGACGTAAAAGGTCTTAAAATAATGTATGTAACGCATACATGATGTGCTAGAAACAAAATTGACTCCTCTCATTCGAAAGCCACTAACTTTTGATCCCACCATCATCATCTAGTCACGCTCTTCGAGGCCCATAATCGTTCCAAATGAGACTAAGAATCGCCGTCATTCTTCAATACGAAAATTTGTAACAGGATCAACTCATCGGATCGTTAGCTTCAAGTCCGTTACTCGATTAAAAATATCTAGTGCAGATTCTATGCGGGAAAAGCACATGCTGCACGACGATGCTCGTTTAATTCAATTCCCGTTTTGGTATTACGATGAAAAGTTTACGAAGAGAAGATGAACGAGTTTAGTCATAATTTCAAGACATACGGTCATCAGGGTGTAATAAAATAATGAGAAAAACGGAGTTTTTCATCCGGTCGCAAACCAGGAATTCTTCTACAGGTTACACGCCACGTCATTCGACAGTGACAGTCATCTGATTCATTGCCTAATGCCCTGGGAGTTATCGCCAAGACTCAACACGTATCTCCTTTCTTTTCTGCGGTTTTCTCAATATTTTTTCTCAACTGTCCACCGCCCGTGATTCTTGTTTTAAAAAACCAAAAGAGAACACGTATTTCTATTTCATACGCGAACGCACGATGAGCTTTCGATCGGTATTGTAAACCCGCACACAGCGAAGAGAGAAGGCATTTCGAAATTGTTGACTCAGAACGGATATATCGTCTTACACGATACAATTTCAAACTATATGTGGGATAAGGAGTGGAATAATGACATTTGTGTCAACGAAGCCCATTTCTATTAAGAAGAACATCGCATTTTCCGGTGGGAAATTAATAAATCATCTACTCATTAGTCATTATCACTTGGCATGTACCGTCTCGTAGGTAATTTTCAACAGAAATACGACGCTGATTTATAACACTTCTTGTACAAGGGAATTTCCCGTAATCAACTACCCAACGTGGACACTGCGACGCCAGGCCATCATCCTGTCTCTATATTTAGTAAACACGATTACAACTATCTCAGTCAGCGTCCGGGTTTGTCATTGTGGTTTTGTAGAGTGATCATGATATCCCAGAATCGATAAACAGTAGCCGAGCAGTCATAAGTTGAACGAGCAAAAACCTAAGAAAAAAAAAAAAAAAAAAAATGGGAAATATCCAACTGTAATTTAAACGGTTTATGCATATATGCAACTCTGCAGTAAGATGATTGCTAGTCCCGAGATAAATCATTCGATAAGTTTGCAGGTTCAGCGAACCGGACCGTTTTATACTCAGTCAATCTACTATTAACGGTATTGTTCAGATCCTACGATCTTGATCGACGCTATTTCCAACTTTCGCCAATAAATCGATGCCGACTAGGTGTACTCGTCCGATCTCTCCGCGCGAACATGTCTCGCGGTTTGAGGACCTGGTTGTGGTTCGGAATAAATTGACAATACGTTGATTCGAGCTTCATTGTTTTACAGTGAGTAAGACGTGTCGATGATTCGACTGGTATTCATAGTTCCTAGCGTGAATTAGACCGAATTAGATCGGTGTCAAGGTATCGTGGGCTCCGTTGGATGCGAGCTGACCACATATATCAAGTTTTAACTAGTCATTTCACGTACTAGTGTAGAAAACAAAAGCGAAACGTGATGCTAAAGGACTGTTGCTATACCCGGTTACGCACTGCTCAACAGACGCCTTAAGTTAACACTTAATACTCGCGGTTGCGTCAATACTGACATCAGAGTAATGAGCGAAGCGTGCCGTACCCCATGCCACACCTAGGTGTCATTATAAACGATACCTTGTTCCAAATATAGGTGAAATCCGGCTGAAAGATCACGCGATTTTAAATAAAACGCGGTGTAAAGTTCAAGCTATTAAAATACACGTGTACTATCGCGTATCCCATGACTCATGGGGTTTCGTATTTTCCGGATGTACGGATCAGCGGACGTGGGAGTGTCTTATGAATCAAATGAAGATAATTGATAAATTTATGCGAGGAGATGATAAAATTCAAACGCAGTAGTTTACTTCATGAACAAAACGGTGCAGCGAATCGTTTCGATTCAAGATCGAGACGATCGGTCCTAAGGATCGTCTTCGTGGCATGAGATGGGTAGATCAGGATTCCCGAATAGTGGAATTCTCGCCTTGCGATCCGACCCCGTTTCGCATCTCTAGGGTTCACGCTTACGGTACCACGCCAAGTATTATATTATAGGAAGTTGATTATTCTCAGGAATTAAGTGAGAACTTGATAATTACACGAACGTTCGCCTTTGTTAACCTGAAGTAAAATTATATCAAAATTGGTTAGTTAGTTAGTTAAATTAATTGACTCCGTTATCAAGTGCTCGAATACACGAGGAAGGAACGACTTCATTCAGAATTTTTATCCGTCTGATCAGACCACTGCGTATCAAGTAACGTTGTGGTGTATCGCGTACTCGTATATAAGGTAGATTGTGAAAATGAATGCAAAAAAAAAGGAACACGATCAGCCAGTGTCGTTGGAAAAGACATCGCTGAAACATCAGACCAAACCAGATAGGAAAACCGCAATTACATGTCGTCAGCTGCATAGAGCGTATTACACATCCGAAGAGAACAACTGTGCTGCAGTTTACGTCCGATGTGATATTGCGTCATTGAATCACACTCGATATAATGTACAGACCAACTTTCAAACGTGTTAGGTACAGAAATGCGGAGGCTAAGGTTGTCTTCGTCCCAGTTTCTAACAAAGAGACCGTTGCCCCATTCCTTGGCTATCGACTCAAGTCCAACTTGGTATGGATTCTCGTTCTCTGGATGGTAAAGAGAAGCATCGAAGGATTAATCAATTATCTCAATGGCTTAAACGTTGCTTAAAATCTCCATGGCCCTGGCATCCGGTGACTAGGCGGTAGAAGACCGGAGATTCACACAAGAAACGTTTGTGACCGTAGTAAGGAGAGGATCTAGCCACTCATCTACGGAAGTATCAATTAGCGGTGTATTGTATACGGGACACACGTGAATACCGTGAATTGCAGCTGGCGTGGATGAAATTGTAGAGAAGGTCACTGGGACGAATTTAGAGAAGAAAATAACGG
Organism: Tenthredo amoena; assembly: GCA_963966615.1. Taxonomy (NCBI): domain Eukaryota; kingdom Metazoa; phylum Arthropoda; class Insecta; order Hymenoptera; family Tenthredinidae; genus Tenthredo; species Tenthredo amoena. The sequence goes on along the minus strand of OZ016495.1, from coordinate 894,017 downwards.
CAGAATTAGACTCGTCAACTTTTACACGATAGTATTAATGATCGGCACTAAATCATAAGTAGCTCTACCAGAGATCGGTACAGTCGGGAAGATTTTTCTTTCATTAACCGTAGCTATTAGAACAGATGTGCACATGATACGCACACACGTGACAGCTGTTAAGAAAAACGTTTCTCATTCAGCTAGCGGATGAACCTTACGGAGCGGATTTGACAAAAACAGGAACCAAGGTCTGGTTCTATTCTATTAACGGATCAAAATTCCATCGGAATTATCGAAGCGAAATATTTTATCGACACGTTACGATGTGTGGGCCGTTTCGACTCCAAATGGTCCATGGACAGTTTCACACTGACCAAAACGCGTGGGCTAAAGTTTCGGCTTATTTTTCATCAGTCAAGAGTCTACTGCGTCATTGGAATGACATAATTAACGTAGGATCAACGTCCCACTCGCGTTTTTTCATAGATTAAAGATCAGTCGGTGATTGAGTCTCGTCGATTCGTTCGCGTTTAGAATCTGCGAGTAATTATCACCGGGCTGTATACATCGTTAATTGTAGTTTTTCATTCTGACGCACTTTCCCACAGTATTGGAATAACCCATGTCTAGTTCTACCGTCGACTTTCGAATTCTGCTAACAGCGAGGAAACTGCTCTTACTTTTTCCTATACCGTGATAAAATCGCGACGCGAAAAATATATTTCAACTGAGTCGTTTCACGCCAAATGATAACGGCAAAATAGCTAGGCCTCTCTAATTGGGACCTGGAGCTGGAAATATTGTGTCAGTAGCATTGTTTCCCGATAACGCGTGGGCTTAATGGTACATAAATGTATTTCTTGTTGGAATTTCTCTCAGCAGCAAACATGCAGTAAAAATAATTTCACGGGACGGATAATCGAGCAATAAGAATTGAATTTTTACTCCAATTTTTTTTTCTACTCTATTCTCGAACTTTATACTTATAGTCGCAGAAGTATCCCATCTGTAAATCAGTTTATGAAATATACATTATTTTTCAACTGTTATACCGCGATCACGTCATCTCGCGTAATTATACTCGGTGTGACTCGTTACAGCTGTCTTCTACTTATTTTATAACGAATTCCTAACGTACCATGATAACTCGCCACGGTTTGACGCCATGCGAGTATACTAAAATCTCAAAACAGCAAACCAATTATCGCATATTATACATATTGTATACGAGGGAGATAACAGTCCCAGTTATTAATAAAAATTGATTAATCTATCGGGCCAAAAGGTCGGAATAATAAGTACGAGAGTCTGCAGTGCGATCGCTAGCTCATTTTACAGCGAAAAAAAATTCTGTTCATTGATCATATCTCTCTAATCGATTTACGAGCAAAACGTATATCTGGATCCACGTGACGGTTATCAAGAAACATTACTAGCACTTGGCTTCCTCTTGTTATAGGATTTCGCGAAGCTAATTGAATGAGAGAGATTTAGGGAGTAGTCGACGACTTACAAGAAATGAATTAGTCCCGAGTGGAGAAGCATCGCAGTCACTTAAAGAATTCAATCGACTCTGTTATGAATCAGTCCATGGCCTGTCGTGATTCGAATAACTGAAATTGCGTGACCAAGATGTGTTAGCAATTATAATGATTCATTTTAAGGCTTGTTTATGCGTGATGAGTTTACGGTGACATATACCTACCTGCTTGCTTCAGAGTGACTGGTCACGATTGAGAGAAACTTGATAATGAAGTAGTCGTTCAGGTATCATAGAGTGACTGTGTATACATAGCTGTGTATGAATATATCAGTGACCACTGGTCACTTTATGGTTGAAAAAAAAAATAAAAAATAAAAAAAATAATTCCGTGACCTTGTACACAGCTGTGAAAACTTACCTCGATTATATTTTATGCTAACAGTATCGAGCCAGAGTCTGACGGAATCGGGAAAGGGGAACTTTCCCTATACGTGTGGTTTTGTCCTGAAACCACAATCCCGACTAGAAACACGCGATACGATGTCTTGGTCAAATTATCATGCTGTGTTCTCACGCGATTTGTAACATATATACGATATTTTTTATATACGGAGAGACTAAGTGAATTCATTGATCGGAATTATTCGATGGTTCGGAATTACTATCTGATATAATTCTTCGTTTTATATCTAGTCGCAGCTGTATGATATAACTCACGCATTGGAGGCATTGTAAATTAATATCCAGACCAGATAATATCCGCGCTCATGATCTCACCGAATTATTTTTATTGCTAGTAGATATAGGTGGATAACAATAAATTCATATTATCTCTGGCATCGGAATTACGTCTGTGAAATATGACTGGGAAAATTTAATATTGAATGAAAATTTGAAGACGAAAATTGAAACATCTTCGTCGAGCATTTTCTGATTCAGAAATTCTGATGGGAGATGATTCAGCCTCAGGGAATCCGACAGTGCAGTGGATAATGAATTTATATGTAATTTTATCCGTAGGAAAATGTAATCGCGAATCTCATTTTAATCATCGGCTAATATCGGTGATTGATAAAAAATAAAATAAAATAAAAACTCGTTCATTAGTACGGTTTGTGCCTATCTGTGCCATCATGGAATAGCCACAGCTGTATTGGTTCCTGTATTTCTTTATCGAAGCTTCGTACCTACCTCTGATAAGGTTGATAAGCAGAAGCGAACGATTGAGTCACTGAGTGCTGTTGAAAGTTTCAATTCGGCAGGTTCCTGCGACAGTTACGGTTTTTTTTTTGTCTGTGTATCGTGTCATTCGTTAATTTCCAATCATGGAGATTCATAATATGCAGAAATGGGACGTTATGGAGGAATACTTTCAGGATTTCTTCAACATGTTCAGCTCCGTAAGTCGTGATAATACCCAACACCCATCAACGACTGGAACCTTCGGTCTTGAAGTGCCTAGTCGATCAATCTATCAATCTATCATAAAGTAATCAATTTTTGTGGCTATTGGCCTAGAAAATATAAAGATATTAAAAAATCCCTTCAATTTATTGCCGTCAATATCTCCCGATAAATTTCAGTCACGAGAGATCTGGGTTGGTTCCTAAATAAACCCGAGAACAAATTGAAGTGATGTAACAGGGCGGCTAACGAATCGTTTCTCATTTTCATTCCCGGTTTGATTTCAGATTGACCAAAACGGAGATGGGTACATCGATCTGGCCGAGCTTAGGAGCGCGCTGGACGTGTGTGGCTTCAAAATGCCTGGGTACAAGGTGCGTCAAATGATCGAAGAGTACGACGACAAAGAGAGGCTGGAGCATAAGGGACGTTTGTCGTTCGAAGAGTTCGAAGCCCTGTGCAAAGAGCTGAAAGCTAACGAGCTGGGATCGACTTTCAAACAAGTTGTATCTAAGAAAGAGAATCTTGAGACACTTGGCGGCATTTCCGAAGCCTCCAGCGAGGGGACTACCCATTCTGTACGACTCGAAGAACAGCTGGCATTCAGCGACTGGGTTAACACCAACTTGGGATATGATCCAGACCTCAGACACCTTCTGCCGATTGATCCGGAGGGAAAAACACTCTACGATAAAGTAAAGGACGGAATTCTTCTCTGGTAAGCCCCAAGACACGTCTCTTTAAATTCGCGAACGATCATGCCTCGTACTATTAAGATTAGATAACGTTCAGTTCCGTCATGGCCATCAGATAAACGGATCTATCGCAGCACGGAAGCTTCTCCTTGACTTTAGCACTTGTGAATCTCGTTCGAATCTCTTCTGGACTTTCGTGACCACGTCTAGACTCGATCTATGGAATCTCTTGGAACCTACTTATCGCCGTGTTCTTTTCTTGCAGTAAAATCATCAACCATTCCTGCCCCGACACCATCGACGAAAGGACCATAAACAAGAAGAACTTGACCCTCTACACGAAGCACGAGAATCTTACGCTGGCTCTTTCATCGGCACAGGCTATCGGCTGCAATATAATAAACATCGATGCCCACGATCTGACGAAAGGGTCTCCTCATCTAGTGCTCGGACTTCTGTGGCAGATCATCAGGATCGGATTGTTCAATCAAATAACTCTCGAGAATTGTCCCGGGCTGACGATCCTCCTTGAAGACGGTGAGCGGATCGAAGATCTTCTGAAATTATCACCGGAGGCGATACTTCTTCGGTGGGTGAACCACCACCTTCAGAAAGCCGGGGTTGCTAGACGGTGCAATAACTTCCAATCCGACATCACTGACTCTGAGATCTACTCTCATCTGATAAAACAAATCGCTCCACCTGACGCCGACGTCACCCTAGAAGCCCTTATGGAACCGAATCACAGCACCAGGGCGGAAATCATGCTGCAACAAGCCTCGAAACTCGGATGTCGCAGTTTCGTTACACCCAGCGACGTCGTCAACGGAATTTACAAACTCAATTTAGCCTTCGTTGCAAATCTATTCAACAATCATCCAGGCCTCGATCATCCAGCTACGCAAATCGACGGACTGGAATCGTTGGAGGAAACTAGAGAGGAAAAAACGTACAGGAACTGGATGAACTCCCTCGGAATATCTCCCTACGTTAACTGGCTTTATTCCGACTTGGCTGACGGTTTGGTGATCTTTCAGCTATACGATATAATCAAGCCTGGTACGGTGAGCTGGAACAAGGTTCACAAGAAGTTCACCAAGCTTAGAAAGTTCATGGAAAAACTTGAGAACTGTAACTACGCGGTGTCGATTGGTAAGCAGATGAATTTTTCGTTGGTCGGTATCGCTGGCCAGGATCTAAACGACGGTAACGCGACATTGACGTTGGCTTTGATATGGCAATTGATGAGATCCTACACGCTTTCGATCCTCGCATCTTTGGCTGGAAACCAGGGAAACCCCATTGTCGAAAAGTCGATAGTTCAGTGGGTCAATTCGAAGCTACAAGACGCGGGTAAAACCAGCAGTATAAAGAGCTTTCAGGACTACAGTATATCCGATGCCAAGGTGGTGATCGATCTGATCGATACCATAAAGCCTGGTATAATAAACTACGATCTTGTAAAGGACGGTGGTACCGAGGAGGAGAATTTGGACAATGCGAAATACGCGATATCAATGGCTCGGAAAATCGGGGCGAGAGTATACGCCCTTCCAGAAGATATAACTGAAGTTAAACCGAAAATGGTGATGACAGTTTTCGCCTGTTTAATGGCGTTGGACTACGTCCCGAACATGGACTCTGTTAAGGAAAATAACGGCGATATTATAGTCCAGTAACAACGCGAGACCGTTTTATATAAAAGAGAAAAAAAAATATGTAATTTCGAAGGCGTATGTTTCTTTTGTACACACGAAAAAAATCATGTTGGACGTTGTTTCTTATACCTAACGTAATAATTGTATATATATATATTTAGGGTAGTTAATAATCGTCGAGAAAATAACGACGGGGAGAAACGGAAGAGGGGATTTGAGAAATTTAACCAATTCGAGTAGAACTGGGTCTAGACAAATGGCCCGGGCTTTTTTCAACCACGATCGCAGTCTTCAATAATTGCGGTGAACTTTTTCAACAGATTTTTCCACGTTACGAAGCTAGACTATATTTATACAATTTTCAATTTTCTACCAGGGCGTAATAGCGATAGTATATCTAGGCAGAATAGGGCTCGCCTTTTCAGGGCTTGGTAAGGAGGGACCAAATTGCTTCAAACTGACGTCGATACTTTTCGACGGTAGCGATCAATATCATTAAAATTCCATTTTTTACATCAGGTATCAGACTCGAAAATGTTTGGAGCAAATTGGTTGGGATTTCGTGTACAATTCCATCGGCAATTTTAGCTGTAAATTTGATTTTCCTCATATACATACGTTTATACATATTATACATACACAATAATGGATGGAGATCGATGAGTTATGTACAATGGTAATGAATATTAATTTACGTATGAATTTGGTATTATATATACATTATATATATAATCGGTATCGTGAACGTGAGAGTGAAGTATCGTGAAAAACAAGAAAAAAAAAAAAAATGTAATCTTTGCAATGAATTTATGGATTCTATTTGGAAAATTGTCCTTTTTCAGTTTCATTTTCCATACAACTATTTATTTGGTATCATACGGAAAGAAATGTTGCCGTTAAGTGATTCGAGGGATGAAGAGATGATAAATTTTGAAGAAAAAAGTCAATTTAATTGTCATTAGTCAACGTGCTGTTAATTGTTTCACCAGTGGTTTCTCATATGAATAAAATGTCTTTTTGAATGGTTTTGGGAATCGTGGGATCTGTGGAAATTAAACGCCAATGTATCGTCTAGCTGTGGACGAAGGCCATATATATCAAAGAGTGTGGGAAGATCTCTTTCGCGTTTTGGGCATATTGCAATTTTGGTAATCGAGAGGAAAAAGAGACAGAGAAAGATAAGAGATAGGGAAACGGTCTGCCGGAGAGAAATTGTAGTCATTTAATGAAATAAGAATATGCAAGTTATACGATGGTATAACGAATGAGAATGAGAAGAATCCATAATATTTTGAAGTGACAAAAATCGATTCTTAATTATTATTAATTCTGATCATTAATTAATTATAAATGAATAATGATAATTCGCGGATGTATTAAGAGATGGGCTGAAATAGTTAGATTATTCGATTGAAATTTGTTTATTACATGAACGTACTATACCTTGATTGAGTGACTGGAATTGTAAGAGACAACTGTGATCTAAACGAGCGAGAATATTGTAGCTTAAAATTTTGATCTATGGAAAGATCGAAACTGCAGTGTCATAATAATTAGTGCAAGGAATTAATTATTCATACAGTAAAGAAACAATCCGCTCGTCTCTCTGTATATGCACGCATATAAATAGTAGGTGTAATTTAATGTAATTGTAATTTAAATAAAGACAAATTTATCTAAGACCTTATCATATTGTTCCATAATCAGTTTCTACATCCAAGATATGAAGCAGAAAAATTTGTCAGGTTTGGGAATGAGTAGCGAAAGACACGTGGTATAATTTGCATGATCTTTATTCACTAATAAATATTTGCTACATTCTAAATTCGTTTTTTTACATTATTCATACAATTTTTCGAATCGCTAATAAACAATTTCTAACATTTTTACTTTCGTACTACGAGCATAATCCGTGAGGGTATCGTGGTCGTCGTATAAAGCATCATCAATGCACATCGTCGAGTTGTTCATGCGACGTAATTTCCATGGCTTACTGGTTGCCACCAGCAGCGCATTGAGAAGGAACTGAGATCCTGGCGTTCTTGTTGTTGGCCTTCTGCCTCAGGTCGGGGTTAGCTCCTTGCCTGATGCGCTTGGCCATGTCCTGTGCTTGACTGCTGTTGGGGATGCAGTGCATGGGGACGGTCTGCTTGTGGCTCTTGGCGGCGTGGCATCCCGGAGCGCATGATGGGTATGGTCTCAGGGAGAAACAGATCTGGTTGTTCTCTTCGGTGACCAAAGTGCGGTACTTGGTGCAGGTATGATCCGAAGATGACGAAGTACGTTTCTCAGAGTGCATGTTGCGTCCGGCCTCTCGGTCACTGACAACGTTACCGTGAAGGATGGTTTGGGAATAGCAACGAGACTGGGAAACTTTTTTGCTGTTCTCCATAGCAGGTCCTTCGCACTGGTCTTGTTTGGTCAGAGCATAGCTGGCGGTGAAAATCTCGGGCTGACGAAGGATGCAGTTCTTTGGAGCGGTGAAATCGGTGGCTGGTTCTCCGTCGAAGGTACCGCAGAGACCACGGATCTGGTCACGGTAGTTGTTGCTCAGAATCAACTTGATGCGGGTTCCGTCGTAGATTGCCTTGATTCCGTAAGCTTCGGAACGGATGATAACAGTGGATCCTGGTTGACGGTTAGCTTCGAACTGAACCTCGCCGTCTTGGCTGTGGCGGTAGACCTGCTTTTCGGAAAGCTGAACCTGGCGACCGTTCACCTTGACGACCGGACTGGCGCCGTTGGGAGACATGTGGATTTCGGTTTCGCCCAGAGACAATTTGTATTCCCTCTCGTTCTTGTTGACGTCACGTCCCACAACGCTCACTTCCATGTTGTCTGGGATGTTCTGAGCCTGGTCCCTCGGAGAGTCGTAGTCGTCGCTATCGTCGTCGTCGTCGGGGATCGCGGTCATCACAACGTGCCAGCAGTTGCCGAGTTCGATGGGGTAGGTCTTGTTGTCGAAGGTGGAAGCCTCGTTGTTGTCGATGACGCAAGTTGCTGAAAATGAAATTGAGAATACAGATTCGACACGATTTTTAGAAACTGATATGACATCGGACACGGGTGTATCAACTTACGATTGTACTGTCCGGCGAGGGCTACTCTTCCAAATCTACGAGCAGCCGATTGAACGGGGTCTAGGGTAACGATGGGGCGAGCCCATTCGGCGATTTCCATGTTGGTGATGTTAGCGTCCAAGTTCGGTGCGTTCATGGTGACATTGATGCGTCCAAAGTCGGGAGAAATTTCGTATTCGAAATCAATTTGGCCGTCCTGTTCTTGGGGATCGATGGTGTTTTCGTAGGCATTCTGGTATGTCAGGTGGCGAACGAGGCCGTAGGCTTGAGCCGAGATGTTCCTCACGAAGATTGGTACCTGTTCGAATTTGACGGTCAAGCTACCCTCGTTGAAGAGGTTAGCACGAGCGGTAACGTTGCGGCAAGCTGGAAGAGCCTTGTTACCCTGTTGCATTTCTTCGGCGCACTGTCGGGCCATCGAGCTCTTGCGAAGATATTCTTTACGCTCATCGGACTGGTTCAATTTACCTTGGATTTGTACTCGGGCACCGGCCTGTCCTCTCTCACCGAATCTGATATCAGCTTGGAATTTGCTGCTCGCATCGGCTTTCAATGCCTTGATGAAGTCCATAACGGGAACTCTGGGGCTCGAGCTTTGAGCAGCTGAGCTGATTTCGTAACTCTTTCCCTCAGCAGGGCTTGCGCCAGCGTAGAACAGAACACGGCTGCGATTGGCAACGTTGCTGCTAGCCATTGCAAACGTGGCAGCGAACTGAGCCTTGTGCTTGCCCTGGAACTCTGCACCGAGATCGAGAACCTGAGCGTACGCATCCTTGATGCCGGCAGCGGCTTGTTTCAGGAATTGCTTCTGACGGTGTTCGCTGTCAGGTTCCCCACTGCTTGGCTGAGGTGCTTCGGCATGTTGGTTCTTGGAGTCACTTTCGTTTTCGTTGTCGTAGTCGTAGTCCTCGTTACCGTCGGCAGCCGAGCCAGACGATTTACGGCCTGCAGGGTGACGGTAGCCTCCCTGCGATTCTGAGTCGGAATCACCGTTCATTCCCATGGTGTAGTTGGAGTAGGAAGCCGTGAGTACAACGGCGTTGTTACTGCTGCGCTTAGCGTCCAAGTAGAGATTGTAGTTCGATTGCTGAATGCTTTCCTCGTCCCCGAAGAAGGCGATAGGTGACATCGCGTCGTGAGATTGGAGCATTCGTGTAGCCTTAGCCCAGGTGGTTTCGCGAGGATCGTCCTGGCTCTCAGCGACAAAACGGAAAGCGAATCCGGTAGATTTCTGACCGAAGGTCCATTCGTTCTCCTGCGAATCGCGAACGTTGACGAGTTGGTGACCCTTCTGCTCAGGGACTGGTTTTTCGCTGAGAAGTTCTCTTTGCGCGGTGTACGGCCAGTTGCTGTAGTGAACCAGATTGTAAGTAGCGTCCTTGTTGATGGGCTGCAACTTAGCGCGGACGTGGCTGTTTTCGATATCGACGGATACTTCGGCGCTCAATGGTAAGTTGACCTGGAAGTTCTTGTCGAGACCAGCGATATGGTGCTGGTGGCTGGCGGGGTTGACGAATCCAATCCTGGCGATCATCTTCTTCGAGTATACGGCGTGGATGTTAGCGTGGATCTTGACTGAATCGGGGATGGAGATTTCATCGTCGGAGCCTTCGTAACGCGGTTGGGGCTGAGCCTGGACCTCACCACCGTATTGTACCAGGGATGGAGTTCTCATGGTGTAAACGAAAGGCAGACCAGTGGCAGTTGGGAAACTAACGGTCAGTTCATTGTCCGCGTACAGTTTGGTGTAGTTGAATTTCTGGCCGTGTTTCAGACCGGCTACGGCTTGCTTGACGTCTGAAAATTTTTGCAGTCACGTTGTGAATAGAAATCGTTTACCCAAACAGGGTGCAAATAGCTGCAGGAACTTTCATTCAAAGTATAGTTTACTTACACTTCGGGAGTTGCTCAATGGTGTTGTTGTCGAATGCTATGAAACGGTTCCATTGGAGGGAGCTGACCAAAATGTTTCCTTCGAGTTGCTCCTGGTCATTGTTCTGGATTTTGAGTGCATCCAAGATGTTTTCGGGGCTGAATGGAGTGGATTTGCGGTTGCCTTTGTGTTGATTTTTGTTATTGTAGTCATCGTCGTCATTGTCTCCGAACTGTTCATACAGAACATCGAGCAAGTCGTCAACGCTAGATACTGCAGCTCCGTAATAAGATGCGGGCATTTCGAATCCACCCTTGTTGCGGTTCAAGGTACGATATGCGACCTGAGGTATGATGCTGTCCTCACTTCCGATCCAATTTGCGCTTGCTTGGTAGGCTGCGTTCATCTGCTCAGCGCTGAATTCGCGTAACAGTCTGCGGGAATACTGGAGACCCATGTTCTCGGTGGTGAGGAGAGGGGTTGCGGAACGTGCATTCGCAGAGCTAGACAGAACCGGAAATTTTAGAATACTCGTTTACCGATTCAGTGTCGCCAACGAGTGGTATACTTACAGTTCAGGTTCGTAAGATTCAGCGGCGGATTCGATGGCGGACTTTACGGCAGAGTTGACCTGCTTGTCGGTATCTTCGTTGGTGAATTCGGCCATACGTTGGAGCATGCTCGCAGGTGGGTTGGTCCTCATCAGCTGGTAGACAGCAGCGGTACGAACTTCGGAAGCTTCTCCGGTGTTCTGGTAGATTCTGTAGAGAACGGCGCGTGCCAGTTTGGGTTGGAGCTTGGCCAGTTTGTCCATGGAGAGAACCATCATCAGACGTTGGAAGGTTGACGCTTCCTTTTTGCCTTCCAGGTATGGCTCGAAGGTAGCGAGCATAGCGGGATGAGCAACGTTTCCAAGAGCGCGAATGTACACTTGAATCTTTGGGCTGTCAGCTTCGCGGATGGCATTCTCAAGTTGTTTGGCGATGTAAGGGATCCATTGCCTCGTAGCTGCACGACTGTTCTTTGGAGACAGACGACCGAAACTGTGAACAGGGTAGCGGTTGTGAGCTGAATCCTGGTCCACCTGGGACTCGCGTACGAGATCGGCGAAAGCTAAGATCGCGGTGGAGTTGAGGTGAGCTTGTTTGGTGACTTCAGAGCTAGTTGCCAGTTGGAAGAAAGCATCCATGTACTCTTGCGTTGGTTGTTTGCAAGTGCTTGGAAGTACGGCTATCAATTGGGCGGCTTCGGAACCCTTCACCTTCTTAGTGGCGATCCAGTTCTTGATGTTAACGAAAGCAGGGCCGGTACCAGCCTGAGCAACTGCGTCACGGAAGGCAAGCCATGCGGCGCACTCCACGCTATGACTTTGGCTGTCATCATCACCACAGGATTGAGAAGTTGGTACGTACACTTCATTGAAAGCTTGATCGATTTGTTTCTGGCTCATAGTGGCTAGCAGAGAAGACAGGTGAGAGAACTTCTCGAGGGTATTTCGTTGCGGAATATCGCTTGGCTTCTGAAGTTCAGCAGCGATCTGATTTGCGAGTTTCTTGGCAATGGCTACTGGATTCACTTTGCTGGACCGTTGAATCGCACTTCCCTGGTAACCGACGAAAAGTGGAAGCAGAGGAGATTCAGGGGCGAATTCCAAGGTAGGTATTGGCTGCAAGAATTCTCCGTGGCTGTCGCCTTCGATGCTTTCGCTGCTGGAATCGCTAGAGCTGCTAGAGCTGCTGGAGCTGGAATCGTATTTTGCGTTGGCTGAACGAGGGTTGCGACGTCCATGTTCGTTTTGGTTTTGCTTTCCACCACGGTATTTGTTGTTGTTACCACCGTATTGCTGGTTGTTGTATGCTTCCTCTTCGGAGGATGAAGAAGACGAGGAAGAAGAGCTGGAGCTGGAAGACGAGGAGGAAGAAGACGAGGAGGAAGACGACGAAGAGGAAGATTCATCTGAGTCGGCGTGGTTGTGGCTGGGACGACGGTGGGTGTTGGCCTCAAAAGGGCTGTTGTAACTGTACACGAGATTACCAGCAGATTCTGGGTTCGATGGAGATTTCGGGTTTCCAGAAACAGGGTTGACGGACTCCAGAGTAACGTTCAATTGACTGACAACCATACCTTTCTGGCTGCTCGCAAGAGTTGGGCTCACCGCAATTTTGTTGGTAGTAACTGACGACTGGATAGTATATTCGTCCAACCTTCCGGAGATGACGACGCGACTGACGGAAGATTTCTAAAAAGAACAATTCAAGATTTACTCGAAGACCTACATTTCGAAGTCACTGAGCATGCTTTCTCGCCTCTTTAGTATACTTACAGCGAGGAAATCACCCATCGAGTTGCTTCCAGCTTCCCAGTTGGTAGATCCACTGATACCATGGTGGTATCCCATGCGCTGATCACAGTTGCTGAAGTTCTGAGTCTTCACGATGTCGATGATTTGTCCGGCACCTTTCAGGTTCGGAATCGGAGCGAGCTCAGGTTTTGTCTGGAGAACGTATTCGGGCAGAGGGCTGACGTCGTAGAGAACCTCGCATTTACCGGTGATGGTATCTTCCATGGTTTTGTAAGAGCCGTAAGCGTTGTCATTTTCAGGTTTCTGATTCAAGCGGGACTTCATCGCGTTCTCACCCTGAGTATCAACCTGGAGCTGACTGACGATGGACTTGATCATATTGACCTCCCAGGTGGGCAGCGATTTTTCGACAACGAGGTCTTGGATCGCACCATTCTTGAACTCAATTTCGAACGGCTTTTCACTGAAGCCACCATCCTGGTAGTTGATCTTGTTCTCCGGAAGAGGAGAATCCCATCCACCTGGTAGCTGAGCGTGAATGTCCGCGACCTGAGCTTTCTGAATTCTACAGCTCAGCCCGTTAGTTTCTTTAGCCTGGCATTTCAGCTGAGCCTTGATGTCAATACCGGTGTACTGGTCAGCGACCTGGTGGAGACCAGCCAAGGTGCGACTATGCACCTGGTAGGTGTACTCTCGGCCACGTTTCCATGCCAAGTTATCACTGGCGGATACGATTCCCACTGTACAGATAAATCAACCAAATTCTAACGTGGGTGCTCGCAGATCATAGTTTGGGTTAAATATGATTTGGTTTTGAATTTCGAACACTTTGAAGCGTCGATCCGCAACTGGTTAATGATTTTTCAATTTTATCCCATAATTTGTATACAATGATAAAAATAGATCAGTTAGCAATATGGATTAGGTAAAGAGTTTCGGGGTACTTACCAAGGAGACACAAAAGCAGAGGAGACCACATTCTGCTGGTTGATTTCCAGAAGCAGTGATTCGAACCGATACTGCAAGGGCTTTTATACCAATCGAGAGCTAATCTCTACGTCATTCACCCCTCTGACTTTGCCGGGTTTAGCAAACGTTACAATGTACAACGCGTGGACATTTTTTCGAAAAACTGCAGACTTCCCTCGCATGTTGCAGATCTGACCTATTTGCCACCGGATGCTTAAGCGATAATCAGTCTATACGATCGACTCAGACACAACCTTATGACCTGTGATATCTCTGCGAAAGTGACTGCGCCTTGCGTATTCTAATCTTCCGAATTCTAATCAGGTAAGTATATTCAAGATTCCAAAAACCACATAATAGAATAGAGGACAGGTATAAAACTGGCCAGTGAATTACTTGTATGAAAATGATTGATAGACGGAAACTTTGAATTACATGCAAATACTGGAATTCGCAAATTCGTTATAATTTCAGTTGATTATTGATCCATATTAATAAATTCGTAATATTTGGTATGACAGGTCTAATATTTATCGTCCTATAGCTATGATTAAAAATGAAAGTATCACGCGGTTAGCGGCATGAGGTCATATCTACCAAATCGGCAATTTTGATTGCAAAAAGTGGTATAATTTTTTTGCACGGCATTTGCTATATAGCAATTTCAAACGCATAGATCTATTGAAATTACAAAAGAAAAAGCTACAGGTAGAACGTCGTATGTTAGGTGGATACGACCTTGTGTCATAAGTTACCGTCAGTTTTGTGCATAGAGTAACAACTAAAAGGGCGTTTATCCACCAGTCCTTACAACCTTATACTTTCATATCATCGATTTCTCGGTTTCAAAAATTCTGCACATATGTTCATGCTTTTTGCGTAGGTACAAGAAAAAAAAAAAAAAAAAAATGATACGACCTTATACCATTAGATACGCGATATGTCCATGTATTGAGGTCAAACTTAAATGCTGCCCGCATAAGTCTGAACATTAATTCTCAAACGTCATAGGTGAGATAAACGAGAAGTAATTCCCCATAAAAATCGATCTAATATCTCATCGTAGATGATAAACGAAATCCTTTACGTCAAAGGTGGATCAGGGAATTCCCAAAAAACCGGTTCTCCGTACTTTTTCTCAAGTTTCTCTTTGGCTCTTCCATTATCACCTAGCACATTTCTAACTCATAATTCGCTATTAGTTTCGCAACGTATTCATTGATAAAACATGAACTGATGTGATTGCGAGCCCAGTGGCTCAGAAAGTCCCAGTTTCTTTAGGAAACTGAAAATATCCAAGTATGAAAATTGAAAGGTGTAACAAACCGTGGAAAACAACGGCTATTGGGATTATAAAAAATGTAATTGAGGTGGGAAGTCGTAGCTGGCATAAATCAACATTTTCTTTTTCACACAAATAAATAGTTCAACGCTGCAAAAATATTCTTCCAAAGCTTTATTGTCAAATTCATCAAATTTTCGAAGTATAGCCCCTTCACAGGTACGAGATGGACGTAGCAGGCTGCAGTTGCTGCAGGTATAAAGCCATACAGGTCCCGTAGTTTCTTCGGCATTCCATCGATGTGGGAACAATAGAATTCTCTGAAAACGAGAAAGGTCTTCTCTATGAACCTGGAATAGCTGACAGAGCGGTTACCAATTGTGAGTATCGCGAAAATGTGAAAAACTTGAATGCTTTTTTCTCGAAGATACATTTTTCGACTCGGAGTTCAGGATAACTGAATAACTATGCAATCAATTGACTTCTGCAAGGTAGGCACGATTTTTTAAACTCTTTTTGCTGTGCCTATTACAATTTTTCATATTTACCAAACTTGAATGGAAATTTTGAATTTTTGATTCTAGATGACTCAGCTTGCTTCTAAGCTGCACGCCAACAAGTTACACACCGTAGGCAGCCCATTGCAAAATCGTACACAATCGTGCAATGAATAAAGATAATTGCAAGAACCTCGGGTCTTCTTCTTTTTTTTTTCTGAACACGCTTTTCATGTTTTTAGACAAAAACAAAAATCCAATACCCTTTCTTAGTTTTCTGAACACGAATTTCTGAAAATTACTCATTGTGTCGCCCGCTCCAAGCAGAATCTTCTTCTGAATATAATGCACGTGTAATTTTAATCGAAAGATGAAAATTGAAGCCATTAGAAAATAGATAACGAGCTATGATACTCATCTCAGTGCATCGGCAGTGGAATTGTACGTGTTGTACATTTTTCTCCACGGAATTTGCTGAACGTGCAATATCTTTTATTGATAAATCCTGTATTTCTACCACAGTCAGTATATGCGACAGAATTTCGAAATTTTTCATAGTAGAAAATTGCTAGTTTTTAGAAATAGAAATTAGATGTTAAATATGGATCAGCTTTAGACAAAGACCATATAAATAAAGGAAGGGAATTTAACGAAATAAGAATATTCAAGCTACGAATGAGCTTGATAATAATCCATGATATTCTGAAGTGACGAGAATCGATTCTTAATTTTTATTGATTCTCTAATCATTAACTAATTATGAATACAAGATGATAATTCGCAGATGTATTAGAAGACGGGCTAAAATGACTGGAGGTTTTTGAATTGAGTGACTGGAATTATTAAAGACGACTGTGATCCAATCGAGTGCAAGTACAGTGGCTTGAAACTTTGATCTATGATGAGGACGGAACCTCAGTGTCATAATAATTTATATAAAGAATAAATTATTCATACGGTAGAGAAACAATTTGCTTGTTGCTGTATATGCACGCATGTGAATAGTAGGTGTAATATAATGCAATTGTAATTTGGATAAGAAAAAATTTATCTAAAACCTTATCCTATTTTTCCGTAATCAGTTTTTACATCGAAAAAGAGGGAAGGGTAAAATTTGTCAGGTTTGGGAATAAGTGGTAAAAGACACGTGGTATAATTTGCATGATCGGTATTTACTATTGAATATTTGCTACATTCTGAATTCGTTTTTTTTTTACATTATTCAAATAATTTTTCGAATCGCTAATAAACAATTTCTAATATTTTTACTTTCGTACTACGAGCATAATCCGTGAGGGTATCGTGGTCGTCGTATAAAGCATCATCAATGCACATCGTCGAGTTGTTCATGCGACGTAATTTCCATGGCTTACTGGTTGCCACCAGCAGCACATTGAGAAGGAACTGAAATCCTGGCGTTCTTGTTGTTGGCCTTCTGCCTCAGGTCGGGGTTAGCTCCTTGCCTGATGCGCTTGGCCATGTCCTGTGCTTGACTGCTGTTGGGGATGCAGTGCATGGGGACGGTCTGCTTGTGGCTCTTGGCGGCGTGGCATCCCGGAGCGCATGATGGGTATGGTCTCAGGGAGAAACAGATCTGGTTGTTCTCTTCGGTGACCAAAGTGCGGTACTTGGTGCAGGTATGATCCGAAGATGACGAAGTACGTTTCTCAGAGTGCATGTTGCGTCCGGCCTCTCGGTCACTGACAACGTTACCGTGAAGGATGGTTTGGGAATAGCAACGAGACTTGGAAACTTTTCCGCTGTTCTTCATAGCAGGTCCTTCGCACTGGTCTTGTTTGGTCAGAGCATAGCTGGCGGTGAAAATCTCGGGCTCCTGGAGGATGCAGTTCTTTGGAGAGGTGAAATCGGTGGCTGGTTCTCCGGTGAAGGTACCGCAGAGACCACGGATCTGGTCACGGTAGTTGTTGCTCAGAATCAACTTGATGCGGGTTCCGTCGTAGATTGCCTTGATTCCGTAAGCTTCGGAACGGATGATCACAGTGGATCCTGGTTGACGGTTAGCTTCGAACTGAACCTCGCCGTCTTGGCTGTGGCGGTAGACCTGCTTTTCGGAAAGCTGAACCTGGCGACCGTTCACTTTGACGACCGGATTGGCGCCGTTGGGAGACATGTGGATTTCGGTTTCGCCCAGAGACAATTTGTATTCCCTCTCGTTCTTGTTGACGTCACGTCCTACAACGCTCACTTCCATGTTGTCTGGGATATTCTGAGCCTGGTCCCTCGGAGAGTCGTAGTCGTCGCTATCGTCGTCGTCGTCGGGGATCGCGGTCATCACAACGTGCCAGCAGTTGCCGAGTTCGATGGGGTAGGTCTTGTTGTCGAAGGTGGAAGCCTCGTTGTTGTCGATGACGCAAGTTGCTGAAAATGAAATTGAGAATACAGATTCGACACGATTTTTAGAAACTGATATGACATCGGACACGGGTGTATCAACTTACGATTGTACTGTCCGGCGAGTGCTTCCCATCCAAGTTTACGTGCAGCCGATTGAACGGGGTCTAGAGCAACGATGGGGCGAGCCCATTCGGCGATTTCCATGTTGGTGATGTTAGCGTCCAAGTTCGGTGCGTTCATGGTGACATTGACGTATTCAAAGTCGGGAGAAATTTCGTATTCGAAGTCGATTCGGCCCTCCTTCTGATCTTGGGGATCGATGGTGTTTTCGTAGGCATTCTGGTATGCGAGGTGGCGAACGAGGCCGTAGGCTTGAGCCGAGATGTTTTTCACGAAGTTTGGTACCTGTTCGAATTTGACGGTCAAGCTACCCTCGTCGAAGAGGTTAGCGCCAGCGGTCACGTTGCGGCAAGCTGAAAGAGCCTTGTTACCCTGTTGCATTTCCTCGGCGCACTGTCGGGCCATCGAGCTCTTGCGAAGATATTCTTTACGCTCATCGGACTGGTTCAATTTACCTTGGATTTGTACTCGGGCACCGGCCTGTCCTTTCTCACCGAATCTGATATCAGCCTGGAATTTGCTGCTCGCATCGGCTTTCAATGCCTTGATGAAGTCCATAACGGGAACTCTGGGGCTCGAGCTTTGAGCAGCTGAGCTGATTTCGTAACTCTTTCCCTCAGCAGGGCTTGCGCCAGCGTAGAACAGAACACGGCTGCGATTGGCAACGTTGCTGCTAGCCATTGCAAACGTGGCAGCGAACTGAGCCTTGTGCTTGCCCTGGAACTCTGCACCGAGATCGAGAACCTGAGCGTACGCATCCTTGATGCCGGCAGCGGCTTGTTTCAGGAATTGCTTCTGACGGTGTTCGCTGTCAGGTTCCCCACTGCTTGGCTGAGGTGCTTCGGCATGTTGGTTCTTGGAGTCACTTTCGTTTTCGTTGTCGTAGTCGTAGTCCTCGTTACCGTTGGCAGCCGAGCCAGACGATTTACGGCCTGCAGGGTGACGGTAGCCTCCCTGCGATTCTGAGTCGGAATCACCGTTCATTCCCATGGTGTAGTTGGAGTAGGAAGCCGTGAGTACAACGGCGTTGTTACTGCTGCGCTTAGCGTCCAAGTAGAGATTGTAGTTCGATTGCTGAATGCTTTCCTCGTCCCCGAAGAAGGCGATAGGTGACATCGCGTCGTGAGATTGGAGCATTCGTGTAGCCTTAGCCCAGGTGGTTTCGCGAGGATCGTCCTGGCTCTCAGCGACAAAACGGAAAGCGAATCCGGTAGATTTCTGACCGAAGGTCCATTCGTTCTCCTGCGAATCGCGAACGTTGACGAGTTGGTGACCCTTCTGCTCAGGGACTGGTTTTTCGCTGAGAAGTTCTCTTTGCGCGGTGTACGGCCAGTTGCTGTAGTGAACCAGATTGTAAGTAGCGTCCTTGTTGATGGGCTGCAACTTAGCGCGGACGTGGCTGTTTTCGATATCGACGGATACTTCGGCGCTCAATGGTAAGTTGACCTGGAAGTTCTTGTCGAGACCAGCGATATGGTGCTGGTGGCTGGCGGGGTTGACGAATCCAATCCTGGCGATCATCTTCTTCGAGTATACGGCGTGGATGTTAGCGTGGATCTTGACTGAATCGGGGATGGAGATTTCGTCGTCGGAGCCTTCGTAACGCGGTTGGGGCTGAGCCTGGACCTCACCACCGTATTGTACCAGGGATGGAGTTCTCATGGTGTAAACGAAAGGCAAACCCATGGCAGTTGGGAAACTGACGGTCAGTTCGTTGCCAGCGTACAGTTTGGTGTAGTTGAATTTCTGGCCGTGTTTCAGACCGGCTACGGCTTGCTTGACGTCTGAAAATGTTTCCAGGTACGTTTTAATTAGAAATCGTTTACCCAAACAGGGTGCAAATAACTGCAGGAACTTTCATTCAAAGTATAGTTTACTTACACTTCGGGAGTTGCTCAATGGTGTTGTTGTCGAATGGTATGAAACGGTTCCATTGAAGGGAGCTGACCAAAATGTTTCCTTCGAGTTGCTCCTGGTCGTTGTTCTGGATGTTGAGTGCATCCAAGATGTTTTCAGGGCTGAACGGAGTGGATTTGCGGTTGCCTTTCTGTTGATTTTTGTGATGTTTGTTATTTCTGTTGTTGTCGTCATTGTCGTCGTCGTCTTCGAACTGGTCGTAAAGAACATCGAGCAAGTCGTCAACGCTAGATACTGCAGCTCCATAATAGGATGTGGGCATTTCGAATCCACCCTTGCTGCGGCCCAAGGTACCATATGCGAGCTGAGGTACGATGCTGTCCTCACTTCCGATCCAATTTGCGCTTGCTTGGTAGGCTGCGTTCATCTGCTCAGCGCTGAATTCGCGTAACAGTCTGCGGGAATACTGGAGACCCATGTTCTCGGTGGTGAGGAGAGGGGTTGCGGAACGTGCATTCGCAGAGCTAGACAGAACCGGAAATTTTAGAATACTCGTTTACCGATTCAGTGTCGCCAACGAGTGGTATACTTACAGTTCAGGTTCGTAAGATTCAGCGGCGGATTCGATGGCGGACTTTACGGCAGAGTTGACCTGCTTGTCGGTATCTTCGTTGGTGAATTCGGCCATACGTTGGAGCATGCTCGCAGGTGGGTTGGTCCTCATCAGCTGGTAGACAGCAGCGGTACGAACTTCGGAAGCTTCTCCGGTGTTCTGGTAGATTCTGTAGAGAACGGCGCGTGCCAGTTTGGGTTGAAGCTTGGCCAGTTTGTCCATGGAGAGAACCATCATCAGACGTTGGAAGGTTGACGCTTCTTCTTTGCCTTCCAGGTATGGCTCGAAGGTAGCGAGCATATCGGGATGAGCAACGTTTCCAAGAGCGCGAATGTACACCTGAATCTTTGGGCTGTCAGCTTCGCGGATGGCATTCTTAAGTTGTTTGGCGATGTAAGGAATCCATTGCTGTTTTAGTGCCTGGCTGTTCTTGGAAGATAGACGACCGAAACTGTGAACAGGGTAGCGGTTGTGAGCTGAATCCTGGTCCACCTGGGATTCGCGTACGAGATCGGCGAAAGCTAAGATCGCGGTGGAGTTGAGGTGAGCTTGTTTGGTAACTTCAGAGCTAGTTGCCAGTTGGAAGAAAGCATCCAGGTACTCTTGCGTTGGTTGTTTGCAAGTGCTTGGAAGTACGGCTATCAATTGGGCGGCTTCGGAACCCTTCACCTTCTTAGTGGCGATCCAGTTCTTGATGTTGGCGAAAGCAGGGCCGGTACCAGCCTGAGCAACTGCGTCACGGTAGGCATTCCATGCGGCGCACTCCACGCTTTTACCTTGGTTGTTGTCATCACCACAGGATTGAGAGGCTGGTACGTACACCTCGTAGAAGGCTTGGTCGATTTGTTTTTGGCTCATAGTGGCTAGCAGGGAAGACAGGTGAGAGAACTTCTCGAGGGTATTCCGTTGCGGAATGTCGCTTGGCTTCTGAAGTTCAGCAGCGATCTCATTTGAGAGTTTCTTGGCAATGGCTACTGGATTCACTTTGCTGGACAGGTGAATCGCATTTCCCTGGTAACCGACGAAGAGTGGTAGCAGGGGAGTTTCAGGGGCGAATGACAAGGTAGGAATTGACTGCGAGGATCTTTCGTGGCTGCCGCTTTCGCTGCTAGAGCTGCTGGAACTGGAATCGGATTCCGCGTCGGCTGAGCGAGGGTTGCGACGTCCATGTTCGTTCTGGTTTTGCTTTCCACCACGGTTTTTGTTGTCCTCTTCGGAGGATGAAGAAGACGAGGAAGAAGAGCTGGAGCTTGAAGACGAGGAGGAAGAAGACGAGGAGGAAGACGACGAAGAGGAAGACTCATCTGAGTCGGCGTGGTTGTGGCTGGGACGACGGTGGGTGTTGGCCTCAAAAGGGCTGTTGTAACTGTACACGAGATTACCAGCAGATTCTGGGTTTGATGGCGATTTGGGGTTTCCAGAAACAGGGTCGACGGATTCCAGAGTGACGTTCAATCTGCTGACAACCATACCTTTCTGGCTGTTCGCCAGAGTTGGGCTAACCGCAATTTTGTTGGTAGTAACTGACGACTGGATAGTATAATCGTCCAACCTTCCGGAGATGACGACGCGACTGACGGAAGATTTCTAAAAAGAACAATTCAAGATTTACTCGAAGACCTACATTTCGAAGTCACGGAGAATACTTTCTCTCCTCTTTGGTATACTTACAGCGAGGAAATCACCCATTGAGTTGCTTCCAGCTTCCCAGTTGGTAGATCCACTGATACCATGGTGGTATCCCATGCGCTGATCACAGTTGCTGAAGTTCTGAGTCTTCACGATGTCGATGATTTGTCCGGCACCTTTCAGGTTTGGAATCGGAGCGAGCTCAGGTTTTGTCTGGAGAACGTATTGGGGCAGAGGGCTGACGTCGTAGAGAACCTCGCATTTACCGGTGACGGTGTCTTCCATGGTTTTGTAAGAGCCGTAGGCGTTGTCATTTTCAGGTTTCTGGTTCAAGCGGGACTTCATCGCGTTCTCACCCTGAGTATCAACCTGGAGCTGGCTGGCGATGGACTTGATCATATTGACCTGCCAGGTGGGCAGCGACTTTTCGACAACGAGGTCTTGGATCGCACCATTCTTGAACTCAATTTCGAACGGCTTTTCACTGAAGCCACCATCCTGGTAGTTGATCTTGTTCTCCGGAAGAGGAGAGTCCCATCCACCTGGTAGCTTAGCATGAATATCCGCGACCTGAGATTTCTGAACCTTACAGCTCAGTCCGTCAGATCCTTTAGCCTGGCATTTCAGCTGAGCCTTGATGTCAATACCGGTGTACTGGTCAGCAACCTGGTGAAGACCAGCCAAGGTGCGACCATGCACCTGATAGGTGTACTCTCGGCCACGTTTCCATGCCAAGTTATTACTCGCGGAGGCGATTCCCACTGTACAGAAATATCACCGAAGTTCTAACATAGGTGCTCGCAGATCATAGTTGAGATTGACTTAATTTAAGCTTCGGATTCCGAACACATTGAAGTGTCGATCCTCAACTGATCAGTGATTTGCCCCTTTATTCCCATAATTTATATGTGATGATAAAAACTGGATTAGGTAAAGAGTTTCGGGGTACTTACCAAGGAGACACAAAAGCAGAGGAGACCACATTCTGCTGGTTGATTTCCAGAAGCAGTGATTCGAACCGATACTGCAAGGGCTTTTATACCAATCGAGAGCTAATCTCTACGTCATTCACCCCTCTGACTTTGCCGGGTTTAGCAAACGTTACAATGTACAACGCGTGGACATTTTTTCGAAAAACTGCAGACTTCCCTCGCATGTTGCAGATCTGACCTATTTGCCACCGGATGCTTAAGCGATAATCAGTCTATACGATCGACTCAGAAACAACCTCATGACCTGTGATATCTCCGCCGTCGTGTCTGGGCCCTGCACATTCTACTCATCCGAATTCTGATCAGGTAAGTATATCCAAAATTTCAAAAGCCACCCAACATAATATTATATTAACTAATCTCTATCGCACGGTCGTTCCAAGGAGTGCCATAAGACAGGCCAGTAAATTACTGCTATTCAAATGATCGGAAGAAGAAATCTTTGAGTTAGATTCAAACAGCGCAATTCTTATATTGATTTCAATGCGGGATTGTTATTTCTCCACATTAATATATTCAATCAATTATTGATCATCGAGGGCTTCTCATTCATTGCACTGCAACTATAAATGAAAATGAACACATCATCCATTCGCGCAATACGGGAAATAAAAATAAGTTCAAAAAAGGGAAAACCGAGTACAAAGCGAAATTAAAAGGGAATGCCACGTGTATATTCTTTCAGGGTGTTCCAGATCGCTCCAAATTTTTGTTTACAAGTTTTCAAAAAAAAAAAAACAAAAAAAAAAAACAAATTTCTATTTCAAGTAATTGAAATTTACCATCGAAATAATTATCATCGCATTTCTTCTCTCAACCGATCTGTTCCGCTCGCTCTCCCCTGCCCATTCTAAACACTACGTTAATGGATTCAGGTCATAGCTAAATTCTGCCCGCATAGGTCTGTAATTAATTCCTAAACGTCATAGGTAATCCGGACGAGAAGCTAACTCCCCGTGAAAATCGATCCGACATCTCATCCTACATGATAAACGAAATCCTTTACGTCAAAGGTGGAACAGGGGATTCCCCAAAAGCCGGTTCTCGGTACTTTGTCGAAAGTTTCTCTTTCGTTACACTATAATTATTACCAGTACAGTTCTAACTTATAATTCGCTATTAAAATCGCAACGTATTCATTGATAAAACATAATTCGGCTAAAAGAGTCCCAGTTTCCTTAGAAAAATCGAAATATTAAACCGCAAAGTAAATAAAAGGTAAATCAATGTACCAACGCGCGTGGGGTTTCATCCAATTATAAAAATCTGCATGAACGGGAGTAGATAGCGATCACCTATGACACAGACATATATACGACGAATCGTAAACTTCGAACAGTGTATCAGCAGTGGAATTAAACGTATTGAAATTTTTGTTTTCCCACAATTTGCTGAACTTGCAATGGTCTTCATTAATCAATCGCATACCAAGATAGGGAGAAATCGCAGCTCACTTTAATCAGCGATATACTCACAGACGTTGAACCTTGAACCGTGCTTGTCGACAATGTCAAACATCTCGTTGCAGTACGATTCAATGATAAAAATTTCCTCATTGATAATTAGACGAAATTCATTACTCACACTGCAGCTGATTTCAAAATCGGCCCGAATTTTCGGCGCCGGATTCTCTCGCTAGAATTTTTTTCGCCAGAAATAAGACAGCGCGAGTTAGAATGCAATGTAATAATTCACAGCTCACAGTTTCGCGAACTGAGCTTGGGAAGCCCCGAAGTTATAGTCCTTGCAAATATACAATCGCGATGTGTGTCCTTTCGTGGATCCATTCAAGCCAATACGTCATATAGGCGCCTCTACAGTCCATCAAGAGACTCTCGATAATTAATTCAATCACCTCAATTATCCTAGCCTTGAGTATACCTTCGTCTGACCTATCTGCAAGTTTATTCCGAAAATTGATTTCAATAATCTGCGGTCTGCAGAATTTCGCTATATTTTATTCATCATTCCGTACGTCGTTCTGCGAGAATCGTTTATATCTTTATATTACTTGGAAATGAATTTATGTCTGCATCGTACAGTGCAGACGATACAAACATATATATGGTGATTATCGTTGGAAACAATTGTATCAGGAAGTCTTGTGGTTAACCGTAGATATTGCGTATGTATGGGACTTTATCAGAAGAGAACAGTACTGTGTATATTTACATATGTTTGCGTTAAGGCGTTGTTGGCTAATATAGCCGATTAGTTCAGCATAGAAAACAGACTTTATACTAATGAGGAATGAACGTTTTTTAACGCTTAATCGAAGTATTAGGCTTCTGGCTGTCGAAATAACAGATAAATCATGGCATATCATTAATATAACTTCGACGTAGTCCGAAACGGTAGAGTCAAATTTTATCTACTTGTTATTTAAACGAAACATGGAATGTTATGGAGTCATTAACGCGATCGTTAGATTACTGAACTAAAATCTCTCTGCAGTTTAAATGTGTCGAGTCCTTATCGAAGAATACCGAGAAAGGGCTTGGCTGAGATCGGGTTTTTCCCTGGGGGAAAACAATAGCGCATAATTGTATACATCATCAAAGCTATAGAGATAATTCTGCGTCGTATAGAACAAAGAAAATAAATTACGAATATGTAATAACGCGCGTCAAACGGTTGCACTAACGGTCAGTATGTGGAACAATAGCTGCCTAATAGAGAAAACACGATATATCGAAAATGTCCGACGAAAAACCCGATATTCCTGTTTCTCTGTCGTCGAACGATTATAACGAATTCTACGCAGTTAAATAAAGAAAATAAATTTCAAATGAAGTAAAAAACGATTCTATTTCTATTCGTTATCCCATTTCATGTCACGTTTGGGGAGAAACTATCTACGCAGATTTTTTCAGTCTACTTTCTTTCATGGTCACTCGGTTTTTCCATTAGTTTAGTCCCGTGGGTGACCAATGATCGCATGAAACAATGAATAATTGTATCGCAATATAAAATACGTCTGTCATCGTCGAGGCGTGTATAAAACCGGAAAAGTTAGTGTGCAAATGCTACACCGACACAGACGCATATTAGCTATGGGTACTATCCAACTTTGACGATCGTGTTCTGCGTTTAATCGTAAGAATGATTCGCAAACCGCATCGCATCGGTTGCATATACTACGGGATGTTTATTCATCGGTGGTTCGAAATGATAAAACTAACTGTAACCGATAATTCGGCAAAGAGTCGGATCGGTGCGATCTTTACTTGCTTAAAAAACTTGCGAAATGAGGTATAAATTAAATATTTCAGGTTTAATAAAGAAATGAGAGCTTTATTTCTTCGCGCATGTAAAGATACAGCTTCAAAAATTGCAGAAGACGAGAAATCTTGGAGCTTGGAAACCCGTTTCTGTACTTTTTGTCCGTAAAAATCCTCCCGTCAGGGTTTTTCGTTCGATGTAAACGACTTGTATACTATATTACACTATACATCGGTATATACATGTAATATTATTTCATTGATGAGATAGAACAACGTAACGGAAGATAATGCAAAGTATCGATAAGATTACACTTTCGCAAACAGAAATAACGATGATCCGCGGTTTCATTTCGATCGTAAATAGAATACAAATCTTGCCAAACTGGTTGGTTGTCTTCACGTGAATCGTGGTATGTATGTATCGTCATAAGTGTTTGGAGAATTTAGCGGGAAGTTACGGCAAGGTTTCCCCGGTACGTAAACGCGCAGAACAGAGGAAATAATCGGCGCATTCGAAGCGTTCGTTATAGGTAAAATTTAAGGTGGGAGAAACCTGGCTCGACGATTTATATACGTCCGTACCGAACCTTTCTCTACCAGCCACGAGCGATCCACCATCGAACAAAGACGGTCACTAGTCGAAATTATAGAGTCCCATCATACGACAGATAGAAATCTATACATCGCAAAAATGGTGAGTTTTTTTTCCTCGTTTCGTTTAAAGAAAAACGTTAAAAGTGTGACAAAACAGTGATTCCTAACTAAATTTTTCCACGTAAAAATATCGGGAACGATTCTCCGCTCGTTTAACGACAGTTTCATCAAATTTATTCATTCATTTACAGATGATTAAATACGCTGCGCTTCTTTCGGTGCTCGTTGTGATCGGCGAAGGTCAAAGATCCCCCTACGCAGGATCGGTTAATCAGCGTTACCCTCAGGTACTGCCCAGGTTCCAGGAAGAGCAGGATAATTTGACGTCGACTACGACGGTGGCATCTGTGAATAATCGGCTAGGAGATGAAACTGGGAATTCGTCTCGTTCTCCGAACGGTGGGGCTGCCCAAACGCCGGCTATTGCAGCTCCGGTTACAGTTCCGACTACGACAAGCGAGCTTCCGGTTCTTGCTTTGGGACAAGGCGAATTCGTTGATAGAATTCAGACCTGGCCAGAGGATAAAAGGCCCTTTTGGTGGACGAACAGAGAGCAGATCGCGGCGCATCTTAATCCTGTAAATCAGGCCAATGTCGTCAGGCCTGATGTTAGTGCAAGGGGAACTTTCGAAGGAGGGAAATAGAATGTTATCTATTAATATTAGATTCGGTAAGATATAATATGATCCAGATGCGCTGTCGAGAAAACATAATGTTGGAAATTTAAGAACTTCAAGCTGCTTTAATACGACTATTATAATTTTAAGATGAATGCGATTTTACTGTTATAACAATTGATTATGATTCCATGAGAGATGATAATAAGAATTTTGACTGAATTTTTAATAGTATTTTTGCCTTGTCACGTTCGATTTTAATTTCCCGATCATTCGTACATACATCCTCGATCTACGTTTAATATTATACAATTAAAACCGTCCAGTGATTGGTCTTTATAGCCAGAAGGCATTTTCTACGAATGCTATTCAATTCTTAAGGTCGACGGCTTTTTGAATTTTTAAATTGAGAGGCGGGAAGGCCGAAATATCTGACGATATAGTTAGCCATCGTTTGACGAGAATTAAAACCGGACAAACTAGATGGTTGGTTGGTATGACGTGTGAGAATTGGACAAAGTAAACGGCAAGGTTTGTAAAACATCCGATGACGGCGACACTGTCTCAAGGTTCCATAATCTTCGGTATCCCAGTTGGAAATATATCGAAAAGTTATCGATAAGTCGCATTGAAGAACAGCATCTCTAGCCGAACGAACGGAGATCCGATAAATAGTAGGAGAAGAGAGGATGATGCTCTGGTCTTCCACCAGGCAAACATCAAACATGTCGTCTAAAAACTTAATTAACTGAACTAAAGCCCACCGTATATACATACCTGTAGTATATATCCCTTGGGTTTAATAGTTATTCGAAAAATTATACTATTAAATAAACCGAATAAATAAATAAACAAATAAATAAGTAAATTATTAAATGAATAAAGTAAATGCGAAAGAGAGTATAACGACTTATTTAAATGAGATAAAAACAGTATACATACATATAACAAAGATAAACCGTAGATATAAATAATAATCAAATTTCATTTATTTTTCTTATTATTTAACCTAACATATGACGTATTAATTAAATAACGTTAATCTACGTTGATGATTAATTTATATGAAAGAAACCGATCGCTACCTACCTACCTACCTACCTACCTACCTATCTACCTGTCTGCCTGCCTGCCTGCCTGCCTATCTACTTAACCGAAAACTGATCCTCGACACTGTCGCGTTACCTCGGAAGGTCTAGAGCGAGTCTATAGAGTACGAGGCGAGACACGCTTCTCCGACTATATACAACAATACACAACGGATCTCGCCTCGCTACTATCAACTACATACTACGATAGAATACGATAAATACGCTCTTGCCATGTCGGGAAGTGACAGCCCAACATTTTTTCACGGTCAACCATGGTCGAGTTGGATAGAAAAAATCGGTAGAGACAAACCGTTGAGTAAGTATATCGTGGGATCTGTATTCAATTGACAAAAATCAACGTCGGCATGTATCAATTCGGTTTTAAACATGACCGAGAAGTGACGATCCCGAGGCGACCTAACCCTACTTTTTACCATTCTTTTGTCCGACATTGATTCACTCTCGATAATAATCGTGTAGATTATGATTTCCGATCGAATATAAACGAGTGAGGAAGAGAATCGCCAAATTTTATTTATTCCTTTATTCATTTATTCATAATTATTGTTTGACAAAAGTTTTTCTTTCGATTTTTTTATATCGATGTTGTTGTTGTTGTTGTTGTTTTTTATTCATTATTATTGTTTTAATATAGGTGACGATGAGACTGAAGACGAACCTAGAAGCTCGGTTATGCGACTTGCTGCGGAAGGTAAAAATATAAACAAACAAAAATTAAAGTAAAATATTAATAGTGATATATTCTCTGTTGAGAAGCTTGTTTCATTGTAAAATGTAAAATAATGTAGATTTGTTGATTATTATTAAAAAAGAACAAAAAAAAAAAAAAAACTAAAAAACAAAAATACTATCTTTATCGTTACCAACTTTATTTCTCAGTCATTCTATCGCCCAATTTTTATACATTAATTATATTAAAAATAGTTTTAATTACGTATCTTAGTTAGTCAATTATTATACGTTGTAAGAATTTTGAAACGTCGTTGAAAGGAAGCCGAGAATAATTTAAAAAAGACTTTGGCTGCGATCAGGATCTCTCGAATCGATTAGCTTCTTATTTTCTTTGGATGGAAACGTAGAAAGACAGACGATAACTCTCTTGTTATTATATTTTCATTTCAGATATCGACCTATACGGGTTTTGCCCAGAAAGAGATGCGTTTTATGGAGTGGTTTGCGAAATTTGTAACGCCATAGTTAAACCTCAAGCTCTTATACAACACATGGGTTGGTAGTTCTATTTTATATACCTACTAGACTCACGACAATAGTTGTTAGCTGTATTTGTCTAGGTATATCTACGGCGAATACTTATGACGTGGAGTTGTTGTTTTATTACAGAAATACGACATCCATCGGGTACAGTGAACCTACCGCCACCAGCAACGCCGTTAGTAAAACCACTGGCAAAAGCCGCCTACTGTAAGGTATCGAAGTTGAAAAAGGCCCAGACCTCGTCGATACCGTCTAGTAGTAAAACAAATAATTCAACGAACAAACGAAGCGCAGAACAAGCAAATCTGCAGCCACAATTACCTCTCACCTCGCCACGATCACCCCTCGAAAACATTCCGATCCAAATACCGAACGCGGCGTCGACGGTAGCGTCTTCGAGCCCGGTTAAAAGTCCGGGTAACGGGAGTCAGCCTCGTCGGAAAAAGCTTAAAACCGAACGCGCGTCTCTCAAAGACAGGGAATACGACCCGGACCGACACTGCGGTGTTTGGAATGAAGAAACGGGAAAACCGTGCACGCGATCGCTCACCTGTAAGGCCCACACGGTCTCGTTGCGGAGGACGGTTACGGGGAGGAGTAAAACCTTCGACAAACTCCTCGCCGATCACAGGGCTGCGAAGGAGCTCCCGCCGCGTCAACCGAAAGTGATATTGACGGGTACTGTAACGGTTTCATCGGCCGTTACGAATTTAAATAGCTCTGGTATCGGGGCTGCGAATACACCCGTTGATACCGCGACGCCGAGTTCACCCCCGGTCCTATCGTTGCCGGATATGTACCCGTTGCCAAAGGTAAAGGCGACGTTATACCTACGAGTTATTAAAACGGAAGGAAATAAACTGCCCAGAGTATTCTCCTTGTTTTCTATTTTGACAGACTAAACTCGAGGAAGACTTCGCCAACGAAGAACTGAGCCTGGAATCGTCGATGGTCAACTCAACGAGCGCATCGAGTTCTATAACAACGCCAATATCGGTTTTACTACCGTCTCTGTCCCCGTTACCGATTAAAAACAGCCTAGATTCACCTGTGGCGACGCTTATACCAGCCGCGACCGTCTCACCGGCGCCTTCGATCGTTCCTGTATCATTGCCGGCGAATCAGCCCTCGATATCTAACATTCTAGAGGCGGAAACGCCGGTGGAACTGGACTCCGAG
This sequence comes from Tenthredo amoena, assembly GCA_963966615.1. Taxonomy (NCBI): domain Eukaryota; kingdom Metazoa; phylum Arthropoda; class Insecta; order Hymenoptera; family Tenthredinidae; genus Tenthredo; species Tenthredo amoena. The sequence continues at coordinate 863,225 of OZ016495.1, read as the reverse complement.
AGCATAACGATCTACTCGCCGATAACGGGTTACAAAGAAGTGGGTAAATCCCAGATTATAGTGCAGATTCCATCGTCCAACAACGCGCTGCAGCATTCGCCCGTTGGAAAGTCATTCACGGCTCAAGCCTCCTCTATGCCGTGTCTGAGCATTTTCGAAAGCTCCCAAACCGCGGGAGTTAACGCAAATCAGATAACGAACGGTAAACGGATCGGGAATCATAGTCATTTGAACAGTGGTAGCAGGTCTCTGAAGAGAAGCAAACACGAATTTCAACAAGAATTTTCAACCGCCATTCAAGTAGTAGAAGCGACTACGACCTCGACACCTTATCCACATTTCAGTGAAATATCATGGTCGAATTGCCACCCAGAACCGTTGGCCGTTAGTCGTTGGCTCCGTATTACATCCAACCGTAAACAATACAATTTTAACATTCACTGACACAAGAGTCTACCTACTCCGGGCTAAGGGTTTATGCCTCGTTCAACGATCTACCTCTTTTACTATTTCGAACTAGTGATTATTTTGTCATTTTTCTTTATCATTATCATTATTATTATTATTATTATTATTATTATTATTATTATTATTATTAATACTGTTAATATTATTATTATTATTATTATTATTATTATTCACGGTTGAATCTAAGGCCTGTGGAGAAGGTTGTTTAAACGGAACTAGAAATCTTCTTTCCTCTCTTAATTTTAAAATACAAAATTTACGAACGGTTGGATAATCTCGCAAATTTTTTTCCTCTTAGTTCCTTCGTACTTTCGGCTAATCGGTTTATCGATATTGTACAGAACTAGCGGCGGTTCTATATCGATAATGGCACAGCTCTTTATTTTTTATTTTTTCATTATTGTTGTACATATATAATATATCAACGAACAAGACGCGACGACGTACCTATATACCGTTATCGCCCACACTGTAATTACGTCGGATCACTTTTCGAAGAAAAGAAAGAAAAAAAAAAACGGTTTTCGAAATATTACAATAAATTCTTAGTGGTTTTATCTATTTTATGCCTTTTTTTTTATTATTATTTTTTTTTTGTTTTTTCTCTCTCGAACGTTATAATTGTACATAGAGTCTGTATGTTGGGCTTTAATTCTTCGAATTTAATTATATGTATTTTTTTTTTCACGGGTTATTATTCCTATACCTATACCACGAGATGATATCGAACAATTATTAATTAAAATTAGATTACTGATTGAATAGAACATCGTTATATTTTTTTATATGAAAAAAAAAAAAACAAAACAACAAAAAACAAAACAAAATAGGATTAATTTATTACTTAGACTATATTATTATTATTATTATTAATTTCATATTTCATTTTGGCATTATCGTGAGCCAGTCTTATTTATTTCTGTATATACATACAGTTGTTCACGTCGTCGAACAATTATTATTATTTCTAATAATAAATTTACTGTACATTTTGTTCTTTTTCTTTTTCTCGATGCTCTGTTTTTTTTTATTTTTTTTATTTTATTTAATCGTTTAAGTTAGTTTCACGCTAGATTTCTACTCTATTTAATATAATTATAATTATTTTATTTTTATTATTATTACAATCGACGCTTAGTAACAATTAATATTGATTCTTTTTATACATTATATTATACTTTAAATTATTGAGAGAAAACGATTTTTCTTTTTGAGAAGAAAAGAAAAGAAAAGAAAAAAAAACCCAGTCAATACATCATCGCATAAAACCAATTCTTTTCGTGTCTGAGATTATTAGTTTCTTTTTTCTTCTTCTTCTTACCATTTCCAGTTTTTAGTAGTAAATGTAATTTATTCCATCGATCCAAAACTCCCGTTATTTTATTATTTATATTTTTCAATAACTGCATGTGTGGGCCAAACGTAAAGCATGAAAAATTAATTTACATACATATAATGTATATATATATATATATATATATACACGCATACGTCGAGATTGTAAAATCACTGCAACCTAGGTAGCAATTGTCGTTAAGCGAATTTAATGGATGAGGAAAAAAAAAAAAAGAAAAATAGAAGAATTAAATAAATAATTGTAATCGTTGTATAAGCACGCAGTAAATTTCTTCACGAAACTACGTTACATGTATAACAGCTGAATTTATCTTCAACATTAAAATTTGTCGATTTATTTTTCCATGTTTTTTGATTCGTCTGATCGATATTTGACTTTTGTGTATGAAATATTTTCAACATGCTAAAGTTTGGGGGGAAAAAACAAAAAAAATGAAAAATAATTTCCATGACGAAAATAAATTTTCAGCTGCTTATAACATTCGTGAGAGTATCTTACAGGGCTATTACCACCCTGTATACAAATAACAAATCAACCAACGTATATAGGTAGAAAAACTTTGTTATACCTGATTTTAAGTAATAATTAATTAGAAGACTTGACTAAAAGATGAGGGATACAAAAAAAGAAAGAACCGAAAAAAAAGGGAAAAACATGAAGCGCATGATATTAAAAACTGCATAATATAGTATACATAATATCTATTGTACGTTTCAAATACAGAATTGAAGATTGTTCTCGTTTTATACGTTTAAAAAAAAAAAAAAAGGAAGGAAAGAAAGAAGTAAAAAAACCACACGATACAATAAATTATACAATAACTTGTTTGAAATACTATAATGATACACACATGAATATATATATATATAATATAATTAAAAACTGAATTGTCAAATAAGTGTTTCTCCAAGTTATTGCATACATATCTATATTCATCATCAACTTAGACACCATATGTAATATTATATGTCGCTTTAAATCAAATTTTATAATCTAAAGACTGCTGTACGTTCTATAAATATTATAATATTATACGAACTGATATAGAACGCCATTTATTATTAATAATTAATAATTATTAATACTGTATGTCATGTGTTAACAATTAATTTTTTTTTTTTCTCATTCTGTTTATTTTCATTTTTTTTTTTATTTATTTCATTATTGATAATCAATCGATTATGCAATAATATAAATGAATTACACGTTACCTCAGCGTGTCTGTAATGTAGTATTATCTAATAGTAACATAGACGACAAATGAATAAACCTGAAACAAAAGAAAAAGGAACTAAAAATAATAAAATAAAATAAAATGAAAAAAAAAAATACAAATAGAAAATACGAAATGCGAAATGCGGTTAAAAATATACGGGAAGTTGAAAACGAAAAGCTTTTAAATTATTATTATTATTATTATAATTACTTCTTATCATATAGATTGTGATATTTAATCTTAGTAAATAATTAGATAATTTTATCTAGTTTATAAATTATTATATAATTATAGAAATATTTTAATAACACCGACAGTTACGTATACGTAGAATTTTTTTTTCTTCTTGTTTTTCTGATCTCTTCCTTTCTTTCTTTCTGTCTTTTTTTTATCTTGCAATTCCTTCTCGCCTCTTTTTTTTTCTTCTAAATTTCTATCGGGTGGTTATTAAATTATTTTCTATCATTCAATAAATATTAAATAAATAGTAGTAACTAATAATAACGAGGCGTAATTTGTTATTATATCTATACAGAAATTATAATCACTACCTACCTACATACCTACCTAACTACCTAACTGCTACTACTTACTACTACTACTAACACAACTACTACTACTACTACTACTATATATATAATATATTATACGAGTGATCCTGAATTATTATACTTGTAGTTTATTTACTGCAAGTTTAATATACATATACATGTATTAATTATTATCATTCATATTAATGTTATCGATTCTATATAAGCTTATTCGCATTATATTATATAAATAGCTGATTACATTAGAAATAATTATACATACATACATACACACATGCATAATTATTATGTATATGTATTGCGCGAGGCATTTTATTACTTAACGCGCTGCAGTTGTATTGTATATTCATATACATACCTATATATATATATATATATATATACGTGGTAAGTTTCAGTTTTTATAAATATATTAAAGAAAGAAAGAAAGATAAAGAAAGGAAAGAAAATGGGAAAAATGAAGAACGAAGAAAAACATAAATAAAGCCAAAAAACTAAGAACTAAGCAAAAATATGAGTAGAAAGCGAGAGAAAAAAAAAAAGAAGAAAAAAAAAAATTCGAACATAGTTTTATTTATTTTTATTTTCTATTTTTCTTGTCTTTTGAACAAATGTTTGAACGATGTCGACGATTGAATAATCTCTCTATTTCATTCACAAAGATATAATACAAAATAGTAATACTATACATATACATATAGCCTAGATATCTAATTATAAATATTTATCGATTATACATGTATAAATATTTAATATTATTATTAATAATAATAATAATAATAATAATACGTAGATCGAAGCAATGATATGCATATGCGTAGGTATATGACAAGCGTGTGTGTGTCTGTATATGAGGCGAACCTATTGATTGAGATTATACATATACATATAATTAAATAAATTGAAAAGATAAGAATAAATAAATAAATACATATACACATGTGAACATGCCGCATCGTTACAGGTGTATATTATAGGTACTGATAAAATTTCTTTTATTTTCGTTTTCTTGTAACTTGTAAATATTAATGAATTCAACAGTTGTGATTATACGATTATCATCATTATTATTATTATTTAATTCGTGAGTAGTCAAATCATTATTATTATTATTATTATTATTATTATTATTATTATATTATAATAGGGTATTTCAAACGAAACGAAATATTAATTATTACTACCCTGTAATACAGTAGAAATATATTATAAGAATTAATTACGGACTTATAATCGATTTCAATATAATATATGTATACTATACGTGTATTGTATATATATATATATATATGTATATAAGTTCGCTGGACTTGTGTTATATTACACTCGCTCGTCCGGGACACTTTTGTAACGAAAAGAATTATTTTAATTTTTTTTTATCCCCCCCCCCCCCCCCCCCCCCCCCCCCGTTTTATTTTCTTCTGTCTGCCTAGGTTTGTTCATTTATTTTATTTTGTTTCCATTCGTTTTTGCCAAAAAAAAAAAACAAAAGACAACTCTCCACGTTTAACCGTATACGATGAATTTTAAATTGTTCCCTTTTTTTTTTTTTTTCTCTTTTTGCATTTCGTCGTATTGTTTTATACCATATATATTGTTATAATATTGAGATTATTATACCTGTAGGTAGTATACACGATACGATAATAATTATTAGACTCCTTTAATGACCGAAATACAAAAACAGTATTTTAACTTTTATTCTACTCATAAATAAGTTGTGTAAATTGAATCCTATATATCGGAAAATAATATGAAACCGAATCTTTTTTAACTCCTGCGATATTTGAGAGAAAGGAAAAAGAAAAAGAAAAAAAAAAAAAAAAAAAACGTAACCATCAGTAACGACAACGTTTATTTCCGGCGTTTAATTATATATACACACAACCCATAATTATCAACAAATACACGTTTTATATTTATTTGTAATTTGGTTGTTCATTCATAACCCCGTTGTATAATATCATTTATGTATATATATAAATTGAATTTCAGACAAAACCGAAAACGAGAAAAAAATAAAATAAATAAATAAATTATGTAACGACAAAACTCTATCGCTATATCTGCTATTGTTATAATATATATATATATAAATGAAATACGACGTTGTATTATAATATCGATAATCATATATTATGCTCTACATAATTCCAGCTGCAGCAGTTGATAATGACAAAAAAAAAAAAAAAATGATATAGAAATGGAAAAAAATAATATCTAATAATAACAATAATGATAATAATAATAATAATATTGAGACAAAAGAAACAATAATAATATTAATAACAATAATAATAATAATAATATTATCTCGTCATTATTATCGCATATAGTGGGCATGGTTATTGGAGTATGTATGTATACGTTCTACTATACAGATTATAATAATAATAATAATAATACATGAGAATATTTTCATGACTGGATAGGATTTTTCGAAATTTCATTTTTTCGTTTCTTCTTCTTTCTCGGTTCTCTTACTTTCGGTCTAGTAGTTTTTTTTGTTTTTTTTTTTTTGGGTTCTTTTCTTTCACGTAATATTACAACACAAAGTGTCATATTTACATGTCGAATGTGTAATCAATTATCGGAAAAATTATTACATATTACCTTGTTGTTCAATATATATATACTTCATAATTAATTAGGGGCAGTAGATGAATCGCTAAGCTCGTATTACTCATTTCATTTCATTTTATTTCTTTTTTCTGTTTTTTTTTTTTTTGTTTTTTTTTTCTGTTTTTCATTATTTCAATCTTTTTGGTTTACATGCAAATGTGGCGAGAAAAAAAATTGCGCCAATGGCTCATTGTATAGTGTATGTGTACATTATCGTGTTACATATTAAACAATTTAAATTTAAACTCGTATATGCTGATTGAATCCCAATTTTTATATCCAATATCTTAAATCTATATAATAAATATCTATCTATTTTTGGATCGCCATCTATCATACCTCCTCGTAGAAGTGTAACATTTACGATGTACAAAAATCGTGTCGAGGAGGCTGATGGTGCACAGTACCTAGGATACGCGCATAAGTATATATCCCACGAAAAACATCCAAAGATGTAAAAAAAGCCGCCAAGTACTCAGACAAAAATCACAATTGCTTTATAAGCGAAACGGTTCGCCAGTCTCTGTCGTGAAATCAAGAAAAATGCCAAGCACCGAACGTACCCTTGCGATTTCTCAGCAATTTGTTAAAAAAAAATAATATAAAAAGAAAAATGAAAAAACTCAAACTCAAACTCAAGTCTACGTTGTGAAGTCGGAGTTTCGTGTGAGGATATCGAAGCATCATTCCAAGAGCTACGTACTTGGCGGGCACATTCGTTTTCTTTCTTTGTGTTTGTTGATCTCACGTTGAATTAATATGACTCTATCGTATTTTGCGAACCATATTTTTCCGACTGTTTTTCATAATGTTCATTCATCAAATCTGGCATTTAAAATACATCGATTGATAGAACACGACTCCTTGCAGTTTTATTTTGTGTTTGGCTGTTTGTCTCACAGTTCTTCCAAACTGCAAACAGTTGCTTGCATCGGCACTTGGTGGCTGACGAATGTCTTAAAGTACTATGTTTCCGGTCGCTGGTTATTTACATGTCATGAACTTTGCATCGACTGACGAATGTCAGATTCGCAGATAACATTAGTTCCATACACACTTATTGAAAATCCATCATCTTTCGATCTTGCCGGACGACTATGCCGTGGCAGTTGAAAGATTAGCGCTTGCTAGTTTACGGGAGTGCGTAGTGCGTGCGCCTTGGGCGCCCGCACTACTTACTCCCATAAACTCGCAAGCGCTAATCTTTCAACTGCCACGATTGTGTAGTTGCAAATAAGCAACAATGCTACATTATGCTACTAGGGAGGAAAGTGCGTGATTTTTGCTGAGTGCGAGGTTCAGCACGAGCACAAGGTGAAAATTCGCTCCTTCCGTGTGGAATAATAATATATTACTTTTTACCCGACTAGATAAAATGTCCATATTGCATCCACCAGTCAAACACAGCCATTTAATCAATCAAACCTAGAATCGGTCAAACTTAGTTTTTTTTTCTGCCTTTCAAATTTACTTTTTTGACCGAAAAATAACTTTTTCTTCCCTTTGGTCAGAAATTCTTTCCGCCCGCGTTGCAGGGATGGAAAATAGTAATTTCATATTCATCATTAGAACAAAATGTCATACTCTATATGCTACTTATAACATACACGTATATCCGTAGCTGCAAGTTTTAGGTTTCATGCCGAAGTTTATTCTTTCATAATTATTACTACATACTCGAGCTCTACGGTATATCACCTATTATGGGAAAACTCACTGTAGTACATCGCTCATTAGCTCCACAATGAGATATGTGATTCCAGAGTTCCGAGTCTGATCTGATATTTCAATGACAATGGAACGACCACGATTTTTATTGATTATAGTATTCATGTCTGTAAAGTCATACACATAGTTAAGGACACGTAGAATTATCTTCTGATACGCTGATTGGTTTGAATAACTAGTTTTTCAGTGTATTCAATTGCTGTTGCATTGAAAACTTAATTTTCGCGTAAAATGAAGCGGGATGTCCGTATAGCTCTAAGGAACCCAATGTGCCCGCCAAGTACGTAGCTCTTGGAATGATGCTTCGATATCCTCACACGAAACTCCGACTTCACAACGTAGACTTGAGTTTGAGTTTGAGTTTTTTCATTTTTCTTTTTATATTATTTTTTTTTAACAAATTGCTGAGAAATCGCAAGGGTACGTTCGGTGCTTGGCATTTTTCTTGATTTCACGACAGAGACTGGCGAACCGTTTCGCTTATAAAGCAATTGTGATTTTTGTCTGAGTACTTGGCGGCTTTTTTTACATCTTTGGATGTTTTTCGTGGGATTTCACTTCTTTTTGCAAGTAGGAGAATTGAGAAGGATTGCTCATTTAATTTCAGCTGGGTTAAACATTATTATCCTTTGGTCATTACAAGAAGTATATTCGGAATTTGGGCAAGGGAAGAAATATTCAGTGAAAGACAAGCACATCCATTTCAATTGTCAACTGCCATTTGCTCCGGTTAGTAGTGAAATAATATTTCGCCAGGTTCATTGGTTTATTCTCTATCTATATTTGAACCCAGCTCAGACGATCCGTTCCGTGCAATTACAACAGGCCATCATGCAGATTTATTAAATAATAACAGTCATCGGCGTGAAACCACGGTCGTTGCACGGTTTCATTCTGATTATTGTTCACTGATTTACTGACTCACTGATATAATAGTACATTGTACAACAAGGGGGGGGGGGGGGAGGGAGGGGGAATGGGTAATTTATATCGAGGGTCATTTCCACAAATTTTGGAAATTTTGGAAGGCTTGGAAATTTATAGAAATTTATGGAAATTTTTGGAAATTTATGGGAACTTTTGGAAATTTATGGGAACTTTTGGAAATTTATGGGAACTTTTGGAAAGTTTAGAAATTCCCCAGGGAGGTAATAAAGTCCACGCTAGAAATGGTCGATTTTCCATTCGTTTTACATGCAAGAAAAAGGGCCTATTACACGCACCTGTTGAAAAAAACCATTGGCATGGCCGGTAACACCTTATATAATTATATAATATAAATATATAACTATATAATATGATTATATATAAATTATGAATATTTTAACTGTCAATAGCGCGATCCGACAGCCCTCCGACGGCCATTTTGATTTCGTCGACCCTCTGTAGCTCACTTCGTAACTTCATTATTACATATCGACCAAGTGCGGACTCAGATTCATGCCAAAATCAATAGGGGGCGAGATTTGGATGGCTTGTACCCACGTTTCAAAGATCAAGTCGATCCGTTTCACCGTTCGTTCAGAAACGTGAGGACAAGCAAGCGTCTAGCGAAAATTTGATGACCAGGAAGAAGAAGAAGAAGAAGAAGAAGAAGATGCTTTTTCATCAACTTTCGTGACCGATATATCAGAAACCAGTGTACCGATTCCGATCAAATTTGTACAGCGAAGTCGTGTGGTGGGGGAATATCTGTTCTGTGAATTTGATCGAAAAATATTCACGCGTTCCGAAGTTATGACCTCCTGCTTACAGGTATAAAGAGTTCCCCCGAGAAAATAGAGTCCCGGCTAGCGCTCGCCTGCCTACGGGTACTTGGCGGCGATTCGCTGCCGCGAATCTTGATATCTATAAGGAAAAAGCAGGTCCACCCACGACGCATTCCGTAACCCACATTGATCCACGTCTCTTTGTTGATTCAATTTTTGTAATTTTGTAATTTATTTATTTTTTTTTCTGTTTCATTAATTATTTTCGTCATTTCATTTTTATTCAATCTATACCCATAGATCGCGGCCTCAGACGAGGACACCAATAAATTCGACGTTAATTTACTATCCGTGCCGGTCTATTATCCACGTTATATACAAATTTCGAAAAGAATATCTAAAAACTAGACTTTTTCCATAAATAATTCAGAATCCCGCGTTCCGAGCTCGAAGGACAAAACGACGAAATTCGTACGGCTTATACAACGTTCTATACGAATTACCATCCAACTACGTGACGGATTTATAAACAAAAGTAAACCGTCGTATGTTTAGACCGTTGAATAATACCTTCTAACTAATAATATTTACCACACATTCAATTACCGGCTTAATAAGTCTTTGAAATTATTTATATATTTATATACACTTACGTAGCTATCGGTAAGTAATTATCATTAACGCTTAGCGACACCTGTGTCTCTCATCTATTCCTTACACAATTAAAACAGCTGCATTTTTTTTCTTTCTTTTGTCTCGTTCGAAAATTTCGATTTATAAAAATCAAAGTTTTTATTTTTCTTTTTTTCTAAAACTTGAACTTCTTTCAACCCGAAATTATTAAAAAAAAAAAAAGAAAAGGAAATCTTTTGAGAATTCTTTTTTCTTTTTTCTTATCAATTTCCAGTACATATATGATTCGAAATTCGAATCCAAATTGAAATCAAAATCTTGGGAACGCTTCGTGGATCCTGGAAAGCCTTCGTCTTATTTCATTTCTGTCCAGAGGAGCCTTTCGGGTATTTTACGGGCTCTTACCTGACCTGCGACCATAGAGTTGCAGGGTTTATACCTACTGTTTTCTTTTGTATAGTCAGAAGGCTCTCCGAGAACTTCGTAAGTTCGTAGACAGATATTTTGTGCGCGGGGGACTTCGCCGTGGTATATAAAAGGGACCGAAGGCCCCCGGTCTCGGGATCGCACCGTCTACCGCACACACCGTCAAACTTAGCCTTTGACTGTAGTACCTTATTCCTTGTTGGCCGTATCTACCTACCTACGAGAAATGCGAGAACCTTGTACTCAATGCTTCCCCCACCATATAGTAGAATTCACCGCGTCTCAGCGCGGCGACCTGGGTCTACAGGCATCAAGACGCAGCCTCCCAGAAAGAAGTCGTCAACCACTGTGCCCGGGATCTAAGAAACTATAGTTGTACGGTGTTACGTACAGAAACCGTTGTGTCGGAATGTGTTTACGACCAAAAATCGATAATTAATAATTATGCCTCGAGTAATTGATCCCTTACCCTCAACGCAATTATTTTTAATCATCGTCTTACTTCTGCATATTATTACACGTGTACGTAGTACATAAAGGCGCGTATTATCACCGCCAATGGATTACCTCACGCGTTATTTATCCACGGACGAAAAGCCTCGCGTTTGACTCGAGATCCGAGTGAGTATGACAAATTTTTCACGATCGCAATCTTACCGATTTGTATAAAGCAACGATTTCGCTATTCGCACGTAGAGATAATGGATATTTTTAGCCTCCGATGGTCCGACAGAATCAGCGATACAAAACTCCGGACTGCGTCATTGACGAGATAAGTTTCTGTGCTGTACTATATGTATATCGTTGAAAAAAAAACTAACGATATCATTTTTGGTGTCACTGTCGCGCACGTTAGTGCGGATTAAAGTTATATACTACAGGCGTTAACGCGCGCGGATGAAATAAATTTCAATTAATTAATATTCCCCAGCTTCTCCTGCGGGAACAAAATCCCCGCGCCGAATGATAAGTTCGCATAAATCGCTAGCAGATTCGTTATTCACGGTTCTAATGTAAGATCGGAAGCAACGGTTTCCCACTCCCACGATTTTCTCATCGGTTAAAATAACGAGAAAATATATTGACCGAGCGACGATTTGATATCGCGTATTATTTTGCGGTGTCGAGAATTGCCCACGCTTAAAATCGAGGTGTGGAACCGCGGTGTAACTCGAGTCAAGTATAATGTGTTACGATTCAGTCCTGCACCAGTCGGTGGCTCAACAACTTGGCTTGTAAACCCGTGGAGACCGAGTAACGCGCGAATCGACGTAAATTTATAACGATGTTCGACGTTTTTAGTGCAGTGAGTCATTAATTACGTTCTAAACGAAACTTGTATTCGCTAAAAAAATCGTTTCGCCAATAATTTTTCGAATTTCAAAAATCGAGATTCGACGTATATATTAGAAGGTCTCGCGCGATCCACGGCTTCGCAACTCGTCCGCGAAATTTCAAACGGTTAATTAACTATCGAAAAATTTTCGCCTAAGGCATACCGGTCCTCTCACCATCGACTAAAACATGTCGCGTTTAGTTAGCTCTGTACGTCTAATACTTAAAAAGTGTGTTTGTTTTACGAGATAAGACCGCGGCTATCAACTATATCGTGAAAAAAAAAAGGTACCGGTAGGTACAGAGGTGTGGAAATAAAAGCATATTATATGCGCGAACGTTTACATAGGTAATTATATCAGCGTTTTAACAAATCTCTTCTTATTTTTTTTATTTTTTTTTTCAATTTTTTCTTTCTCTTTCTCCTTGTCCGTTCTTAGCCATTAGTTGGTAGGTAGGTAGATGGATAGGTAGGTAGGTAGTGCCTTAAGGAGTATTGTAAACTGCTATGGATATAATTATAAACGTTGCATAATACAGCGTGTTGCGAAACTGAATTTAAAGCACCTGGTCACGTCTTGCGAGTTATGGTTTAGACACACCTCATCATCATCATCATCATCGTTGGTCATGTTTATGTTGGAAAACTAGAACTTGCAGGTGAGATCGCGTAACGCCGCGACGAATCATTTTTCCACTTACTATTCTTCGCCTAGATTTACAGGATTTGTATCATCCTCACGTTTTTTAAGCCACTAGGTATAAGGCCAGCGAAAAATATTATGTTACGTGGCGGGAATATTTTCGGAACATTTTATCAATCCTGCACCCACCGTTAAGACGCAAAACCTCCCAAAAAAAAATTCGCAATTAATGCGTGCAGTTCATTTTCCGAGATTAAAATTAACCGAGACTTATAAGGGCCTTATAGCCGCGTGTGTGTTCATTTCTTAGCTGTATAATTAGTCTGTTGGTTGCGGAGAAATTTTTGAACGTGGGTAGACAGCTACTAGGTACTACGATCGAGAGGGATGCCCTGAGGTCAGGTACGGAGAAAGAACGGATTTTTTAGCATGACTGGTGCATATGTAAGTCGAAAGTGTAATTTTTTTCTATTAGAAATATATCATGCTACGTCAGTGTTGAATTATGTCGTGAATTAGAATTAGGTATATCAAGGCTCTGGTAGAACTTCCCGAAAGGCCAAAACTCCGAAACTTGAAATTCCCACGTGTTCATTCAAGTGTTCGATAACTCGGGCTGTATCGATCGTATGGAAACCGATAAGGGGTCAAATTGACCGTCTTGAGATGGACTTTTCGAAAAAAAATAGTTCCAAAATCTGAATTCACGGAATTTTCAAAATTCGGAGCTTCAACCCGGCCCCGGGCTTTTCACCGTTCTTTTCCTTCTTCTTCTTTTTCTTCTTTTTTGACTTGAACTAGCTGACTGACGTCAGTTTTACGCTTTATTAAACACCTAAGAAGAATTTCAAGGCCGTTTTATTTATTCAACTATTTACTATACACGCTACGACGCTAACCGCTTAATTAGGCGTGTCTAGTATATCCGAAAGTAAGTTAAACCGGATACGTATACGTATACACGGTATACCCGTATACCGAGTTAATTCTCACCTGAGAATAGACGGCGCTTAGCGTACCTACGTGTAGTATAATTATCAATCGATAACTAATCACTTTTTAACTGTTCATCATTCATTTTCTGCCTTCTTCCTATACCTGTATACGATTGTTCTATCAGGTAACAGTTTTTAAATTTACCAAAATCAGTCCCACCCACGTATGCATTAGAATCTTCGTATATAAATAGGTCATGCGATTATTTCTCCTTCTCTCTCTCTCTCTCTCTCGACAGAAAGAGAATTTGAGAGGCGTATACTGTTGTGATTTAGAGAATTGCGATAAGGGCATATATCGTGTGATTTATACCATAATCGGCTATCACATCGATTAAAAAAATTTCATATATATATATTAATTGGTCGTAGCAGTGCGTCGTTGATTCTTTAACCTGTTCCTGGGTGATTTTTGAAATTCGAACCTTTTTTAAACGTCTCAGATTTCCTCTTCCCGAGAGTATATACAATATACGACGACGACGACGACGCATCTGGCGATGCGTATAAAGTACAGAGGAAATAGTATATATAACGATCATCTTCGAGGCATATACATACCTATATGACGTTGCATAAGCTCGCGAGACGCACGTTTGCAATTAGAAACGTTTATGTCATGCCGAGTAATAAAGGTTCTGTTCTTTTTTATTCTACTTCGCTTTTTATTGAACCGAACGCTTCTATATTCATCTATACGACCCAGTTAACACAATGTATATCTATACCAACGTCTTCTTCCGTTGTTCGGAAACGATCGTTAACCAGATCCTTCTGCATATGCTGGTCTAGTTTATCGCCGTCTCTGAAACAAGCTTTTTTTTTTTTTTTTTTTAAATAAATATATATATATATATATATATATATATATTTGTAAATCGAATCGATGAGATAAAATCGGCGATGAAATTTGCCACCGGAGAGAAGAAGCTGTATTTGTTTCCTCCCTTTTTTTTCCCCAAAAATAGTTATAGCTGACAGCCGCCGCCAAAAGGTGATCCCTTATCTATATTTAGATCGGTGAGTTTTGCTTTCCAGGAAAGACTTCCGATTTTTAACTCTTATGTTTTTATTCCGGTACTTAAGTTCACTTTACCCCAGAACCAGAAACAGGGTGGAAGCGCCCAACGCGTTTGTGAAAATGATAAAAATACGTTATACTTTTTATCTCGCGACCGCCATCCGGTTCTAGTTTATTTTTGGTTCATTGACAAAAACCTTAACGCAGAAGCTGAGCCTTTTTACCCCGGTGAAAATAATTCTAATAATAATTTTCACCATTTATTAAATAAAAAATTTATAGATTCTTCTTCTTCTTCTTTTTTTCTTCTCTCTCTTTTCAATTTGACAGAAAAAGACGATGAAAATCCGAAATTTTTATTCGACGAAAAACCAGTGCTAGGTGGAGTTCTGTCTGTCTAATTTAGACAAAAGCCAGTTGGGTGTCCAAAAAATTTCAACGCTTTTTCACACCCTACGCAAGTTGAAATTTTGTCTCTTACTATTTCCTCTCGTATTTTCTTTTCCCTTTTTTTTTTTTATTTCATTTCTTTCTTTCTTTCTTCGAGCGAACCCCCTCTTTATTTATACACACTGCGGCTCATTAAAATCTGAACCCATTAAGCTTATTTTAAGTAAAAACATCCTATCCCTGAACTTGACTAATTTACTCAACGGAGTAACCGCGCCGTTGCAGTCTCTAATTGTCGCGTGAAATTTTCCACCTGTGGAATAACGACTTTCCCACCGCATCGAATACATATACCTATATATACAACGATTTCAAAAACATTCCTTTCCTCCTTGAGAATTATTATTACCGAACAGTTACACCCAGGATAAGGTGAATCGTGACGCAACGACGCGGAAACAGTGGCTTCATTTTCCTTGCCCATCGCACAGTATATCGTCGATTTTCTCGTTTGGTAGCTTAGTATCGCCAGGAGTCAGAAGAGAACCGGATTTCGTATTTCTTTCGCGATTCGGTTCAGTTTCTGCGTTTCAGAACCGAGCCAAAGCTCAGCGGTAGAAAAAACGTCGATTCCCTTATCAGAAGCTGTCTTTATCAACGTGACTCACATCGTTATCTATCGATTTCTCATTCGGACGTCAGATTTCGTATTGCGAATATCCAGCCTAGATGCAGTCCGCGTTTTTACATCAAAAGGCGAGCTTCGGTCAGACTATTATCCGCAGAAGAAGTCGCCTTTTCGATATCTCCAAGTCGTCGCGTTAAACCAGGCCATGGTTAAAGCGGAGCGTTCGAAACCAGCTGAGCTAAGCTGATCGCGAGCCGGATCGAGTCAAGTCGAGTCCGAGTCGAGTCCGAGTCGAGTCGAGAGACTCACTTTCCATTCAACTGTGCAGAATGATCGTTACGTGATTCCTTTTACGTGAGTTGGTTCACACTCGATACACCTACCTACCTTCTTACTCAGTCCAGACCCTCGAATCGCCGTTCTCGAACACCTCTTCAAGGTTCCGACCGGTTTCTCGCAGGTTCTTCACAGCGGCGAACGTTAAACTGCTTTTCAAGAGTCGAGCACGAGCGAAGATCCCATTGTATCGTGATGAAATTAAGAGTATACCTGCGATCGAGGGTCCAGGGGAGGAGAACTCCAATCGCCATTATTTTTCTCATTGTGATCTGCAGGAGTCTCGAATTCTCAATAGAAGAATAGAATCAGTGGATCAAGTCGCGAGTCTCTATAAACTCTCGATTACCAATGTCACAGCATTTCGGAACCGCTTGGAAAAATTAATGGTGGTTTTATACCCTCTCGACGGGTTTGTTTTGGGTCAAATAGATCATCGTGGATATAGAACGATCAATTTCTCTCTCTCCCAACTCCCTTATCTCCTCGTTCCGTCATCTCCTGTATCTGGGTGTATAAACCGCGTACCTACACACGCAGGGATATACCTACGCGGGATCGTCAGACCAGAAATCCGGATGACAAAATTAGACCCCTGTTGAAGATACTTGCGTTGAGAAGTCGAAAATCGTCGACAGTAGCCGTAGGTACCGTGTCCGGATGACGGAGAATAGATTCGTCGAGCATATATATGCGTGCATATGCGACCCGCGTTTCACGCATCGCGTACGTAATTTTTATTATTCTCATTCCGAGAGCTAATTAGGCCTCCATTCTTTCATCGACGAAAAATAATTACCGAATGAAGAGAAGCAACGATTCCGCAATTTTTCTCATTTTCCAACGAAATAAGGGGAGGAGGCAGACTCTCCAACCGTTTCAACTCTTTCATAAAAATCCGTAAATAGATTAGACGGCGATATCTTATTTTTACGATTCACTCCTCTGCACAGCTCCTTCCGGTTAGCTTGCCTGTTTGCAATTATCTGTAAATGGTTCCTTATTCAAAGGTCCGTTATAATTAGTCAGGGTTCGGTGCCGTCCGCAGCATCTTCTTCGACTGAACAAGCATCGGAATACCGTTAAGCGATTTTAACGTAGGATCATTTCGCTCCTGTTATAAACACGTGGCTCAGAGCCACGTGGTAATATCTGTCATCGAGCACGTGGCTTAACCGAGGAGTAGAGCGAATCGGTGATGAAAACCGCGAATTATTCTAATCGTGTGAAATAAATTGAAATCTTTTATTCCAGGCTTCTCAAGATGACGATTTCCTGTTGATCTTGGAACTGAAAAAGCGACAGAGGCAAAAGAGAACGAGATCAAAGCCGGAGGGAAGGATGTCTCTGACGGTAGAGATCCAGGCTACTCCAGTCCTGAACGGAAATGGTAAAAAATGACGTCGAAAGCTGTTCTTTTCGTTCCTTAATCACTGGCGTATCGCTTTGGAAGAAGATCGGTCTATAAACGAGCCTAGATATTCGTACTATGCTCGAAAGGATGGGGAGACAGGCTAACGAACTTTCTCAGATTATTATTAACGCTTTTGGATTCTGGCCAATAGTTACAACAGATTCAGTTTCACTGTAATCCAAGAGGCCGTTCACCCCATGCGTATGATACTCGAGTGAATGATTTACTCCTTGCGAAATTTTCTCTCATTCAATTTTCGTATTCATTCATATTTAAATTCCAATTTCAATTTGAATAGTCGATCATTTCGTCGAGGAGTGAATCGAGCTCGACGCTAGAGCCGGGTCGAGTAAACATTCTCGTTTTATTAGATAGCGATTTAATGGGCCAGGGGTAACTGACCGATTACTCATTGCTCCGATTTCCTTCGGTCCGTTTCTTGACACTTCGAGAAAAATATTATACAAACATAGTATACGTTCGTTTTACTCGAAAAATAATCCCAGCGAAGATAACGCTCTCTTAATTGTCTCGAGATACCGAAATCCTGCAACGTGTTTTTCAAATTAGTCATTCATCGATCACTTTCACCATGCGGTGCATCATGGCGACTGGCTATTACCCGAAAATAACTTCCTGGTGTTATTCGAAGCGATATACCATCTTTGTTAGGAATTTATTTGTCTCAACACGCTCGTAATTACCGTCGTTAAGAATAGTCTCTCAAATTCTTGCTCTTCTCTCTCTCTGTCATCGTTCTCATAATTTTTTTTTTTTTTTTTTTTTTTACACAGTAGGAAGAGAAACCTACATTTCCGGATCGATTGGTACGAAATGTCTTTGCTGTCCGTACGGCTATCACATAGATTTAGACTTTGTGAGATACTGCGAGGCTGTCGCGGCCGGAAGTTCTGGCTCCGATCGGATCAGCGAAAGACGAAGGAAACGGGAACGACGTCGACAATGTCAATCCATGGAGGTTCTTCTCGGACTGGTAAGAATATATTGGATATAAATTCTTTTTTCTATCGTTTAGAGACGAGATTTTTCAATAACGATCCTTAGGTCAGTCCCGCCTTGGCAGGGATCGAAGCAGAGCTGCCTAAAATCAACCAGGAAAATTCGTCGCCGAATGGGATCAACACCTTGCCTCGATCCGGCCACACCAGACCTTGCAGTGTCCAACATTCGCCGATTTTAGACATCAGCGATGTCGTAGGCGACTTCGAAGCCACCCTGAAACGATCTTCGAGGACTTCCAGAGCTTCTGATCGACATGATCACGCCGGAGCGATCGGTGAGTCGATTTTAAAATAGTAAACGACGATTTGGGATCGATTTTTATCCTGGATGTATCAGGCTTTTCTAAAATCGAGAAAATATCGTTTTCTCACTAGCTTATCGAGCGGGAAAGATACCCTAGCGAGTCATCGTGTTAGGTGACTAAATAAGCGAAGAAAACGAATCGCGCGCCGCGTTTTAGGCAACCGCTTGAGCTTCTGCGTAACGCGAGCTGCGGAAAGTAAGGGATTTATGTCGTATTAGAGGGAAAAGAGCTCAGGGCTTAATTTCTTCGGCGTATAATCACGGTCTGTTACGTATACATACAAATACGGTTATCCGTACAAACAACTACCCAAATTATTGGAATTTCGTATAGCTAACGAATTTCCACGATTCGGTACTTCGGTCACGACTCATGATTCAGGCACACCCTTTCCCCTATCGCCAGGTAGAAGACCCGGGCCTCCTTTTCACCCTAGTTAACCATAATTTTGAAAAATAATCCCTCCCACGAAGCAGGCTTTAGGATAAACCAAAGTATAAAAGTAATGCCAGGGAAAAATTTTGCGAGTCTCATTCTCCTCCTTTACTTCAATGTGGTCAGAACTGGACTAGAGAGACTATCGAGTGGTCACGATGTCGCGAGATATTTACGAAAGGTTTTCCTTAATTTCGTTTTTCAGAGGAGTTATTCGCTTCTCGGTTTTCAAACGAGCCTTTGATATGTGGCCGAGATTTTCCCTCATAAATGTTAATATCTATGCATTGAACGGGGCAGAATCGATTTGCTTCGGCTGTGAGGGTGAGTTTTTTTTTTTCGCTTTATTTGTTCGTTTTTTTTTCCTTGTTTTCTCTCAATCGATCGAATTGTTCGATTAAATATTGATCGAATATCGTCCCAAATCGATGAAATAATTTTTTAAGTTTCCATTTCTTGCCCCAGTGATCAACTAGTTCGTGAATTGTTTCCTTTCACCGTTTCTCTATATTCGTTGCTTTCGGTACCATATACACGCATTAGTTCCAGATTAATAATTTCGATAACGATCGCGTTACATTGCTAATTAAAACAACGGTATAGAAATCTTCGTTTATTACGTACGTAATCGGAATGCTTGCGATAAAATTGAAATTCCTTAACTCTCAGAATCAGATTCGTATACGAAATTACGTTATACGGTCAGCGCTCGCCTCTTTGTCATTAAAATTTCATTCCCCTATAATAAGCGTAACTAAATCGTCTACTCGTTTAATTCTATGTAAATGTAACAAGTGCCATTTTTATTTCTCTTTTATCGCTCCGCCTATTTCGCACATTTCTCGGCTTACACACGTCCTACACACCTTATCAAAATCGTCAAGTTGCAAGTTGCACGTTTGCAATTAGACGAGATAAGATCGACCAGATTCCCATACCAGATAGAGATAGAGATAGAGATAGAGAGAGAGAGAAACTCGTTCGAAAATAAAAACATAATCGTAAATAAAATTTCTTCGCTTTATTCATATATCGTCATTATCGCGGTTATTACATCGACGATGAGTATAACCGAGTCCAGTTTTCTCCTCGCCAAATATTACACGCGAATTTATAACACTTCAATTTCCTACCTCGAACTTTTCTCTCTCATTTTTTAAATTTCGTCTCCTTTACTTTTTTTTTTTTTCTTCAATTTTTTCCAATTTTTTTCTTCTCCCCTATCAGAGTTCCGAATAGATTAAACTCGCGATATTACCATGACACGTTTTATCGAAATATCATCTGCTGATAGTAACGTATTAGCTTATAGCTAGCGCCGTATAGTACTTGCGATAAGAATTCCGACTTTGTTAATTAATTTCAGAGTGATTTTATCCAAGTTAGTATCAAAAGTTAGAAAAAAATCAAAAAATCTGTAATTCGTCAGCCGATCTGCGTCTATCATTCGCAATCTTATTCGTTAGTTAATTTTTTCCCAATAATCGGCAAAGTCTCTTCGTACCCCCCGACCGTCTAAGAATTCGATTTACCAAAATTTACGTTCTGTTCTTTTTTATTAAATTTTTCTTTTATTTTTCTTCTTACGCGAAAGAGCGTCTCGATCGATTGAGTATCAACGATTAAATTTCGTCACGCCAACGAACCGAGGAGCGATTTATATCCCTGTCGGAAATACTGTCTCGATTCCGCATGACTCACTAACGGTGAGAAACCCGCGTTGAAAAATCATTCGAAACAATACGGCTCAAGGTATCGACGACGATATACCTACCTATACCAACACGTAAATTTATCAACCAACAATACAATCAACGTGGAAAAAAATTCCCCTCCAATAACCATTAACAGCTATAAAATATAACACAATCCCATCAGAACAAACACCAGACGGAAGATATACCTACTATCTCTCATCTCAAGAGATGCAACGTTCGCTAATGTAAGTTCAGCTCTAGCCCCCTTAACGTATACGTCCGATGATAAGTCTTCTGTACTCGAATTAAACACCATAGACTTTGTTTCGCAAGCCATTCGCGACTCTGACATTATATTTCACGTTTTCGTCTTGGTCATCGTCACAATCTCAACGTCCCATATAACGGAAGATCGTTCCGGCACCGAGAATCGTTGTGGCTATAATTATGATCGTTTAAGTCCCTGGTGCAGGTGAAAAGTGGACGCGATATACCCACCGAAGAACGAATTTTACTGACTAAGAAAACCCGACGAGTTGTGCGGGTCTCTGAACGAACACAACGGACGGAAACAGGTGCTTTTTGGACACGCATCGAGAGGCACCGACGCACCTTGCAAACGGTTAACCGCGAGCTATACGACCGTCCTTAGAGAAGTTAAGACTCGACGAGGCTGAAACTGACTTCTTTTCACTTGTATCAAAGCTTCGAGATCATTTTTCGAACTACGAATCTCAGAAGTCAGTTTTCGTCGGAGGAAATCACCTTTCCTCGTATATTCCTTCGGTAAATTCGATGGGTCATCGTCTCAGTCAAATTTGCATAAACCGTAATGATACCTAAAGATAGATAAAAAGTCTATCGAGGTATTTGGATCAATGCGAACACCGTGTTGGTCACAATCGGCCATATGCGGCTCTACGAATCCACCTGTTCACGTCAACCGACGTTTTCTGTACTAGTAGACGTATATATTGGTATACAGAGAGGTTTGCGTGTGGATTACTTCGTTCAGTAAGGGGGATCGGAGTTTAAATGCGTTATACCATCTGTGGGATATTAAAACCGAGTATTTACTATTTTCCGTACCTCTGATTGATTGTAATTAAATGAAAACATATATCCAGCTGTATCTTCCGTATGGTCATGATAGTATAGTGTACAGAATTCGCTATGCCGTTTAATGATATATTGCTTTGAACGAGAACCAAAAAGAACAAACAAACGCACAATTTTATTCAGTGATTAGATTAACGTGTAAGACTCTGTTGAGCCTATAGACTTCGAGGCAGGATTAACGGTAAGCAAGATATTGGCGCGTTCGACTTTTGATATTTTTAAATATATGTATATATATATATATATATATATATATATATATATATGCTATATATGTATTCGAAACCTGAAGTTCGAACTGTCGATGAAATTTCTATGTTTTTTTTTCAGCGACTAAACGAAATATAAAAATAAAAATTTGCGGAATTTTACGATCGCCGCGACACAAGTTTCGCGCATTTCTTTATTTAAACATCGAGGCTATAACCATTCCAGGAATAAATATTACAAACAAGTATATATGTATGTACAATATAGAGGTAAGAGATACGATGATGCGATGATCACGTAACGCATATAATATGCAATACCAAACTTTCAACGATAAACTAAAATTCATTTCTTCCGTCTAAAGTCAATCGCGAAAATATCAAAATCAAAAAATGAGAAAATTACGGTAGGCCCCCCCATCATTCCTTTCACTGTCCTCTATATTCTATAATAACAATTTCGACAATCATTCTCTCGATCGTGCCGATAGGAGACGCTCTCGAAATCCGGAAGAATATCTTCCAATGATAAATATATATATATATATCTATCTATATATATACAAGGTCTGGATTTGATAATAATAATAATAATAATGACGATAACGATAAATGAATAATAACAATACTATAACGATAGAAAAAAAAAAAAAAAGAAAAAAAAAAACCAAGTTATTATTTCAATGACAATGGTAAAGAGGAGAGAGACAGAAGTCGCGGTGAAGACGCTCTGATGTAGAACGTACGACCTGTTGAGCCTGGGGAGTAGGTACCCCCACTTCGAGTTAGAGCCAATTTCTGTATTCCAACTCCGGCGCTAGACTGTCCGTCCATAAGCAACAGTTAAACTCGCGAAGCCGTAACGTGAATACGATAGACTTAACATGGAGTACGAATAGAGTGCGAATAAACAATTTTTTTCTTTTTTTTCTTTTTCTTTTTCTTTTTTTTTCGCAAATTTTATTCGTTCTATTTTCTCGACTACGGTGGAAGAAGAATACGTCGAATCAAGACAAAATGTGACGTTTTTGGAGAAATTTGACGAGATACGATATTTTTTTTTTTTTTTTCATTTTTCTTTTTTTCTAAGTTTCGTCAAACTCAAATTTCTACGCACAGCGATGGTTTTCTTAACCATAATTAACACGATCTTTGATGTTAAAATTAGTAATCTCTGTCTATTGGATCTTATAAGATGAAGGAAAAAAGTTTAAAGCTTCGGCTTTACGCAGAAGCTTTTTGAAAACGTCATATTCTCAATCAACGAAGAAGAAATAATGATCAACGTTACTCTACAAGCTGTATACCCGAATACCTGATTAATATCATAATTCTTATCTAAATATATTATAATTAATAAAATTCGTGATAATATAATAAAATAAATGAACCAGTATAAAAATGGGTGTTAAAAGTTTCCTTAGAAAACGTTTACCGTTTTGTAAGTTAAAGATAAAAAAACGGAATAACAGTGAGTCGATTAAAAGTCCGATATAATCGTTTTGCCTGCTTCTTTTTCGCTTTGTTGATTATCACGCTTTTATGATTTCTCAATTAACCCAGCTTTCCATAACAACGATAACCGTTCTCAACTAATTTCTCGTATCGTTAATAAAGTTTAAAGAAATTCTCATTTTCCTCTAACCATTAGCACGGTTATACGACGACGACGATTAACGTTATATCATATCGTAATCAATTATCATATTCTCACAGCGATTCGCCTCGCGCGTCGTATAGCCACCGGCAGCAAGGTCAAAGTTGGAGTTTTGTCTTATCTTTATATGCAAACATAGAAAGTAACTTTTGTTATCATCGGTTCTTGACTCTCTAGCCAAACACGTAGTATACCTCGTACTCGTCTCGGTCTGACCTTAATATATCCAAAGAAAACGTGATATTTGCAACGTGTTTACGACGTGACGTGCAAACTGAGCGCGAAAATTCTATCCTCGATTCAAAACGGAAATGCTTATCGAAATTCTTACGTCTCAGAGCCATTTCTAATGAACAAATATCCCCGTTTACAGATGGATGCATATCCGCATCGACCACGGTGCAAAATCAACCGCAAACAGAAACCTCGCCCGATTTTGACAATGCAAGCATCGGAAGTGGGAACTCGAACCTCAGCACTGGGGCCTTACAGGTAAATCGAAAAATCCTGTGACTGAAAGTCGGAGATATTTCATCCGATAAATAGAAGAGCCTCTTTTTGTAAACGTAAAAATACAAGCGATGACATAACGCGACATTCTCTCGCTTCAAGTTATTTTTTCGATTCGTATTCCAAGGCGAGAACTATTACGAATTGCATTTTATTAATTATTATACTATTCAGAATATCAGGGAACAGATGGCGATGGCGTTGGAAAGGATGAAGGATCTGGAAGAGCAAGTCAAAGCCATACCCATGCTGCAAGTGAGTGGAATTGAAAATTCGTATATCGGATATTTTTTAACCGGATAATTTCTTATCGACCGACGAACTATTGTTTTATACGAAAAGGAGAAAAAAAGACTAGAGACATCACTTCCATGTTCAGTTCCGGACTAGTTACCTTTCTACTGATAATTAGCTGCGAATTCTCGACCACTTTCTACCTTACACGATATACGCGAAACAATGCGGCTTTATCATACCGACGATCTTCCAGGTTAAAGTATCGGTTCTGAAAGAAGAGAAAAGGCATCTCCTCCAGCAAATAAAGGAACTGAATCAACTGGAAATTGAAAGTAGAACTACGCTGGACGGGTACAGGAGTCACTCGTTCTCCGAAGACCAGACAAACTCCACTCCGACTCCGAAGATACCGACCAGAGACATCGGGACGATGTGTGGAGTCATGACTAGAGATGTTGGAGTCTCTCATCAGCAGGTGAGAACCATTCGCTTTGGGAATCGGTGAACTTGAATTCTGATCGGTTTTTTTTTTATAGACAAGGACCAGGGATGCGGGAATGGTGACCAGCACGCCGATTCAACGACATTTGGAAGTCGATCAGACTACTGGGAGCATCGACGATTCTTTGCTGATGACACCTAGGAGGAGGAGCGATACTATGCCGAAGAAGCTTGAGCGGAGTAGATTGCAGATAGAAAGTATACTTCCGAGTGTGATGGCGAAATCTGAGAAGAAATTATCGCGCAGTGGTTTGAAGCTGGAGAATATATTCCCGGATATAAAACCGCGGAAGGTTTTGGAACGAAGTGGTGTCAGAATCGAGACGATTAATCCAAACTCGAGCGCGTTGAAGAGCTTTTCGGATTCGTCGTTTAAGATTGTCGAGAAATCTCCGACTCAAAAACGGAAGAAGATTCTGAAACGGAGCGGTTTTTATTACGATGAAATCCTACCGAAGAGTCGAGAAGAAATTTTGAAGATAAAAACTAGGAGCACTGGCACGGAGACCGATCTCACTATGAGGGATGTCCGCACCTCCGAAGAACTCGCCAACGGTGTCGAGGAGAGCTTGAGGATTTACAAAGCCGAGAACACGAAGAAAAAAGTACAAACCGTATCCGTCGAGACGCAGTGCGTCCCGGAGGTTAAACCATTGCTGAAAATCGTTGAGAAGAGAGAAAAGGCCGTGCAAGTTTCGAAACCGTTGAAGCTCACCTCCACCGTCGGTGTTACCGCCAAGCCAAGATCTTCCGACGTCGGTGTCGAGGCCAAGCCGGGTCCAGGGACTCGGAACGCTGCCTCAGGGCCTGACCCAGTCTCGACGCAGTCGATATCCTTGAATGCTCTCGGATCCCGGAGTCACTCCTTCAACTACGGAGACAGCAAGCCGACCAGGACGACCACGAGATCGATCGGTCTGACGGTTGACGGTTTGGTAAAGACTGCGGCGAGATCTACGGACACTTCAGGATTGACGCCGAAGAAACGAGAGTTCGGAACTTCGACAGCTAAGAAAAAGTTCGCCGATGTATCGGTCGGCGATTCGGTGAGGCCCCACATCAGCATATCCTGCTCTGCTAATTACTGCGACAACTGCAAAGACACGATAAAGACTTTGGCCAAACAGATCGTCAATAACTCCGAGAACAACCATCAGAACAATAACCAAGTTTCTCGCATACCGAGGCCATCTTACATTCCGTTGAGCTCGCCAACGGATCACAGGAGGCAATTCAAACGGCAGGATACCTACACCAAGATTCCATCGTCCGCAGTCATAAAGTACGACGCTGATAACAAGGAACAGTACGAATCTAACAACCGGTGAGTCTGAACGGTATATTTCCTTAAAGCGATTCGTATTTCCCGCTCTCTGCGCGCGCATCTGACTTTTACCGGGATCTGCGCGGAACGAATGCGCACGGGTTGTTTGGAACTTGAATTTCGCACGAATGATAGCACCTGGGACGTTGCCATGGGAACTTAATTCCGGGGTATGGTGAATGGTGACTGGTGACTGGTCAGATGCATTGTGTGCAGACTGCAGACCTTCTTCGACGTACTAACAGTGCGATAAAACCCGTACCGCGTTATTTTCGATCGATACTTTTCGCCTGGCTAGTAGTCGCGTGGTTTTGTTATTGGTCCGAGTTTGTTCAGACTTCGGAGGTTTGTTTTTCCCATTCTGATTAGGACGTAGATGAGCTAGACTATCCAGGTCCGTAATTCGTAGAGTGGGCGAAAATCACGTCGTTTTGATATGGTGGATAAGTGAGAGTAGTAGTTATCGCGAGAAGGACATCGATGCTTCAACAGTATTCGAACGGATCAAATAACTTGACCGACGTTCTGTCGAACGACATTTTGGAAGCACCTTGCTACGCCGCTGACCCTGGGTAATTCATAGCAGCGATTATATTCCCTCTCGAAAAACTGACGATTGTTATTTTTGTTACAGACTCGAGGATTTGGATGGTGAAATTATCAACGATGAGAAATTATCACCGGCGGAATCATCGCCGGCAAAGGAAAAGTCCGAAGTTGAAGCTGAAATCGAAGTCGATGAAAAACAGCAGCAGCAGCAGCAGCAGCAGCGTCAAGGTTTGCCGGAGTCTGCCTTGTTCCAACCGATCCAGGACAAACCTAGACAGAAGGTCGAACCCTCTCGCGAAATGCGAGCAGCCATGAAGGTGCTCAATGACAATCTGAAGAAGTCACCCAGCCGGAATATCACTCATCAGATAAAAAACGCCACTATGATTATACAGCAGGAATGGTTCAAGGTGTCCAGCACAGCAACCGCGAATCCACTAGACGTTGAGGACTACTTAGACTGTTTCGAAGAAGCCTCGAGCTCTCTTCTAGAGTACATAGTGAACATGAACGACGCCAGTGGTAATACGGCAATGCATTACGCTGTTTCGCACGGTAATTTCGACGTGGTTTCGATCCTTCTTGATTCGAAAGTGTGCGACATAGACACGGCGAACGTGGCCGGTTACACGGCCGTAATGTTGGCCGCTTTGGCGGAAGTCCGCAATTCTACTCATTCATCCGTTGCCAACAGGCTTTTCCAATTGGCGGATGTCAACGTGAGAGCGAAACAGGTGAGACGAAAAAAATGTCGAAACTTTTTCGAGACTCTTAATCCGCGATTTTCTTGATCGAATTCTTTCTCTCCATAGCACGGACAAACCGCTTTGATGCTCGCCGTTTCTCACGGGCGTAAAGACATGGCGAAATTACTGCTAGATGCTGGTGCCGCGGTTAATATCCAGGACGAAGATGGTAGCACGGCGTTGATGTGTGCCGCTGAACACGGCCACACCGATATAGTCCGT
Organism: Tenthredo amoena; assembly: GCA_963966615.1. NCBI lineage: Eukaryota > Metazoa > Arthropoda > Insecta > Hymenoptera > Tenthredinidae > Tenthredo > Tenthredo amoena. Next base: position 835,219 of record OZ016495.1, on the reverse strand, counting down.
CTTTTACTGGCTCATCCCGATTGCGATTCTTCTATAGTTGACGTTGACGGAAGTTCGGCATTGAAGATTGCTCTGGAAGCTGGAAACCGCGATATCGGGGTCTTGCTTTACGCCCACGAGCACGTTAACCGGGGAATCAGTCCGTATTCTTCGATGAGAAGGAGCAGGAGAGGATCTAAGCCGACTACACCCACAGGAGGACCGCCACCATCGGCGCCAGTTAGCCCAGCACCTTCCAGGAGGCTAAATTCATCGACGATGTCTTTAAATTCTACCAAGTTTACATCGAAATGAATTTAGACACCTTGGTTTTTCTGGGTTTTTTTTCTTTTACGAGAACGTAAATTTGAAAATGAAATCTTAAACTAGCTATAAGAAAGAGCCGCGGGAACCGTTCGATCTCATATAGATGATCAGTTAAACAACTGATATCGTAATACTGCACATATCTATGGTACGAACGATTAGGATAAAAGGAAAGAGTGCAGGTTTTTTTTTTATTAGACATTTTTTTTTTTAATTTTCCGTTTTTTCTTTTTTTTTTATTTTTTTTTCAGTTTTATTCCTCCTCATTATTCGGATAAACCAATCTACAAATTTTAAACTCATAGCGATAACTGTACATCGTGGATCATCTCGAGATAATTATTTTACTCGCTATTAATCATGCAGATAAAATCAAATTTGAAAATTATTTTTTTAACTTTTAAGTCTCACGTCATCGTATATAATATATATATATATATATATACACCTATATATATTATTATGATAATAATAGTTGCTGAGGTTTTTGTACATACGTATATACATATTATATCTATAAGGATTGTTTTTCATTCCAGACTAAAGTATAAAGTTATAAATATTCTCCTCACGTATTTTTATTTTATTTTTTCTCTTATTTTCTTTTCTTTCACTTTTTCTGGCTTTACTTTTCTCTTTCTTTCACAATTTCTTTTTCTTTTTTTTCTTTTTTTTCTTCTTATTTTTGTATTTCGTTAGAATAATTATTATAAAAATATGTACACAAGTGGTGCTGTAAGCAAGTATCTATACGGCACATGTCTTGCCTTCGGATATATACTTCTTTGAATCGTTTATCTTTGATTTACAAGAAAGTAATACGTTTTATAATTTTATTTATTTTTATTTCATTTTATTTTATTTTATTTTATTTTTTTTTTGTTTGTTGTTTATTTTTTTTTCACATATACAATATATACCTATATGTAAACGCGAGGAAACTATCGACGAATGGTATAAGTTACAGAGAGTATATAAAGCACAAACATTAGAATTACTGTAAGGGAATATATATATATATATACCTATATGGAGCTGTGTGATCCAGTTTTACGGTTGAAAAATTTCTGAAACTTATGATATCAAACTATACCAATGGAATAGGTAAAAAGTTTAAGGTCTTCCAACTATCACGTTATCAAATATATATGGCTTATTCGAATATAAACAGATTACAGAGTAGCGTAGTAGAATACATTCCAATGATAAATAAACTATAGTGAAGAAAAAAAAATTAAAAATTGAAAATTGAAAATTAAAATCAATCGCATCGAATAGATCAGATTCAGAATTCAGGAAATCGTCTGAAATTATTATAACTTAATTTTTATTTTTTTTATTCCTCTTTTTCTCCACATTTTATATCTCAACATGGTGCAGATTAATTAATAAACGTCGCAGCTACCTAATTAATCTCGTAGCCGCGTTTACTAGACTGAACAGGCCTAATATCAATTTGGGAACAAAACTAATGATCGACAGCTGTATAGTTTATCAAATAGTACGCGATCGAAAAAATTGCGGAAGATGAATGGATTTTGAAACAAAAAGAAAACAAGTAAATAAAGAATATGAGAATTTTTAAACAGAGCTAACAGACGAAGAATGAGGAATATTGATAATAATGTTAATATTAATAGTTCGAAGAAATTGTAACCGTGTTAGTAAATATATTATACAATTATATACACGTTGCTCTGCGACTGATAAAATATAATAATAATAATGATTGTTGAAATACTGTAATAATATTATAATAACTGTACAACTGAGGAAACTGTCGAATATTTCTAACAAAAGGCGTAGATTTTTATTATCTAGAATTCTATATATTTAACTATAACAGTTATATATTGAAAGATGGGTTATTAATTATATTATAAACACGAGAGAAAGGAAACTAATGAGAGTAAACGTTAACGCGAGGCAGCTAATTAATGAATATAAATATATCTATATCGGTATTGATTCTGGACGTTATTAAATGAAATTTATTGAATAAAAATTATGCGAAAATTATAGGCTGCTTTTCGCGACTCGTGTAAGATTTTTTATTAGATGGTTGTGAATATGAAACTAAGTTATTTATATCAAATTATACAAGTTAGAGATTACTATTGATAAACAACTATACAGAATATATGGAAAAAAAAAGAACAACAATATTATAACGAACGAATCGAATAATTACATAAATACTATAACGGAAAATGTTTAGAGAGATTATAGTTGATAGAAATGTGTTTTAATTGTTTGTGCCTTTGTATCTTGTATGTAATAATATAGTTATTATAATTCAGACAATCTCCGTTCGGTAAAATTTTCTTATTCCTCTTCGTATTACCTAAAACAATTCTTACTTCGCGCTCTTTTATCCCACCTCTTATTGATCCACGCGCTTCACGCATGCGATTCTAGTTTCCAATTCAATTATCGTCGCTATAAACGTAGCTATAGATATACTGCAAGGTTATTCCTGTCGGTACGATCGGACACTGTTTAATACCCGAGCAGTCTTCTCATTCTTCTCAATCGGTTGTGCCAACTGTGTAGCAGACCCAATCGTTCCCGAAACATAACCTCGTTCTCATAACACATGCTTGTATCGTAAATATTGTAATAAAACCGTTGAAATTGTGGCAAAAAAATTGACAATGAAGGTAAAAAGCCTGCGTAAAAATCCTTTGAAACGTTCTGAACCGAAAGACGAAGTTACCGAACCGAGTGAGACCGCGTCGCCCGAAGAATCGAAAGTCCGAGTACCGAGCGACAGCAATTTCAATCACATAAAATGCAAGATAGTCCGTCATCAAAAGAGCGAAAAATATCGCCGGGAAAAATCGAAGGCTCAAAAAGAGGAGCGTAAGAATCGGCAGAGGGAAGGCTTGCCGAAGAAGGTACCCCACACTATTGAAAGCTTGAGAGAAAAGGACGAGACTGTTATACAGGGAGATTTAGACGCCGAGGAGAACGAAGAGGTCAAAATCGACTTCGAACATGACGAGTTTGCAGCCTACTACAAACACTCCTACGAGCCCAAGGTCCTGATCACATACTCCGACAATCCCCTGAGAAAAACCCGGATATTCGGACGTGAATTGACTCGAATAATTCCCAACTCGATTTCCCTCTACAGAAATCGTTCGGGTGTTAAAAAAATGGTGAAAAGCGCGACGGCCAAGGGATTCACAGATATTATAGTAATTAACGAGAACATGAAGCAGCCCAGTATCCTTTGACGTACAGATTTTACTTTATTCTTTGTTTCGCTTTAGATATTTGAAGATTTTTTCCTTAGCTAAGATCGAACGCGTTAGACGGTATGCTGGTCGTGCATTTGCCAGACGGACCAACGGCACATTTCAAACTCAGCAATGTCAAGATAACGCCGGAGCTAAAGCGATCTCATAAAGAGATAACAGAACACCGGCCAGAGGTCATTTTAAACAACTTTACCACCCGGCTTGGGCATTCCGTTGGGAGAATGCTCGGAGCATTGTTTCATTACGATCCTGAATTCAAGGGAAGGAGAGCGGTCACTTTCCATAATCAACGTGATTACATATTTTTTAGACATCACAGGTAGTCGGTCGTCAAATTTGGGTTTCTTTGTCAAGCTACGAATCGACCGATTCTGACCCCATTTACCGTTTTACAGATACGACTTCAACCTGAAGAACGGCAAACCAAAGCTGAGAGAATTGGGACCGAGATTTACGCTGAAATTAAGGTCCATACAGCGGGGAACCTTTGATAGTAAATACGGCGAATATGAGTGGATAATACAGGGTCGTCGTCACGCCATGGAAACTAGTAGAAGAAAGTTCTTCTTGTAATAAATGATTCCGTCGTATGACTGCATAGAGAACTGATGTGCTTAAGCCTGCTCGATCTAGGCATGAATAATACTAGAAATTGTCAGATTTCATGTAGCCTGTATTTCCTGCCTTACAATAAAAAATTTCTTAACATTAATTATCGCAGCTTCGTTCATCAGCGCGAAGCAGATTCGGGGGATCTGTTCGTCTGTTGATGATCGTGAGGTAGTTTAGTCCGTTTCAAAACATAAACAGCTGCGTGAAGCCCGCCCATATTAACTCCAAGCATTTTTATAACTCGGAATAAACTGCTCGTCGACTGTAGAGCCTGAAACGATGAAGTTTTAGTATAATTTGTAAGTTTTGATTCAAGGAATCATTGTATTGATCCGAATTCGAAGACCTTACCAATTGAATACTTCGTCGATCGTAAGTCAGGAGAACTAATCGTCCAGTTCCCAGTTTTGAAACTCGTCCTAACTCTGCCATATATTGTTTGTAAAGTACTCTGTTGTCGGTCATCGAACCGCTCCGTTTCCCAAATGGCTGTAGATAATAAGAATAAATGGAAAGAATGCGGGATAGAATGCCTAAAACTATCCAAAGACCGAAAATTGCATACCATATCCGTCACTACCACATCGACGAAGGAATCCTTCAACGGTAATTGAGCGACGCTCCATCTGATCAATTCGATTTTTTGATTCTCCGGCTGGGCCTCGAGATTCGACTTTGTTCTATCGACGGCCTTCTCGTGATTATCTCCGCAGACAACATAGGTGTAAGGAAAAGCTATTGCTGCCTGAAATGCGATTTGTAATTAGCAAAAGAGATTGGAAGATGGAGAAATGGAAGAAATCTTGTAAAACCTGAATGACATTCACCTCAATCGGTATCGAACCCCCGCCGCACATTGGGTCTATAACAATCTCTCCCAGCTTAGGATTAGCGAGTCTTACTAAACTGTAGCATACCGTGGCTCGCAGGGTTGTCGGACCAAAGTTTACTATATTTCGACGATGTTTGGACTCGTGTGTGACTCTGAGACACGTAACTAACTCGTCTAAAACAGAAACGACTTCAGCAACGCTTTACTCTAATCAAATGAAATCGTTTTACGATAGAAAGGATCGATCAACGTACTGTGAACTACGTTGCAAACTATCTCTAAATGATACATTGTCAGATCGACTAGCCAATGATATTTATCCTGTAATTCGCCGCCGATCAGGCGAGCTACTTGGCCAGATTCGAAGGCATGAGAGCCAGTTCTCTCGCAGGTAACTCTATACTTGAGTAAATTTTCCTCGGTCGAGAGGGAAGGATCTCTTCCGCGTTTCCTGCCCTTCCTCGCATCATTAACGGCGTTTTCTTCCGCCTGAAGTTTCTCAGTCTTATGGGCCTTTTCCGCTTCCTCGAACTCTTCGAGTTTTGGATAAACTTTACCGCGAAACGAAGTCACGGTTTTCCAGGCGTCTAAGCCTTTCTCTAATCTCATCTCTTTATTCACCGCATCTTTTATCAACTCCATATCCGAGTCTTTGTCGTCTTTGGAAAAACTAAAACTACGGACGTCCGATATAACGAATATATTGTCGATGGATCTCATCTCTTTCACCTAGATCAAAAAAAAAAAAATCGCTTTATCTACCGCGGAGGGAATTCAGCTGTTCGTTAACCCAAATCGTCGTACTTTCGAAAATTGATTCAGAGCTACGTTGAAATAGATTTTTCCTCGCTCCTTGACAACGTGCAAATGCGCGTCTATCATCTCTTTGCATTCGTCAACAGCCTGCCATTCCAGTCCTAGGTTTAAAAATTATTTTTAGGTTATGTTCAGTCCTAAAATCAACCTTACCCCAATTACATACCGGTATCAACGGTAGTTCCGATCGTATAAAGGCCTGGGTTCTCTTCCGATTTTTTAAACAGCTTATACAGCTCGGATTCTTTCATCTCCGTCGTTAATTTTGCCATTTCGCGGAGCGATCAGAGGTTATGTTACCGTCTTAACTAGCAGAGTGGAATAACAGCTGACATAGGTCTGTAATTTTTGATTCATGACCTCGGAATTATCGTTACGGGATATCGGGGGTAGCGGAATAAAATGAGACTGTCGATTATCGAAAATAATTATTTCTCGTTTAAATAGGTTAGATACATTATGATACAGTTATAAATTAGACAGTGGAATGAGGCTGCAATTAGCTCAATTTGAAGACCATGTACACCTCTGCGAGTCGATTACTTGAATTTAAGAACTAGCCAAAGGACAATAAATACAGCTATAGAAAACAGGAATAGATATAGAATGTAGTATCTGTGACCAGAACGGGCCATTCTCAATACTCTGGCCACAGAGGAAGTTAGCGAGCCATGAGTCCTCTCGAAATCTTCGTCCTAAGAATTAATAACAAAGATATTAAAGTTACAAGTAAAGAGTCGTGTTTTGTGTCTCTGTCATTTCTCCCTCTACCAACCATTCCATTCAATATCTTATGCTGGTATTTAACTTCTGTGCCAATATCAATGGAAAGTGATTTAAGAACGTGTATTTTGTCCTTGAGTTCGTCTGCTATACGTTCGTTTTCCTCTTCCAAAGCATCGTGGGAGGTGCTTGGTAACGGTTCGTAACCGTAGCCCCCTGATAATGATATTAAAAGTCGAATTAACGAAGATATTTACGATTTGTTTTTTTGCTATTAAAGTCTCACCCCGCTCACCCGAATGTGACCGCCTCATTTTGTTCGAATCTATCTTGACGTCCGTTTAGGAATATCTTACGTCGATCGAGAGACAAGTCCTCTTCATCGTTCTGCGATAAATACGGTTTTAAATAATTAACCTAACCTCAAAAGATAGGGAAACTTTAGTCGTCGGGGATATTTGAACGTCTTGAATTCACGGAGGGACACTTCGAGCTGATTTTTATCAGGGAATATTATTTTATACCTTTTTGTTTTCGTACGAAATTTAATCATACGTGTGTAGGTAGCCGGATAAACATTGCAATGACGTGTCATACGTGTCAGACTTATAACGTGGTTAAATGTTACCCCCTCCCCCCCCCCGCCCCACTCGTCTTATCGGCGAGTTTCACTGCGCGCAACAACCGTCGTCGTCCACTTCTCGTTTGTCCTGCTATCTAAGCGGCTGCCCCTTTGAACTAGGCGCACGAATTTAGTTGCAATAGTAATGAGGGCATTATCGCGCTAAATAGCGGCGTCGGTATCGAGGACATTCGTAAGGGCTGAATAAGGGTGTCGGAAAAATTAAATATATATTTTTCGTCATTCAATTTCTCTGTCGGTGCTAACGATAAACCGGGTAGCGTGGATGGGCAGATGAACCGCAGAATTTAATATCGCATGCGAGACTCACCACTCTGGATCTCGGGATACACGGGAACGACGAATACGTATCCGATAAAATGTAATCCTGATTGGCGATTAGACCTAGAAAAACATTTCACTGTTGATATTTTATATGCATGGATATTCCACGCTGTGGATAGATTTAGAAAACACTTCACTTTCGATTCACATTCTCACGAATTATGATATAATATATCTAGGGGGGGTTTTCACACGGGGGATCAAATTTTGAGAAAATTTCACTCGCTATAGAATTACGAGGATTACACTGCACCGTGAATATATTATATGTATGGTATTCCATACGCTGGGTAGATTTTACAGACACTCCGCTTTCGATACACAATATGGTATTATATGTATACGTATTTCACATACCTATACGAGGCTCGGATTTAGAAGAAAACTTCCATTTTTATATTCCGTATTTATATTTACGCACGTTTATATCATTCATGGATATGTAGTACGTCGAACGGAAGGAAACGAAATCATTCGGGGCGGGGTAAAGTTTTATTGAATGAATAATATAAAGGGCTATAGGCATCGCGGTGGCGGAACGCTCGGATGTAAACAAACTTGACCTTCGAGCGAATTTTCACTCCTCGGCACTTCACCGAATTTTAAACACGCGGCATACCGATATTTACATAACAATTTCCAAAAGAATCGAACCCTTTGCACATTTTTTAGCGTAAAATCATCGTCGGATACGAATAATAACGAACGAGAGAAAATATTTGGCGGGATGTGGAGAACGCCCGCTGCCATATTACCGGGGCAACGGCTTAACCACCGGATAATGCGATCTCGCGAATAATCGGATATAATCTATGTCCGATTCCCGATTTTACTGACTTGAAGTGAACTCACGATAGACCCGAATACCAACTCGCGAACAAATCACCGCTATGAATATAATTCGCGTGAAGAAGCAACCGCGGACCTGTTGCATCCCTTAGTCAAAGACAACTAACCGTTGGCCGGTGCGCCGCGGTGATCATCGAATGTATTACGCGAGGAAGTATAGCCGATGATAGGTGGAGGACATGCCTCTTTGTCTCGCAAGCTCTGATTGGATATCTCAAATCACAAGCTCTACTCTAGACAGAGAGAGCGTATCCTGCTCCTTCGTTCTTCTCTCTCATGATCGGCTTAGCTCGGCTTTTTAACGAATATATATTTCCTTGCGTAATGCATCCTATGATGAATCAACCGTGGCACACCGGTGAACGGTTAGTTGTCTTTGACTAAGGGATGCGGCAGGTTCCGCGCCGGCTGCTTTCTCTGCGTTAAAGTTTTACAACTCGTTCGAACGTTGTGAAGATATAATTCATTCGGAGTGGTGATATAGACATAATATCGGTATGCTGCATGTGTGAAATTCGGTGAAGTGGCGAGGAATAAGAATTCGCTCGAAGGTCAAGTCTGTTTACATCCGCGCGTTTTAGCCCTTTATATTATTCATTCAATAAAACTTTACCCCGCCCCGAATGATTTCCTTTTCTTCCGTTCGACGTGCTACATATTTATGAATGATATAAACGTGCTTAAATATAAATACGGAATATAAAAATGGAAGTTTTCTTCTAAATTCGAGCCTTGTATAGGTATGTGAAATACGTATATACATATAATACCATATTGTGTATCGAAAGCGGAGTGTCTGTAAAATCTACCCAGCGTATGGAATACCATACATATAATATATTTACGGTGCAGTGTAATCCTCGTAATTCTATAGCGAGTGAAATTTTCTCAAAATTTGATCCCCCGTGTGAAAACCCCCCCTAGATATATTATATCATAATTCGTGAGAATGTGAATCGAAAGTGAAGTGTTTTCTAAATCTATCCACAGCGTGGGATATCCATGCATATAAAATATCAACAGTGAAGTGTTTTTCTAGGTCTAATCGCCAATCAGGATTACACTTTATCGGATACGTATTCGTCGTTCCTGTGTATCCCGAGATCCAGAGTGGTGAGTCTCGCATGCGATATTAAATTTGATCTTTAGCACCGAATATTCCGCATTATTCCTCGTTTTAAATCCTCAACGTCGAGTGATTGCCTCGAACTGGCACTACGAGTAATCGGAACTGAATTTCTCTTCGGAAATAAATGACAAAACGCTTCGCTGCATCTCTGTGCTCGCGTGGGGTACAGAGGTCGGAGGAAGGCGCGCTCGAAGAAGATACCGACCGTCGCGTTACCAGACTCTTTTTTTTTTTTTATTCATTTCAAACTAAACGCGAGAATGATCACCCACAGAATCCTATTACTTTTACGATTTCAGATACACCAATGAATATATTGCAGGTCTTAGTTTCCCAGATTTCTTATACAGCGTCCTATATATAATACCATAAATTCCCGTATACCGTAATAGTAGTAATTAAACTCCGAATCGACTGATTACCGCCTTACGCCCTTACCAAACGATCCCAGTTCAAAGAGGCATCCGCTTCCGCGGCAGCACGCGTCTACATCAATCGTATAATCCGTACTCCGTGGCCAAATCGAGTGAACAATTTCCGCCGTATCCATTCCGCGTTCAGTTCCCCGTCCAATGAAAAACTCGGTACCGTATCCACCTCGGCGAATGAGAATCCCCGTATCATTACCTACCTGTATTCAGTCGGCTTTGGATCGCGGCGGAGGGGGGGGGGGGGGGGGGGGGGGTTTACGTGGGGCTTCGTCGTACTAAAAGCAGGTAGGGTACGGCTCAGGTATTTTCCAGTCGACAATGAGTGGGGCCGAGGTCCACCCAAAACTCCGTTGCATTTCACCGTATTGTATATAGGTGAGTAAATATAGAAGTCGTGTGACGTAGAGTCAGAGGCTGACACTTGTTGATCGCATAAACATAGTTTAGTCCTTAGTTATTTATTAGCTCGTTACTCGTACGCGGGTTGTTGTTATTTGTGATCGCCGATCGTGATAATCGTATTCGTGTAGTATACATGCCACAAGCCGCGGTATATACATATAAATATACAGTTTTGGATTTTTTATCAACCGGATCCGCTGCGAACTTCCCGATCACTGGAATTCCGAGGAAAACTGAGGTATTTACGATTCTAATTAACAATCGACTACCACGACTGGTATATCGCTATAAATCGGGCGAACAACTGGCCACTCGCTCGCTGGCAATGCGCCGATTTCTCTATCCATTATCCGCAACGTGTCCTCTATAAACTTAACCGATTTTCTAATAGTAATAAGGTTTTATCGCCTCTTTGTTACACCGTCAGACTAACTACCGCGATTCGATACTCGACATAAATTATATCCCGGACGATCTAAACGTGAGAGAAAAAGAAAAAAAAGAAAAAAAAAAAAGAACAAATTATAGCGAAATATATCGGATCTAATAACTAACTGCGTAAATTAGCAAATTATTATTATCTTACAGCTATAAACTAGCGGCCGTTAATTATCAACCGTTTCATTTTTCTCGTCTGTTGTTATTCGGTCGATTTTCTTACCCGTTTTATTATCTACCTTGATTAGGTTAATCTCAACTCAAAGGTACAGGCATATAGCATATATAAAGCGTTGAATTCGAATTCTCGTATCACACAGCGTGATCATTGTCTCGCGATTTTAGTCTAACGAAATTCGGTAATTAACATTCGCAGTTAAATATATACGCTGATTTTTTTTTCCTTCTTCTTTTATATATACATATATATATATATATGTATATACATTTTTTTATTATTATACCCTGGGTGTGCCCCGCGCGTACCTCATTGCGAAGATATCACGTTCTCGCACCTCCTCACTTCACTTCACTTCACCTCTACCTCTATACCTCTATACCTCTACGTAGTACATACATCTACGCATCTATATCTACATCTACCTTACCTACTCCCATAAATGTATTACGGAACAACGCCTAAGACATTTCCGATGCGTTTCGTAACGGTCAACCTTTGCCTATCGTATAGGTGCAGTACAACCGCGTGGAGGTCTAATTACTTATAGTATATAATAGGTATACAAAAATAGAAATATATAAATATCTATATACACCTGTATAGTATACCCACGTGATTGATATATTATTTTCAATAATCTGTGTACAATCTAGTTTAAGGTAGTTATGGCCATGTGTGAGGTACTACGGTATGTATCTGGGAATTGTAATAAACGACTTTGTAGAAAGTTTATAGCACTGTTTCATCCGAGATACGCGTATAGGTATGTGGCTATATATATAGTGAACCGTCACGTATAATATTGAAAATGAATAAAATACCGTTCGAGTATATATATATATATAACGTTTATTAGGTTTTCATGTATATATGTAGCTGGCCTTCGCAAGGTCATTTAACCGATTTTATGCTACATACCAAGTCCGAGTAGGTATAGTATATGTGACTGATTGATTTATCGTTGTATTTCGAGAGTCTTTCCGAGCGTTAATAACGCGATATCGGTATGTCGGTGATCATCAATCGAATAAGAACCCCGAGAGCCGACGAGATCCGGAAAATTTCGGGTCTTTTTTTTTTACTCTCCGAAAAGTGCATCTCGCGACGATTAATTTCACCCCTTATTGGTTCCGATACGATCCATACAGCCCGAGTTATTAAACACCGAATGAACACGTGCGCGAATTTAAAGTATCGGAGTTTTGGCCTTTCGCATTTTATTAGGTATACAGCGTTCGGAATTTTTAAGCCTCTGGTGTTCCGAGGTTCGAAAGCTTTTCGAATCGAAGTAATAACATTGAAATTTGTAACTTTAAACCCGGCTCTTATTAATCGTTTATAATACCATAATGACGGGTATATATACATCGGCGAAGAAAGAAGCGAGAGAGATAGTCTGTATGAAAGTTTCACACACACGTTTTTATCTACCCACATCTCTCTACACGCGTCTCTCTAGTATAAGCTTGTGTGTACGCTACGCGTCCATTACGGAGAGAGAATTTGAAATGTGGTTAAAGTAGTTTTGGAATCTGTGGAATGTGATTCAGCCAAGAAGGAACGAACGAACGAACGGACTAACTAACTACCTACCTGCCCGTTTGCCTGCCTAACTCCCTTCTATCTCCATTTCCTATACTATTATACTTACTGTATAGATTTTGCATAGTAGTAGTAGTAGTAGTAGTAGTCGACGAGTCGTCGTCGTCGTCGCGTGGTAGTCGTATGGTTGAACCCCCATACCTACTTATACGATCAGATGAGAGGCACCTTTCCTTGCTCAACACCTAGCCTTACCTTAACCTAACTACTCTCCTTCGTCGGTAGTGTCAACATAAAGGTGCGTGCACATGCGGAATTTTTGCTTCTTTTATTTTATTTTATTTTTTTCTTTCTTTTGTTTTAGTTATTCAAGGTCGATGGTAAAAAAAAAAAAAAAAAAATCTAATTTGATTTTTCGCGTTTTAATTTTTTGCACGTTTTTTATTTTTCTAGATTTGTATATGTGTGTGATAGATGGATTGTGTACTACGATATCGTCATGTATCGAAAAAACGAGTTTTATAATCGCGGATTGACGGGTATAAATATATAAGGAGAAATTGACCGAGTTTAATTTTCAACGATATATAGATATACGGATTTGTATATAATATATGAATCTCGCACGCGCTTTCCATTCATTTCTCATATTTTATATAAAAATATAATACGATCGTATCGTCATTTGAAAATAAAGAGAAAGACAAAAAATTACGAAAGAGAATGAAATTTCATCTTCATTTCACAAATTTTATATCATCATCATTGTACGTCGATCCATCATCGTACGTATATCAATCAATGCACCGATTTTATTCGCAATATAAATTAAACACATATATACCTAATTCTATATCTATACACGCATAAGTATCTATTCAACTTTACCTATACGAGTTTCGTTCGTTGACATGTAAACGAAATCGAAAGTCCTTTCGATGACTACTATATTATATTATATACACGAGTATTAGGAATATAGCTATATAGTCTATAAGGAATATTAGTTACGCTCTTTCATACCCTAAGCACTGTGGCATCTAAGAATAACGTCCATTAAATTCTGAACAACGGTTTTGATTCCCTTTTATAGCCTGTAAAGCAGATGAATAAAAAAATCGAAAGAAAAAAAATGAAAGAATTGAAGAAAATTTTCAACAGTTTCACCTGTTTTAGTAATTTTTTTTCATCTTTCTTCTTACACTCGACGATTGAATAAATCAATCGATTCTCTATCTACATCTCCCGATGCCTTTTTCGTTTATGCAGAGAAGTGCAGCGCGTTATGCGTGATAATTTATATACGATCCGTGCAGGTCGCTTTTTATATACTCTGTAAATAGATATATATATATATATGCATATATCGGTATAAAAATAATGATAATAACAGTGCCAATAAAAATAATGATGATAGAAAAATTTTATACGAGAACCACGTATATATATATATCTCATGAATAATTTATCACTAAGTTCGTTTATTCGTTTCGTGTGTATAGTTGGTCGAAAAAGAGAGGGAAGGAGGTATATGTATGTGTACCTTCGTATCTAGGTATGAGTGTGATCTAATTCGAATGATTGTATACAGTTTTATAGTTACTACTAATTACTAATTAAGGAAAGTTAATTAACGTAAATTGTTAATAACGTATACCTCTCCTTTTTTCTTTTTTTTCTTTAGTCTTAGTATCGTTCTCGTCTTTTCTCTTCTTGTCTTGATTCTGTAATACAGATGTAGCTACGAATTTTATCTGCGCGATGAAATCGCGAATCGAGATTCGACACGGAAACGCATCTCACGGAAATTAATTTGAACCCTAATTATCGGCTTCGATACCATTCGTGAGTCTGTAATATTGAAATTCGGGATTTTTATCATTCGGGACTTTTGAAAATTTGAAACTGACCACGGTGATGCACTGGAAATGGAAATTCCCGTGAGACCGCAAGTCTAGATCGTCACCGATCGACGATTCCAATTCAATAAATCCCAGAAATCGATTTTTAGAATCGATTATCTCAACCTGTCGCACGCTTGATCAGCAAGAATCGCTTCCTTCTTCCTATTTCAAGAATATCTTACCTCACTTCTACAAACTATAGGAGAAACTATTAGTCGAGCTAGGAGAACAAGCCATTACACTCTAAACAAGAACCCATCAGGATAATACCCACCCACTCTGCCTACCGCATTAAAATTTAAATCCAAAAATTTACGGAATAGATTTAATAGTTAATTCACTAAAATAATTTTGGCAATTAGACAGCCTTACCCTAATTACGGTGCTAAATTGCATCAAGCATATAATTCACCTGACTCATTGTCAGATCACCGGCCCTAGAGCTGTTCTCATAGTTATAGTATGTTTGAATAACCCGGTCTGAATTCGTTCCACGTGTAGAAAAGCTACGTATGATGTAAATCTTACTTTACCTAAAATTTAAGTATCTCTTTTATCCAATGAGAGAAAAAAAAAGAGAAAAAAAAAAAAAAAAAAATACCGCAACGGAAATGGGTGTAGATACGTAGGTATGTACTACATACGTACGTACGTATCACATACACGCGTTATCCTCCATACGGTCTGCCCGGATTATACTGGCGCCCTTATTGCAGCGAACTGGTTTGTCCGAATCGTTGACCTCGCTCTGACGACTGTCCGGGTTATAATTCCGCAGCTACTAAATATGCGCTTTGAGCAATACTCATTTTTCTTGATATTCGTTGCGAAGAATTTACCCCAGTAATTCAGAAAATTTCGATTCATTTCTTTAAGGATGCGAAGAAAAAAAAAAAAAGAAAAAATGGCCCTCCGGATCGAGATTTGAAATTTTTATTTTCATCCAAAGATTACGTCTCAAAAACGATTACTTATCAGACGTATAGAACTTTTCCGAACAATCGTTAGAAAATCCTTGACGAAGTCTTTGTTTCATATAGTTGTTATAAAAATGAAGAGACAAATAGCTGCGATATACGACGAGTCATATTTTTACACCGTGTCTAGTATCTTACTCTCTGCGTCGGCGTAACGAGATATATCAGTCGATATACCGATCTATACGCTGTGGTTAATGAGAGGAAAAATCGCGAGGAAATCTTTCCGATGTTTTATAACTATTTTAAGAAATTTCTATGCTTGCCGGGTTGACCCCGAGACAAAAATTAATAAAATAACAAGATCGCAGAATTCGATTTAGGATGTGAGAAACTACGACGAAATGCCTAACCGATTTATCACAATCGTCAGAATTCATATCGCTGATTAATATCTCTAATGTTAGCAATGTGAGATGGGTGGGTGTAGATACGTTGATCAAATGACACGTTAGTCGACATCAGAGATACCTCAATCTCTATCGTACAATCTAATCTGACGATGTCGGCGATGAAAAGTAGAAGAAAAGAAAAAAAAAAAAAAAGAAAAAAGGAAAAAAGTTACGTGCGAATCGTCGTGCTTGAGAAAAGTGCAAACAAATATACCAAAATCCGCGACCTGCGGTGATTCATTATTTATCTCTGAACAAAGAGAACCTGGGCCGTGGGCCAAATTTTTTGCCATACGTGTATCGTATATGTACTCAAAGAAGAAGGGAACGGTTAAAAAATCGTCCGTCTAACACGATTCGCGATCGTTATTTCAGTCGGAATTCATGCCATGCCGATTAAGGCGTCCTGACCCAATTGCAATTAATATTTCGTCGCCGTCTACCGGATGTAAGTGAGCGTCGAGGACGCGGGTCTCGCTCACAGTCATCGTATCGTATCGAAAGAAATCGGTTTTACGACATCAGTCCGGTGTTCGATAAGTCCGAAAATCCGATCTAAGATAAGTTTCGGTTCGTTTCAGCGAGACGGGGGTCAGACCTGGCAATCGCACAATGCCTTACTACAACAGTGGCCACAGTACGTCTACCTACAACAAGGGTAAGTCTATAGAGCAGGATAATCCTCCGCCGATTTCCTGACGATTTTTAGCCATCCTTTAATCATCCTCTACAGATGGAGGTTCCAGCGGTCCTCCAAGTACCTCAGGAGCGGCGGGAACCGGATCGGAACCTACATACCTGATGGAACATTTGGCGACGTTTACCGTGACGATAGAAACCGGCATTGTTTATCCAGCCGATGGGATGAGGCGGCTTCTTCAACTCGAAAAAAGCAACGGTATATGGAGCCAAAAGATGCAGCTACGTCTCGAAAGGTCCTGGGTGTTGATAATGGACAACGAGACCGGGGTAACTAGCTTAGAAATCGGCAAGATCGTCTCGAAAGACCGGTGGAAAAAAGGGGGAGAAAAATAGTAGTTTACCGATTTCAGGCAGTGATGGAGCGATTCCCTGCATCCTTGATCCAAGAACCGACAGCTTTTACCTCTAGGGATCCGATGGAGATGTACAACAACATATTGGTCTTTACCGTAGCTGATGACAGCGCTTCTGGCCAGCGTGCCGAGATGCATATATTTCAATGCCAGAGTATATCGGCTCAGGATCTCGTCGAGGACCTGAAAATGCTTCAGATCGGTAAATTGGTTCCTGGCGGATCCCCGCGAGGTCCTAGAGGCCAAATCCCACCTCCGCCGGCTCTACCACCTCCGGAACCACCGCTGAACGGTGTAAACGTCCGGGAACAAGTTTCCGCGTTCAACGCGGCGAACCGTAAGCTTCTTTTCCATTCAGAGATTGAAATTAACCTTTTATCGACGGTCGTGACAACCGGGAGTTAATTTTTTGCAGATGACGTACCCAGCGAGTTGTCCCGGGAAGAGAACATCGACGAGGTGTCGTCGACATCGTCGGAAAAGTACGAGAGGGACGTCACGATACTGAACCATTGCTTCGACGATATCGAGAAGTTCATAGCTCGGCTTCAGCACGCGGCAGCCGCGTCTAGAGAACTCGAACGTCGTCGTAGGAACAGAAAATCAAAGAAGAGAAACCTCGGGGACGGGATGCTGACCATGAGAGCTAAACCACCGCCGGAAATGGAGTTCATAGACATTTTTCAAAAGTTCAAACTCTCCTTTAATCTTCTAGCTAAACTCAAGGCCCACATTCACGATCCAAACGCTCCGGAATTGGTCCATTTTCTATTCACACCTCTGGCTCTGATCGTAGACGCTTCTCACGACACAAACTACGACCCTAATCTCCCTAACAAAGTCGTCTCTCCCCTTCTAACTCGCGAAGCTGTTAATCTTCTGATAAATTGCGTGACCAGCAAGGAAACCGAGCTCTGGCATTCGCTTGGCGATACTTGGCTGATACCCAGGGATCAGTGGAAGGGCCATGTGCCTTTGTACCATCCGATTTTCATGGACGGATGGTCCCCGGAGTATCCTATCCCCGAAGATCGGGACCACGATCATTTGGCGTCACTTTTGAACGCTGATAAGCAGAAGAGGGACGATATCCCGGAGACTCAGAACCTCAACGATCCTTACTACAACCACAGAGACGTCGACGAGTCTCATTACAGCAGCGATTATCTCGAGTACGAAGGAGGCAGGGACCAGGATCGACCCAGCAACGATTATTTCGAGAGGAATTACGGCCCTAGTTCTGATCTATACGGACGTGAGGACAGAGACAGAGGCGTGGAGCAGACCAGAGCTCATAGTGAAATATCGCTCGATTCGATCGAACGAGGACCCAGAGGTGCTGTGGCCGTTGAACGAGCTCAGGAGGCTTGGCTGGACGAGATGATGTCGAGGAATGCTAAAATCGTTCAGGTCACGTATCCCAGGACCGCGAACAACGACAAAGAATTAACCGTCGTCAGGGGCGAGTATCTAGAGCTTTTGGACGATAGTAGGAAATGGTGGAAGGCAAGGAACTCCAAAGGACAAATCGCCCATGTTCCACACACGATTGTCGCACCTCATAATTCGGCGACTCCTCAGACTGGGGATAACGACGTTTTTAACAATCCGCTTTACACGAGTAGATATCAGCGGCAAGGACACGGATACAATTACGAGGTAATAGAAACGCGGGTCTTGATTTTTTTTTCTTTTACCTGGGAATTTATCCACTCCTTATTTTGACTTGGTTTTTTTTTTTTTTGAATTTTTCACAGGACTCTGAGATCGAAGGTACCAGCACTAGTCCAGGACCCGATGCCTCGCATCGTCCACACGCCATACCACCACCGGCACCAGCAGATTGGGTGCGGAAAGAAAGGCTTGGAAAAAAAGGTGAATTTCGATATTTTTAAGACGTAAATTATATCACACGTAAAATCTTTATCGGTCATCCGATTCCTTACGATCGATATATAACGAATTTGGTAGGGGTTTAGATCAAACTGATCAGAAACTGCAGGAATCTAGCTCTACCTATATGGTTTGTCAATCGACGGTCTGAACACACTCGCACAGACGTATAGGAGACTCCGGACATGTGATGATTTTTGTTTTTTTTTTTTCTTTTTTTTCCTTCCAATTTTGTTTTTTTCTTTTTTTCAGACCTTTGAAAATTTCCTTTTTTTTTTCTTTTCTTTCCTTTTTTTTTTCTTTCTTCCTTTTCGAATACCTACACGTTATTATCATTGAATATTGATTATTTATCGACTAACAAATTCTCTTTTTATCACATATATAAATATAAATAATAATATCTAACTATACCAACAGACATGGTTTTCATCGTTTGATGTTAAACTTAAATATATACAATTATCTATGCTGTAGTTTAACACCGTTTTAACACCGAAACAACACCAACTCCTTCTCGTCCGGGTACATTATACATTTTTTTCTCTCTTTAATCAAATTCACGTAAAGTTGATTCACCTGATTATTATCCAGCAGGGGTTTTGGCCGAAGTTCGAAATTTTAATGGTAAAGATTACCAATTCGTTTCAAACGATTTACAATTTTTGGATCATTGAAATTGCGAAGGTCCAAACCCCCGAAAGTCAAAGTTACGAATCCGTTACGTTGCACTTTAATTAGCTTTGCAAAATTTTTATTCTCTTTCATTTAGTTTCTCTGTTTGTCCTTTATCGTCCCCATATTTTCGCAAATGAATATATGAGTTTACGTATGTATGTCCGTATATGTATATGTATATGTATATGTATATGTACGTGTCGTTTAATAATAATATGTGCAATATATCGTCTTTTTATAAGGTATATACGCAGCTAGAAATATATAGGTATATAGTATAGATATATACCAACGCATCACGTTATTTTTCATTCAACAATATTATCACATACGTAATATATACGACTTGGGAGAAAAACGAAGCGAACATCACCACGCATGCGTATACCTATACGTAATAATTCTTCTGTACCAGTTTTTTTCTTTCTTTTTATTTCGTATTTTTCCCTTTTTTTTTAGAAAATTTTGAAATCCGTTCTAATTTTTTATTCTTCTTTCTCTTCTCTCTTTTCATTCTCCCTCTGTACCTCTCTACCTAGATATCTTCGCAGGTAATAATTATTATTATTTAGAGTAGGTATCTAGTGTAAATAAATTTTGGTAATATAATAGGTATGTAATATTATGATATAGTAATTTTCACCTTTTTCTTTTTTTTTTTTTCTTCAACGTCGTTCCTCCTTGATCAAAAAAAAAAAAAACAAAAAAACTTTTACAACGAAAAAGTACCTTTTTTTTTATTTCATTTTTTTCTTCTCTACTCCAGTATTGATTCACTTTTATTATCAAATTTATTACTGTGCCGTCCGGTGGTGTATATATGTATGTATGTATGTATGTATCCATCTATGTATGTATGTACCTATCTATGTACGTCATCGTCAGGTTGTTAGTTTTTTTTTTTTTTATCTTTCGTAATTTTTACCATCATTACGAATTATGGGCAAAAAAAAAAAAAATAAATAAATAAAAAATTAAATTTCTCTGTGACGTCTCGCCTGGCTTTTCAATTTTTTTTTCCATTTTTTTTTCTTCTCTCTTCGTCAAATGAAAGAGAAAAAAAAGAAGCAAAGAAGAAGAAGAAGAAAATAGGTGATTGTAAAATTTTTCGTTTTTTTTTTTTTCTTTCATTTTTCAATCGCAGCTTCCAGTTCGAAAATTTTTACGATTCAATGTTTTTTTTTTTTTTTTGACTCGTCTTCGTCCTCTTCTTCTTCTCTTCTTTTTTCTTTCTTCCCCTTACGCACAAAAACGTGTTGTATTTATCGGATATAAATTAAGTAATTATATATATAAATATATATATATATATATGGACCACAATATTCATCCGTCCATGGTATTTTATTGTATTGTAATTTATGTAAATCTTTTATTAATAAATATATACGATTATATGTTTAAATGTTGTGATTGTCTATGTTCAACGTCGTCGTCGTCGTTTTCGATATTTATATCGTATAAAGGGGGATAAAATTTCAATTTCGTTCACGTAGGTAGGTACGTACACGTTTCCAATCATCAATATCACGCTAGTATAGTCGGTATACCCAATAATATGCCTCGTAGTAACTCTTTGGAACCCTTTTCCCCGATTCCTTTCCCTCCAGAAAAACAAAAAGACAAAAAAACAAAATTTCAACTTTTTTTTTTTTCATTGTATCTCGTTCGTTTCTTATTTTTATATTCTTGTCCCCATTTACGCGCATCACATTATGCCTCTGTTATCGAAGCGTCCTGTCTGCCGATTCCATCGCTTCGAATTATCGCTGCAAAAATTCTGTTACCGCTTCTGATAAGGGAAGATTCAAGCTCGAGCTCAAAATCTACCTCGAGCTCCTGCGACATCCACAAATCAAAAAAACCTCGTCAGGATAAAAACCTTTACTTTTACGGTAAGTCGTCAATGTTATAAGCATGCTTGCTTCCATCGGGGGGACCTTTATCGTTGGTGATATGC
The DNA here is from genome assembly GCA_963966615.1 of Tenthredo amoena. Taxonomy (NCBI): domain Eukaryota; kingdom Metazoa; phylum Arthropoda; class Insecta; order Hymenoptera; family Tenthredinidae; genus Tenthredo; species Tenthredo amoena. Next base: position 813,869 of record OZ016495.1, on the reverse strand, counting down.
ACTCTTTCGATATCAACGTTAACCGAAATCTGTCCAGTTTTACTAACAAATACGAGTTCGTCGTATTGCCTGAATAATAAAAAAAAAAAAACACTATGTAGAATTTACACATTACTAACGAAAAACCATCGAAATCTTTCTCATCGATCATTCAGACGATCATCATTCGCCATAACATAATTCGAAATTCCGAAAGTCCCGAAAAATGATTGATAGAATTTTAAAAACTTTTTTTCCGAAAAGCGCGTCTCAAAACGATCAATTTGATCTCTCATTGGTTCCGATACGATCGATACAACCCGAGATATTAAACACTGAACGATTACATGTGTGAAATTCAAGTTTTTGAGGTTATAGGCCTCTCGGATCTTTAGCTTTCGGAATTTCGAACCCCTGGTTGTTCTTCGTATGAAATTTTCTGGGATCGGCTACGTAGACTCCGAGCTCTAGATTCTCTCGCTGATCTCGACGTGGCATGTAAAATTTCAGGTGACTCTAGCATCTCGAGTAGCAGCAGTATGGGTGATGACCTGTCGATTTTTTCCACCGACTCAAAGAACAGCACGATGCGTAGATCGGACAATTCCTTAAAGGGTTCGATAAAATCGTTGAATGTAGTTCCACTGGCCATAACAGCACCTCCTCCACCTCCACCACCGCCGTTACCAACGCAGTCGAGCGATTCGCAAAGTATTCGCAACGGTGTGCAGAGCAAAAGCGGTACATCGAAGAGCAACAAATCCGTAGGACCAGGTGAGCCTCTTCGTGACGTTCTCAAAACTTTTCTTAAAACCCCATACGATTAATCGGCTCGTTTATTCTCCCTCAGGACTCAGCAGCCAGGACCAGATGCAAGAGGAGCTTAAATACGTGCTGACAATGTTCCGAGAGAGAGGTAGAAACCTCGACATCGCTAAAACTCCGGATGTGTTCATAGACCAACGATCTTCCCCCAGCCAAGTTCAAAATTGGTTGAAAGCTAAAGGGTTTTCGGAAAAGTATGTAGCCATGACCCGCGCGTGTACGACTGATGAGATTTCGAAAATTTCTATACCGTTTTTAATCAATGTTCAACAGAATCGGTAGGCAACTGAGAGGCATGGCTGGCCACGAGTTATTCTCACTGTCGAAACGTCAATTGGAACAATATTGCGGTCAAATGGAAGGCAGGCGATTAGACGGTCAGATAACACTGTCCCGAAACGTGTCAGGAGTGAGTGAAAGATCTTGACTTATCCCTGGACCGTTTTCAACGGATTTTTATTACCGTTTCAGTACAAGACCGCGAGATCATCCGAACTCAAACAAATATTGGATAAGGTACGTCAAAAGGCAGATACTGACGGTTTGAAAAACGGAGATGACGAGGATTGAGGGTATCCAATTTTTCGGAATTGTTCGATTATTCTATTGATCACGACGTAGAATCGATGATTCGCGTTTCTTCTTGATCACGATTGATTCAGTTTTTGTATATTATTATATCATAGCAAAGAATTTTTAAATATATATATATATACTATATGTATAAATATGCATCGTTATTATTAAATACCAGACTGTGGTTCTTCGCGAATTTCTAAAATTATGTATGTCGATTAATCGATCGATCAACCGATTAAATCGCCAGTCTTTATAGGTAGTTAATCAGGCAACGTTAAACCAGTGATATATTGTGAAATTATATAATAATAGATATAATTATATGAAATGAAATGAAACGAGCCAGTTATCGCTTAGTTATTAATTATTATAGTATATATATATATATAAATATGTAGATAGATATATATATATCATATCGATTATTATATTTTTTATTTATTTAAAGCAATACCACATACATTATGTAACAGACATACTCTGCGAATTGTTATTATTATTATTGTTATTGTTATTATTATTATTATTATGAACATATCATCTCTTTCTATTGTCCAGCTCAAATTTATGAAAAACAAACGGCAGCCACTGCGATTAATATTATCGGAATATTAAGCTTGCATGATTTTTATTCAATTAAAAACCGTTCGTTACCTTTACTAATTTATTTATTCACTAGAATCGTTGATAAGTCTGGTTTAATTTTTTGTTTATCCTCAACATTTCCTCGTTCAAGCTTTTTTATTCCATAAAAAAAAAAAACAAAAAAAAAAAAAAAACAAAGAAACGAAAAACGAAAAAATAATAAAAATAATAAAAAATAAAATTTATAATTTTCGAAAAAACGTTCGAGTAAGATGAAAATTTCGAAAGTGATTGAAAAATGTTGGTCTATATTTCTCGGGATGCGAAGACTATAATTTCTACGATAAATAAGGCGAATTTATCCGGAGATATATTTCAGGAAAAGTTCTTACATTTTTCGATCCAACGACTCCGAACGCGGACGATAAATTGTTGCGTGAGAATGAAACAAAAAAAAAAAAAAATAAAAATAATAATAATTAACAATCATCCGGAGTCTTTGTTTTTTCTTTTCTGTTTCTTTTTTTTTTTTTTTTTTGTTTAGAAAAATCTAGTACAAAAACTGTAAGTATATATATATGTATAAGTAACCATGTATACATATGTACCATGCATAGTATGTATCTACGCATGATGACTATTATAATAAATCGTGGTGAAAAATCTTTTTTTTTTTTTTTTAAATTTGTTTAATTTTTTTTTTTTCTCTTCTCTAAAATTTCACAATATAATTATATTATTTGTTATTATTTATCTAAAATCGCAAGGCTGTATGTATATATATAATAATATATCAATATATCCTACGTATATAATCCGCAGGATCATGTGCGACCAAAAAACCACGGGTTGGAAAAGTTAGGCGCCGCTATTAATTATTCAGAGAATTTTTTGATTCTTTTTCTTTCTTCTCTCTCTCTCTCTCTCTCTCTCTCTCTCGTCGATCGTCGAAATCTTATTACGACGATTGTGGTTAATTTTTTTTTTTTTTTTTGCTTTCTTTCATTGTTTTTCTCTTTTTCCTGTTCGTATAACGATATGTTACATTTCACAAGAATTCTTGGTTGTGTGTATCACTTGCATCCTCTGATCATTCCCAATTTCTTTTCTCCTTTCGCGGTACGCTATTTGCTATTATCAGTCGCGACATTAGCTGATACGGTAGCTCGTTTCCACCAGGCCCTTAAAAACTCGGATCGTGGCAGTTATCAGGTAGTTTATTGTATAAAAATTTGCAAATTCGGGGTAGAAAAAGAAAAAGAAAAAGAAAAAGAAAAAAAAAAAAAATTCCCGCGATTCACCGACACTATTAATCAATTAATCGATTGCTTTTCGAATAATTAAAATTTTTAAGTAAATTTAAAAAAAAATCAGCTCACGATTTTTTCGATCGTATTTTTTTTTTTTAACGAATGATTAAATTTATTTTTTTTTTTTTTGTTCCAATTTTTTTCATACGCAATAACTACATTTAGTATACAACATTACGCACGTTCGAGTATGTTTTTGTTGCTTTGTTTCTGTTTTTCTTCTTAAAATTGAAGGAAAGAACAAAATGAAAATGAAAAACTTAACTAAAATATGACTAATATAATGAAAACTTAACACAGAACATTAATATTCATATATATATATATACCTATATGTATATATTATATATATAATATAATATAATATAATATATTATAAAGTAACGGGACGACGTTCTTTGAATAATTGATTAATTGTCATTCAATCCCAAGCACCGGTCCACCTCGAAGAAATAAATGATTAATTAATTAATTAATTAATTAAATAATTGAATTGCAAAGACGATTCTTTTAAGCATTCTCACATCGAATCGTTGCAGATTAGGTATAAGTATACTCTATATACGACGCTGCATGGATATTTAAATAAATAAATGTATATATATATATGTATATATATGAAAAGCTTGTATTACACACTAGGTATAGCACTTCGGGCATGGATAATATTAAGATCGTAATACATAATGTAATCAGCGTTGCGAATCTTATTAAGAAAGCATAATTTTTTCAGAAGAATAAAACTAGACAAGAAAATTAGAAAAAGAAAGAAAAAAAGAAAAAGAAAAATAGATATATATATATATATATATATATATATATATATAGAGAGAAGATATATATTATTATAGATAATTATATATGATAAGGCAATAGAGAATTAATTTATTATATAGACAGCGTGATGATCAGGTCTGTATATAGTATATATAAATAATTATTCAATACACAACCTACTGGCTTTCCGGCTCCGTATCCTCCTTGGATGGAACAGACCTTGATGGATTTGAACGGTGGTGTAAAACTTAACGTTTAATATTTGGTAATTAGCGAAACGTCAAAGCTGGTTTTCAAAGCCGATGATGAGATAGATAAGAGAGATATAGATGGTTAGAGGTTTTTTTTTTTGTTCCCTTTTTTCTTTTTTTCTTGTTCTTTTTTTTTTTATTTTTATCGGATAAAGGATCATCGCAGGGTGAGTTGAAGTGAGGTGAGGTGAGGTGAGGGTGTTCGGGGAAAAAGTTCTCATCTCCTTTTTTCCTTTTCATTGGAAAACTTAGTACAGTTCTTTCGTGTTTTCTTTTTTCTTTCTTATTTTGCCTTTTTTTTTTTTTTTGTTTTGTTTTGCGCGCGTTAAGCGGAACCATTACGACCCTAAAGGTCAAAATTACCAAAAACCACCGGCACTGCGACCACCCGGAGGATTGTTAACGCGAATACATGCGCGACGAGCCTCATCAACGTCTTCTGAAAAATTGAGAAAAAAAAAAGAATCCATTTAAAGAGCGATCAAAACGCAGAAAATTGACAAATACGATCTACAGGATCGAAAGACTCACCACTGATCGAGAAGGTGGAGTCCTGCAAGTTCCTTTGACCCTCGAGGCGAGGTCCTCGCGCCGATGGAGTCACCACTGCAGATTCTGGCAATGTTGGAACGCAGGAAAGACTCGCCAATTTTGGTTTGTGACTTTCGATCGATCCGTTCGTATAGCTTATCTGAATCGATTCATTAGCTGCGGCCACTGCTGCGGCTCTCGCTGCTTCCCTTGCCTTCGCCAAGGCAGCATCCTCTTCGGCAAATCGTTTTTGTTCAGCTTCCGATCGAGCGACACCCCGCGGTTTCTGGAAAATTAAAGAGGGAATATAAAAGGTCGAGAACTGGACACGAATTCTTCCATTTCGTGATCGAAATTTACCTGTTCTCTTTCCGCAATTAAATCGTATACGTAAGGCGGGTATATAGGCGTCTCGACGAATCTACCATAGCCATGAACCACCTTTACATCGCATTCGTCGACGCACACACGTCCGTTGACTACAACGTATTCGGGAACACCATGGATCTCCATTCCCTGACATAGAGAAAGGAAGAAGATGATGGATCAGTTTTTCCAACGTTTTGAATATCGTCATGGGAAAACCCTTACCTCGAAAATGTTGAAGTCGACTGCCTGGACGTGAGTCTGTGCAGAAATCGTTCGTTTCCTGTTGGGATCCCATACGACGATATCCGCGTCGGAACCAACGGCTATGACTCCTTTTCTTGGGTAAAGATTGAAGATCTTTGCGGCATTCGTGCTTGTGACTGCCACGAATCTTTGCAGGTCCATTATCCCGGCCTGAACTCCCTTTTCCCATACCACTGACATACGGTCTTCGACTCCGTTGACGCCGTTTGGTATCTTTGAGAAATCGTCCTTTCCGAGGGACTTCTGGTCAGCGTTAAACGTGCAGTGGTCGCTGCCCGTGACTTGCAGACCGCCCCTAATTTTCGGAAAGAAAATATATGGCTCAGATAATCGGCGATTCAATCGACTGGTCAGAAAAGAAATTGGCTGGACTTCGCGCCTGGGATTGTTCATTGATATGCTGATCAATCTTATGCAAAGTTTCTACATTCTATTCTCGTCGATACGGTAGCTGATGAGTCACCGCTTAGAATAATTAGGCACGGTGCCTGCAGCAGGAGATTTAAACGATTCCTAAAATCGTAGATTTTGGAAAGTCGACATTTCCTGAAGAGCCGCTATCGGCGCCTGGAGCAAAACGACCGGGAGACATTCTCGTGATCTAAATCGCTGACTCCAGACCCGAGAACCGAGTAGGCAAAGAGTCTTGATGTTGATAAAAACAGGCTTCCTCGACCTACTATTACTACTTCCATAAGGCGCAATATGTTTACGACTGACCACCAGACGCCCACGGTTAACAATTACCATAAAGAGTCAGTTGCATCATATGAATGAGCTAAGGAGAAGACGGTATAACGTGTCTATCTGGATGTGGGTGGGTTTGCAATGACTCGATGACCTCGTACGAATTTGGAGAAGGTATAGAAAAATGATGAAAAGAAATGGCTGATCGTGAGCCTTTGATTTTTTCTACTTACTGAGCGAGCTGCTCAATCAAATACGCAGGTGTCGTTGGATCCGGCCTTAACGGAGGACTCGTGATGAGTTTAATGGCCTTGTTAAGGTCCTTTCCGTATTGTTCACTACCGTCAATCCCGATGCTACTCGCTGGAGCTTCTCCGAATACGACAACACCGTTGGCACGTTTCCCAGCGATAACGTCAGCCGATGATTTACTCGTCACCGGAGATACGTACAGCGGACAATTCGCCTAGATACGTTTCAATCAGACTTTCGTCAATACCAAAAGGAAAGAGAAGGCTGGTTCGTTGACCCAGTGAAATGGAACTCTCTCATCGACGATCGTTTCCATTTCACAGGTCGCAAAACACTTCGTGATGTACAAGAAAATGAAACGAAACTGAGGGCGTGTGATGGGGAAAACAAAGATACGTGCGAAAAGTGTGCGAAATCGATAAACTCCGTGACAACCAAGGTGCTACACATGAATTCCAATCCAAAAGAACGCAAGAAAACGAAAAATCTAGACACTCCAAACCTACGAGACAACAAACTCCACCTTCTTCTTCTTCACGTTCGTCGCTGTGCTTCTTCAGGGGGGCAATCAAAGTCCGCCGTCTCTTTCGACCAGGGTCTAAGGGGCTAGAGAATTCACGAGGGGATACTCACTCGGCTAGTTTAATCATCAGTTCGTAAGGTGTGTCCAGATCTGGTCTCAGAGGAGGGCTGAGTACGTGTCCAGCCGCATGTCTCCAGCACGAATGTGCGTAATGTGTTCCATCGGTTCCTAAAGCAGCGGCCAATGTCTCGCCCCAAACTAAAACACCGCGTCTTCTGGCAGCCTCGACTTCTTCGGCAGCACTTCGACTCATCACATGCACAACATAGAGCGGACAGTTTACCTAGTCGTGCACAACTACTTGTTAAAATTACATGGGTGAAGAAAGGAAACTAAAAATCACGTGCCAGTGTGCGTCGAGGAGAGACCGAGGGACAATCACCCTTACGAAAGTCGCCTTTCTTACCTGATTAGCGATCACACAAGCTCTGTTCACTGCTTCCGCTTCGACCTCTTCTGGACGTGACATTTCGTGACCCTCGGGTCCGGTCACACCGGCAGCGAGAAGTTTTTTCGTGTTCTGAAATCGTGATGTGAGTTCTTTTACGACATTCGGAAGTGACGAGCCTCTGGATCATTTTTCGATCACTTCTTTCCTGCCTTGTGGTACAATGAGTTGTGAATCAGCTTACCTCGGCAATGAGATCGCCATTTTCGGCGTGAACTTGAGCCACGGCTCCGAGGCTCTTGCACGCTGCGAAGACTTCGATTAGTTCCGGATCTCTTAGCATGTATAGGTCCTTGTAGGCCATGAAGACTTTGAAACTGTTGATCCCATGGTCTCTGGCTAGAATGGCCATTTCTTCTTTGACCTGAAAAGAGGACATCGTCGGATTGGTTTCCCTCTCGGAAGCATTTCACTCGACATTTCGCCGCGGGTTGATATAGAGGCTGTTCAAATGCCCGGTCAAGCATCTCGTCAGGTGTGTTTGGTACAAATAAGCGACGAGACTCTCCTCTCAAAGCTAGCCTCGAATATTTCTGGGTTAGGAGTTTGGTCTAGCGAGCAAACCCCGATTCCTATCGCCTTCTGGCTAGGAAAAAGAGAAAGCTTGAACTCTCATAATCTCAAATCTGAATATGGCTAGTCCTCCGCGTTGAGTTTCAGAGGTTGAACCGGGCTCGTTGATGAGCCAGGCCATGCAAGGAAGTTCGAGGGTTCTGGTCACCGCGTTTAATCGCATGTCGTTGCACCGGTTGTTTAATGACCAAATCATAACCGTCACGGGGTTCAAAGACGAGAGTACCATCGGGACCGAACCGCTGACCCACTTAATGGTCAATCAATTTCCAGAAAAATGACCTCGCCGATGAATACCTGGCGCCAATTGCTCCGCACGTTAAAATATACAGCGCGGAACCGCGCGGTACGAATTGGCAATAATTTGCGTCCCGTTCTGCCCTGCACTCCTCGAAGCCGCTAATTGAGTTGCTCAATATAATCGCGGAAGGAGTTCGCGTCGAATCGTCCGTGGGGATACCTTTTCATCAATTTTAACGAGGCTCTTTTCGGCCTCGATTATAAGACGCCCGAAGTCAGGCCATTGAAGAGAATTAGTCCCAAAGATTCTAGGACCAACCCGAAGCGTATTCCCGGTTAAAGAAAGCGGAGTGGCTCCAGGTCGAAGAGTTAAACGAAGAATAACGCACATCCATTGACCCTAAGTCCCACAATGCGATGCGTAGAACTGACACATCGCATCGTGGCATAGCCGGAGCTAAATGTCGCCTATTAAGCGTGATCAGAGTTATAAAACGTCGGTCTCCTCTCCTCTTCACTCACGCCGAGACACACGGCTATCTCATACATGAATGAGACGAGATGACATTGCGTTCTATATTGCTGGATCTATATAGCGACGCGGAGGACAGGATGTGCCGTATTTAAAAGCCACGCTTAACAAAGGCAACTGATTTTCATCGATTGGCACTGGTCTGTTTGGGAAATAAATCGGGGTTTACCTTGCTGTTCCACGACGTGACACCGACGTGGAGTCCGTAGTCGCAGCAGACTTTTTCGTCCGCGGTTGATCTGTACCTATCGTAAGCTTCTAGAAGGGATTCCCCCTTTTTTGGTAACGCGAAATCGATGATCATCGTCGTGCCACCAGCCACCGCGGCTTTTGTACCCTGGTAAAAATCGTCGACCGATGTAGCCCCCATTAATTCAAGCTCGAAGTGAGTGTGCGGGTCGATTCCTCCGGGCATAACGTACTTCCCTCGGGCGTCTATCACCCTGGTTCCACCTGGTATTATCAGGTTTCTTCCCAGTTGTCTGGAAAAAATTGGAATAAAGTTATAATCGCGTGCGAAGTTCGGGGGCAAAAGTTTAGGGAAGTATCTCGGAGGTGTTCGAGCGATAATTCGTTACATCAGAATCGCGTAGCTCGGTGTATCTCTAGTGTTTCGAGAGCACGGTGATTATTCATGTAGGATAAGGCGAGAGGCCACTCAAATTTTGACATGAGTACCCAAAAGAGCTGGTGCTTTTAATTATAAAAACACGAGGAGAAGGTATAGTCGTATGTTATTTTATTCTAAGCCTCGTGAGCAGCGGCTGTTTAACAAGTTCTGTTTTTTTTTTCTCCCCCTAGTATTTAGCCCCAACTTTTCCTGTTTCGTTGAAGTTAAACCCACTAAAATCGCGTGCGTAAATAGATTAGAAATTGCTCTAAAAATAGAGCCAGCATTGGCCCTAGCTAGACTCGCCACCGCACGTTCGTTTGTATGTAGATACACATTATTTTCAGCTGTGGAAAACGAGTGAAGAAAAAAGTCGCAAGGACCAATTACAATCGATAATTTCACGATGTTACAAATGATTGACAGGATTTTGAACCTTTTTTCCGAAAAGTGCGCCTCAAGACGATCATTTTGACCCCTTATTGGTTTCGATACGATTTACACAGCCCGAGTTATTGAACCTTGAACGAACACATGCGCAAATTTCAAGTTTCGGAGTTCTGGCTTTTTGGGATCTTCAGCCTCGCGAATTTCGAAATTTTGTTATTCCTTGTTTCTAATTTTCTGAAATCGATTTTCCGGGAAGGCGAAGAGTCGGTGGCTGCCTTTTTTCTTCTCGTTTATTAACAATTTCAATTATTATATTGACGTAGACGTACATCTGCTATCAGGTTGTATACACGGCTTATCTGAACCAAGCGTTGATAGCACTTGGAGTTTATCTCAGTACTAAGCCGAGCTCTATTTTTTTCCATTACCATGTCGTCTGACACGGACATAAGTGTACATGGATCGCTTCAATTGAGACGCAAAATACTGTAATATAATTATTGTAAACACATTCCCACAGTGGTCTCTATATCGCTATAACAGCATCCGCAGCGTATCTCGGAAGCTGGACCGTCATCGATCCGACAGAATACCGCAGTCTGGTATAGGTGACATAGCATACGTGCTAAAACTGCTTACAGAGAAAGAGTGCTGCCTTGGAAGGTCGCCAAAAAATCGTACCTTTATTTCAAACCCCGATAACTTTTGATCCGGACACTTTGCGACATCGAACAAACGCTTTTTGAGAGGGTGGAGGTAATTCACTCCTTCGAACAGTAGCTCAGAAGATATTCGGACTCTTCCAAAGCGCCCTTTCACCTACAAGAGTCGATCTAACGATCCGCCAACGTAAAATACGTCAGAGCTTTCAGTGAGTCACGAATTGAGTGTGTTTAATCTGGAATTGAATCGGTCTAACACCCTTTGGTTCCCGCTTCCGCACGGTTCAATGGTCTCGACAGTTTCAACCTTGCGTGAAAGATGGGCTGGGTTAAAGTTACACCCTTGTTTCAGCGGTTCACCCCCTGCAGGCAAACGTCAGTTAGGCGGTAAACCACAGAGATTTTACTACCCTCGGTGGTATCGGATTCGATTTTTACTCCTCTCCTGTTAATTTCTTTAAAAAGGTGGGAAGGAAAGATCCTCGATACTCACTTGATGATACCATCCTCGACGTAGACGTCGCTGTCCACCGTCTCGTCCTCGTTGACGATTTTCCCATTTTTAATCAAAAGACGGTTCTGCGCGCTCTGCAAAAGAGATTATAAGTTTCAGGGAAGCGATTCTCGGCTATAAATAAAACGCGAAGAATGAGCATTCCGGTCCTCGAATTCTTCTCTCAAATTCTCCTAAAGGTATGCATCAGATTCATTTCGATGAATCCATTTCCCGCGCTATTTTTACACCCCAAAGGCGCTCCGTTCGCCTCGAAGAGTAAAGCGTGAGCCAGGAGTTCGATCCTTGATGGGGCTTTCCGCACACCTAGGGCGTTGTCCTATGGCTCGATGCCGCTTTTCACCCTCGACCACACTCTCCCATGGTATACACCAGCGCCGCCTACGCCGACGCCGACAACCCTACGAAGCTACCCCTCGCAAATATAGATTTTCTCTGTACAAAGCTCGACTTCTCAGAGAAGCTGAATCATTAATTCACTCGGTATCGCCAAAAGGCAGCGCCGAAACGAACGGAGATTATAGTTTTCCGAAAGCCAAAAAAGGCCTGAGCTGCTCCGGCCTCAGGAAACGAATAGAAAAATTTGACTCAATATCAAGGTGAGCATTGATCAAGCGAGGCGATACCTTCTCGTAAGTGAAATATCGATCGGGGCGTAAACGCGGAAGGTCTCTGGCCTGTCGCGATATTTCTGTACCTCGACGGGGTCAGAGTCTTTGAACTTCTACTTCTGGTAGTAATTTTATTCCCGATGTAGTAGTAGGCGCTATTTCTAGCAGTCATTAACCCTGAGTCAGTCGGCGCGAGTAGCTCATCAGACTAATTATACCAACGAATGTTGTACTCCCAGCTCGCACAGCGTTTGTAGATTATTAGGTTGATAGGGATTACCCAACGGGGTTAATTCTACCGAGAAATAAAACGAGAAAGAAGTGCATTAGGTAACGGGGAATGAGACCGAAGCCTAGAGAGCTTTAAAACTGCAACTAAATGGAATTTTACTATGCGATCGGTGAGCAGGAAGAGGTTTCGTAAGCTCTGCGTGGCGAAGTCCGAAAGGTAAAGCCTTATTAACCGGAGTACCTAGCGGAATTACCGATGGATTGAATACAGCTATGATGTTGTACGATTACGTGAATACACCTGCTCGAGCCCGAGTACTACATAGTGGGAACAGCATACACGATATCGGGCACTTTATCTGTTGACCAGTCGCGGTTCATGCCCTGTTGCCTCATATCCGGAAGTGCGTATATGTAGGTTATGGAAATTAGGACGTATGTAGTTCTCTACGTAAACTGTTCAAGGTTTCCCATGCGGCGACTCGTATAGGAGAATACGAACTCTGTCAGAGAAGGATGAGGCAAAATCGGGTCCGTCTTTAGCGCGGAATTGTTAATTCCCATGGAAACGTATATTTATCGATTACGGCTACCGCGCCTTTCAGACTGGTCGCGATTTACGGAGAAGATACGTGTTTGCGTCGCAAATTAAGGTTCCTCGAGGCGCGGTTCGACTCGTGGATATAATACGCTGTACGTGCTGCTCTCCGGCATAGCCTCCGATATCTAAGACACAAGAGGAACACGAGTTCCTTAATTCATATTCCATAACCGTAAACCGTAAGACGTAACCGGATGCTATTGCATACGTTCGCGTTACGTCCACACATACGCACACCTATATGCTTCGAGCTAACAACACTCTGCGAAACTCCGTCCTTATTACCATTCAGAGTTCTAGCTGACGATAATTCCAACGTCGTTTCACACCTCGATCCGTATTTTTAAACGTCGAAGAGATATACGACGTATGAACGATATCGAACGCTCTTTCATTCACATACTTGCATCAATGGAAATTGCATGTTCAACGTACTCAATAACACATGTGTAGAAAAATGAACGAGCGATAAAAACCCGTCGTTTCATCTACGTCTTAAAAATCTAGCACATCGCTGCGGATCGGAGTAGGACGGCAAATTTTCTCTCTTGCAAAGTTCGCCGGTGTATACCGACGAAAGGAAAGAGTCTATGGCTCTGAACGATCTCTCATACCCCGAGTACAGTACCGCTAAGAGAACAAGGCATCGCTGAGAAGAACTGGAGTAAAGCGAGACTCCGAGTAAGGAGGATGTTAACGGTGATGATTAATCCTCTCGTTATTATGATGGGGAATTGGTTACGCTGTATCGTCTAACGAATAAGCGGCTTATCAGAATCGATATTATCTCCGCGTTGATCAACACATCCCAGAATCTACAGAAACCGGAGTATTCGATGTTGTTCGCTACTAGCGAGCCACTCGCATTGCCACCGACGTAAATACACGCCGTTACGTAACCGCGAATGATCAGTATTCGCCACTTTCTACGCTGTCTCTGTGCTTTTCGGGGAGTCGATTAGATTCTAGCGTTTCTTACCTGGAGGTGGATCGGCACCTTTTTCACCGGTGTACTCATGATCCCGTTTCTGGGAGCACTGGGCGCACGGATTATGGACCACTTCGATCGAATCTCGCTGAACGGTATAATCGGAGTCGATCTTTTTTCTTTTTTTTTTTTTCTTTTGAAATCCCCGAGTTTTATTCGTACGTTTATAACTGGCAGAATTTGGCCGGAACGTAACGCGTCGGTTGCGTTTTCACAGAGATCTAATCGTCCCACCAGAGACACGGTATAGTCCGTTGAGCTTTGCGACGTAGGAACGGAGTCTGCGCGGCTTGTTCAACGGCTTGCGATCGACTGACAGACCCGGCGAGTTCCGTGCCGCTTATACCCTGCGGTACGGTACTGGTGGTTATACTTAATTAATGAAATATAACGTGGAAAGAACAGAAACTAACGAGATTCGACGACTCAGCGATGTCCGAGAATATATCACCCACGGTGCAAACCCTCTATGAAATTTATTGGGGAGATTTATTCTCGGGATAGGGAGTCAAGGAACGGTTCATTCCGATCGAGGAAAAGTCGTTGAAATCGTTGAAATCGGTTTGCCTACTGGACGCAGAAACTTTCTTTGGAATTTCTGGCTTTACCGATCGCAGTGCATCGCGCTGACGTGAAACTAGGATCGCATCGATTACCATAAGCGGTTTTTAAGCTGGAGGATACAGAAACCAGTAAGAGCAATTATTGCCTGTATGCATTTCACGATTTCTCTTCTCCTTAAGCGAACTAGAATTCCTTCTTCTTCTTCTTCTTCGTTTTAGTGATATTTGCACTCGTTATCTCGACCGTTTCACATCTCCGGCGTAAAGAACGTCCTCGTATTATCTACGGCTTGAAATCACATCGCGATGATCTCGGAACGCTGATCAACCGTACAATAAACTTGCGTTATTATGCATCTACTCGTCTGTTGAACTCTCAATAAGAAACCGCAATATCAACTACCATATTAGCCGGCCGGTAGTTAGCGCGGTAAATACTAATGAACTTCCCCGAGCCACCGTGACGGTGATTTCTACACCGTCCATAAACGGGCTCAGGCTTCTGTCCATCGACTTCATCGATATTTCTAACCCGATCTGAAGAACGGTGTGAGCGGACCTTCAGACCGTTTTCACACAAACACTTGGAATTTATGCCAAAAGCGGATTCCGATGGGGAACATATACTATACAGGTTCTTCATTTTTCACATTTCTTTACCTGAGACCCTGCGGGGAAACCGACTTTTTCCACCTCTTTACCTCGTGGCTAACAAAGGCGAATATCAAAATCCGTGGAATTCTGTCCAAACCATGGATAGCAAAATGATTTCTTTATCCCTTGAAAATTTGGAGCGTATTTATATGGATGTGGATATTTTTAGACCGATGCAGGCATTCGTGAAGGTTAGCTAAATTTAACGCGGTATATGCACTCCCGTCTCTTGCGGGAGTCTCTGGCTCGTTCGTTTTTGGAACGATCTTACTTTTTTTTTTTCCTTTTCCTTTTTTTGCTTTTCAAGGCGATGAGTCTGTCCGAAACAGACGTTTGGGAGTAGGAGAGTATCTCCATCGGTGCGTGAACTCTTCACGGTAAAATTCCGCTTCCCTACAATCGCAGCGTCACTTGCTGACGGTATTATCTACCTTGTGCCGGCTGGTGGCTACTCGCTGTTACAGCTCGTCGCGCGGTTCGTGAAGTTTTCATCGATGGCGCCACATGGAGTTGAAGAAAATTTGGGATTTGGGTAAAGTATCGGTTCTTTTCGATCGAGCGGTAAAATCTGCCGAAGGAATTTGTTCCGAAGGAGACCCCTCTCTACAGGGAAACCCGTTTTATCTAGTTTGATCGATTGACAGGTTTTTGAAACTTTTTTTCTCCGAAAAGAAAATCTCAAGACGATTAATTTGACCCCTTATTGGTTCCGATACGATCGATACAGCCCGAGTTATGAAACTCTGAACGATTACATGTGCGAAATTCTAGTTTTGGAGGTTAGGTCCTTCGGAACTTTGGCTTTTGGAATTTAGATGGAAAAGTACGATTAGAAAGGAGTAGGGTAAGACGGAATTGGTTGAGGCGATTCAACGATACGCGTGTATTAAAAAAATATGTATTTATTGTACATAGAGCGTTATTAGCAGTGATTTTTAAAACAGTCATTTTATAATTATTCAAAATTTATACCTTATACCTAATAATAATGATAAAATTATAATAGATACATTGATTTTGATATTCGTTACACTTAAACAGTGATGGTAAAGTCTTTCGGTGACTTTGATAGGGCGTTGAGCGTGACACCCTTTTTGTGATGGAGTTTAAGCTTCATGTCAATGTCACACTCAGCTTCGCTAGTCTCATGGGCATCCATGAAGCCAGATGGTGGTTTAAGCTCCAAGGTGGACAACTCGCTACCCCAGTCTTCGTCTCTCTCGCGGTTTATAGTTTTGACCTTCCGCCGAAACTCGCGGGGTTCATCCTGCAGCAATTGGCAAAGTGACTCGACGGATTTTCTCGCGTTTAATTCTTTAACTCTATTGCAAACACTTGGAGCTTGCAATTGCCGATTTGTGAAAACCGACGTTGGATGGCTGGGAGATACGTTCGCCGAATACGGACGCGTTCCGGCCTCAGATAATTTCAATATTGGTCTAGTCCCTGCGATTGGAACACGGCCTACATCAACTGAAATATCTGGCGTTGCTCCACGACTCCTGTTGGAAGTATTGACAGTAAAAAGTAAAACATGACTCCGTCAGTCGTCTCTTTCCACAGGAAAAAGATACCCTCGTAAATCCCCAAGTAATAAAGAACGTACAATGGTTGCATACCTCTGCTTTTCCAATCTGGGAAAAGTCTTTCGTTCAGAAATTGGTGACGGCTCTGTCGATGTACTTGATTCTTGCGTGTGGTACAGCACATCTGATGCGTTTGAAATTTTCGACAAAACCAAACACCAGACACCAGAAGAAGAACAAGAAGAAGAAGAAGAAGAGAAGAAGAAGAAGAAGAAAGAGGAGGCAGGTAGGAAGAGAACGTTTGTAGATTAGTCGAGTGTTTGTTGTTAATAAAAAGTCAACACAGAAGTCCGAATACTAACTTACTATGATGAACCGCCCTCGGAACGAGAGCCAAACGTTGTTCGCGACTCCTATGGGCTCCGGAATTCGGTCCCGGTGATCTGGTCATCATAGAAGTCGGCCCGGAGTCGTCCAAGTGATTCGAAGACTCGGTACGACTGCTCGTACCGACTTCCGTGTCACTGTCCGATCCCAGAGTGTCGTATTCCTCTGATTCTGACTTGAAGGACTTCGACTTGCGCCTGGAACGACCTCTGACCTTTGTGTACTGGTCAACGTCGCACTGGAAACGAGACACGTATGAATATATATATCCCTGAGAAATAATCTCCAGGGACTATTACCTGCGCTCCTTGAAGCATGGTCTCTCCACGCTCGTAGAAGAAAGCCTGCCGCATCGGATTTGCCGAGAGATTCTCCTGCTCTGGAAGATGGAAGGTCGCGTACGGATAAATGTCCTCGGAGTATTCAGGGATTCGCTCGAGAGCGTTCACCTCTCTACACGGCGATTGCTGACCCGGTTTTCTCGCGGTAGCATAGTACTGCTCTCTCTGCTCCATATTGTGCTTGTTGTCCAGAGCCGCCTGAGTCTGTGATGGCGGATCATTGGCGGATCCTGCTCTCCCAGGGTCTAAAACAGCGGCTATTATCGATCGGAAGGTCCGCTTGAAGTATCGGCAAGAAACTGCGACCACTTACGCGTCCTCAAGCAAAAACAGACTCCAGCGACTGCCAAAATGACCGCAAGAACCGATACCACACTCGGCGCGAGTACCTGGGCGTCTAGGTACAACGGGGTCTCTTCAGCTTCCATTGGAGGTCCTTCGTAGACCCTTTTCCCACCGTTGTGACTCAGGGTGGAGAAGAGATACTCGGCTTGTGTAGACCCGGCGTTGTTGTGGGCGGTTAGTCTGAGCTCGTAGCTCGAACCAGTTTCCAAATCTACTATGGAGAACCTGGAGTGCGGCGCGATGTTGTTCGACACTGTGAAGCAAAGAGAGTGGATTACCGAGTCTGTGAATTAACGTCGGCTTTGTATCCTCACCCAAAAGCCAGTCGCCAGGGAGTCTCCTGTATTCAACAACGAAATAGAGAAGTGGACATCCGCCGTCTTGCCAAGAGGCTAACTCGAGTATGATTGAAGTCAGATTGGATCTAATCAAATGTTGTTTGGCGGGAGCCACAGGCTTTGATCCCTTTGTTCTTGCGCTCTCGGTTTTGCTAGCTCCGCCACTTCCTATGCGATTGAAAGCCGCCAAAGTGAACTGGTACTTGGTCCCGCATTGGAGCCCTTCGAGTAAATGGGTGCTGGCTCTTCTGTCTATCATAACTTCTTCCCATTCGGCAAATTCCCTGCGATAAGCGAGGAGGAATCCTTTTATAGGAGAGCCACCGTTGTCCCCTTGTTTCCACTGCAATTGAACCGCATCGGTCGTAGTACCGGTAGCTAAAAGCGTCGGTGGCGTAGGAGGAACTAGACACAAAGTAGAAAGTTTACCAATTAGCTGACAAGTTGGATACGCTACTGCACTGCTGCACGGTAGAGATGTATTGTTCTCCATACGCGTACGGAGGGACGATATTCAATTTCCATTTGGAACTAACAACAACAGTGAAAGTAATTAGGCGAAGTAGTTCAGAGGGAACGGAGTCATACTCATATAAGTCAACGAATCGACTTCTACGTGACATGATATAAATCGGAATGGATATGCGAGAGAGTAACCTTCTCACCTTGAACTTGCAGACTGTAAACGATCTGATCCGATCCCAACGAGTTTCTGACATGACAGGAGTAATTTCCCTCGTGACTGCGCTGTACGCTCCTAAGTAGAAGGGTGTTGTCCGCTCCGATGTCTAGTCTGAAAGATGAAACGTCGGGTGAGAAGAGCCCCGGGCACTTAAACATTTACACGCCTTCGAGCCGACCTTTGCTGTTTCTGTAATTTAACATCACCGAGTCTCCACTCAGCCGAAGGTCGCGGATTCCCAACGAAAAGGCAGGCGAGATTGACGTCGACTCTCCACGGCACCAGGACCATTACGCCGAAGGATATGATCGCGGCTGGAACTGATTTGAAAATTGGTATTGGCGATTTGGTTAAAGAAATTCTGGGGATTCACCTGTCGAACTTGGCTGCAGTTTAACGACCGACGACTTCGAACCTTCGCCCATTTTATTCCAGGCTGTAACCCAAGCCTCGTAAGTTTCTCGTACCTTCAGCCCCATAGCATCGTAGTGGAGATTCTGAGCCGGCACGGTGTTCGTTGTGGTCTTTTTCTCGTGTCCTTGTTCGTACATTCTTATATGAACTATGTACTTGGTCAATACACCGTTAGGCTTTCGCGGTGGTAGCCAGGACACGACAACCGAGTCTTCCGCGCTGGTAACTGCCTTTATTTTCTCCGGAGGATCAGGAGCTGGACAAGAGACAAAAAAAAAAAAAGCCGGATGAGAAGTGCTGGAAAACTGCACCAAACTGCACCAAAGAGACTCACTGGTTTCCTCGGTAGTACAGGACACGGGGCTGCTGCTCACACCTTCTCCGGCTCGAGTGTAAGCCAAAGCTTGGACGGTGTAATTCGTGTACGGGCTCAGGCCATGCAGAACAGTGCTCAAAGCATGTGTAATTTTCGTTTCACGAGAGCCCTGAAGCTCTGCTGATGTGGCGTCGTTCGCTGCCTCGTAGAGCAGCTTGTATCCTTGGACAACGCCGTGAACTCTGTCTGAAGGTGGAGGCTTCCACGTTACCTGAACGTTCTGAGCTGTCAGAGCAACGCAGGCGACATTTTGAGGTGGAGCACTGGGAACTGTGTAATGAAAAATGATCAGCCGAGTGTTTTCTCGAAGAGAAATCGCGAGAGGTTCTTGGCTCACCGTCTTCAAGGGTTTGAGCTATTATAGGGTCTGATCCAGGCCCATCGCCTTTGCTGTTGAATGCCTTGACCACGACGCTGTACTGAGTGTACTTTTCCAATCCCGTTAGTCTGTAGTCGTAGGATCCATCGCCGTTCCCCATTATACCAACGCGGGTTGTGTTGACGGACTTTTCGTCATTCCTGAGGAGTGCGAACGGTGAATGATTCCAGGATCGGTGGAAGGGACTAGACAGATCTAAACGAGGTTCATACCCTAGATTTCTGAAGGCTATTGTATATCCGAGAAGTTCACCGTTCCACAGCGATCTGTCCGGTGGTTGCCAGGTTATTCTGAGCTGCTGGGGTCCCAGAGGTTCGACGGACACCTGTCTCGGAGGTCCGCTAGGAACCTCACTGTCGGTTTGTGCCTGTCACAAAATTTCAGAGTCGGGTGATCGACGAAGGACAGGGTGATTATGCGAGGAAATGATTGAACGACTGGATGATAACTCACGTGGAGTATATCGCTCGGTGCCGATGTTCCTAGATGGTTTTCGGCGTACACACGAAAGTGGTAAGTCGTCGCCGGCTTCAAGGGAGTCACCAAAGCCACCGTATTGTCTCCGGCTACCAATTTCTGCGTGTTATGTTCGTGCCATACGTCTAAGAACGAATTAATCACGGATCGATTATCGTTTTGAAGAAATATAAGGCGAGTCGCGGAAAAGGAGGATAGACCGAAGCAATCTGGGGAGCGTCTACCAACCTTGTGCTTCTTTGTATTGAACGACGTAGCTGATGATCGGGGAGTCGGGGTGAACTGGGTCCGAGTCGCCCGAGGGCGGTGACCAGGCCAGGCGTATCGAGCGACTTCCTTGTTCGGCCACGTGTAAGTTTCGTGGAAAGTTCGGTGGCTCTTGGACAAGCAGATGAATGCTCGCGCGATCGTGACCATAGGCGTTGCTTGCCACGCATACGTATTCGCCCCGGTCAGCGTGTCCAGCTTCGGATATCCTAAGCTCGGATATCATGCCGCGAGGAATTGGCGAGTTGTCTAAAGAGTACCTGGACGAAAAATGGCAAAACTCTGTCACGACGTTATACCAATCTCTGAAACCGTTCGGTTACCGGAGTCTAATTAGTCCCCGACCCTCGAGGCAACGATTGTTTCAATGACAATTTCACCTCTTCTTCTTCTTATCCCTCCCCCCCCCCCCCCCGAGTAATAGGGTGCTCTTTGATGTATGAAGAGTTCCTCAGCTAGCCTGCACCTCGGCGTATAAAAGTTTTAATGATACTTTAATTAGAGTGAAAGCCGGTCTGCAATGCCGGTGCAATTACTCCTCTCCCATCGTGTTTCTTAGTCAAGCTTCGTCGCCGTCCTCGTCGATAATGAACAATGGGAATTCTACGAGGGAAACTTTTGCACGAGCTATTCTATTCAATCAAGATATCCATATACTGTAGTATAACTTTCGACATTGAATATCGTCATACGAGTCCTTTCAACCGTGATAAATCCGCGTCTTCCCCCCATGGGGAGGGGGTGGTGGGTGGGGGGGGGGGGGGGGTTCGGTTCTCCCTTCTCACGCCCGTTATGTAAACTGATAAAAATTTCCGAGGTGTCACTCCGCTCCTCCCAGGGCTGTTTGGCTTTGACAGAATCGTGACTTTCGGATACCGCACGTGCCTGGATTTCGTCTTACGCTACTCCTATACGCGACCTTTTGGATAAAATTTTCAGCTTTGCTCCCGGTCTAAACTATTAGCTTCAAGGGTTGGTACAGAGGGCGGGGAGGAACGTAGGAGAGAGAATATAACAGAGGGAGAAAGAGCTACGTGAGTGGATTGGATACCTACCTAATGTCGTAGTTAGGTTCGACCGGACTGCCGCGAGCACGCCAGCTGAGCTCAAGGGGCGAATCACCCTCGGCTTCGCATCGCAGGGTGACTGCCTCACCCCTACGTACAGACTCCTGTCTCGTCCTCACCGTGACACTGGGTCCCGCTGTGGCAAAGAGTCACGATTCCCATGTCATACAATTACCAACGTTTTACGGTTCCACCGTAGCAAACTCGCCGAGAACCCCATACACGTACATATAGGTATGTGTGTATCGTGCAGGTCGTACAGAGCGATAAACCCTTCTTTCATCATGTGACGAGAATATCTTTCCTCTCTTATTTTTTTCTTCTCTCTATTTTTTAACTCAAAAATTGAATAATTTACCGTGAACCGTTAGTCGGATTAGTTTGCTCAGTCCTGGACCGATCCCGTTGCTTGCTTGGCAGAGATAAAAGCCTCCGTGATCCTTAGCCACCCGTGGAATGACCAACGAACCGTTGTCAGCGACTCCGGCACCTTCCGTACCGCCGTAACCCAGCTCTCTATAATCGCCGGGTGTTTCGCCTGGAAGATGAAATCCGTGAGATGAAATTATGCGACGTATGTATGTATGTATGTATGTATGTATATTGTCTCGAAGCTTTTTCTACATCGAGAACTCGACACCGCTAAAGGAGCTTTGAGAATAATTTCTGGCCCCGATAACCCAGCTCTTGAAAACTTCGGTCGGAAACTATTTGCAAGTGAAATACTTGGGTGAACTATTTTTCAATATTTTACCTCAACCGAGAAGAGCGGGTATCCTGCATCCAACGCGGTACAGACATTGATTGAATGGATTATATATCGTAGCCCGATGCCGACTCACCTATAGATTGTTTCCAAGTGACTGAAGGAATCGGAAACCCTTCCGCTTGACAGGCTACCGAGACACCATGACTCACTATGGCGGTCTGATCGATAGGTTCCACAGTCCATCTTGGAGGTACTAGAAATATGTTTCCGTTAACCCAAAATCTATTTCCGTTAGCGCAGCCCGGAAACCACTCGATTTACCAATATCTATAACCGGATATATCCGTGCCGAAACCTTTTCACCAGAATTATTACATTCGACCGTGAAGAGGAGGACTCGTACCTCGGAAAGGATGATCGATTTCATTTCTCTCCATATCGAACAGTGGCTGGGTTTAGGCACGGAGTTATTCTCGTTTCTATGTAAGAATGATCGAAAGAGGTGTTCCAATTCTTCGCGACGGATAAAAGAAAGAGTAACGTTGATTCGCGAATCGATTTTATCCTCAAAGCAGTAAATTTCGTCCATACCAAACCTGGTGCATCTCGTCCTGGGATATTTTCTTTAATTAGACATATACGCGGTTCCAGAGTTACCGGCACGCTGTTATCTGGATTCGCTACAGGCGTCAATTAGCGTTTCGTTTATTTGCAGTGACGGGAGGTCGAAAAAAAAACCCACCAAAAAAAAAAATAAACTGAAAACAAAAAATGGTACCGAGTATCACACGGTATTGAATAAATAAAGAACCGTTGGTTAAAACCGAAGTTGGTCAGAGTATGCACGGATGTCCGTAGGTAGGTACTAGTTGCCGTTTCGACGGATCGATGCACAAGAACGGGATTTTTTAATTCTCGATTATTATTATTATACCACCGCGGAGAAATTTTCCTCATTTCTAGTTAACGCGAGCACCGATTTGTTCAGGGGTGTAATAAAAATACCGTATACATCGGAATGTGTGCGACCCTTCGCGTTATCGCACCGGTAAACATGAGCATGTTGGGCGGAAAATTAGACGAGGAATTGGAACACCCAGAGATCACTGACGCACAGACACACGGACACAAATCTACGTGGTAAATATTCAACTGTGTGACTGTGTGTCTGTGGTACACGTATGATGCATAAATGTCCTTACGTACGTGTGGTAGGTACCCCTACGCGTTAGTATTCATTTCAAGTATAACTTGCAGCACACTACGCTAGATCTTCGCCAAGGTACTTAAACTAGTTCATTACTCATTCTACGTTAGGTAAATTTGTAATATACGCTATATAATATATATATATATATATATATATATATATATATATATATATGTATGTATGTACATAGATATTTATATCGTACCGAGAAATACATGCATATTTTGGAACTGAAATTGTCGTGTGACTCACGTGTGGTGTAAGACGTGTGTGTTCAGTACCAGGCTTCGCAGATCGTTTCTTTGTCTCGTGGTATTTTTTCCCCGGGGTAAATAGCCGGAAAAAAAAATTGCTATTCGCGAAATTTTCCCATTTATACCCAATTTTACAAATGTTTAATTTCGGTCGTAAGCTTCCAGCATCTTTTCGCCTCTCCCCGAAATTTCGAAAGTTTTTGGAACCGAAGAAAAGTAATATAAATTATCCCGGGTGCTCGTTATTTCGATAAAAGATCGCGAGGAGGTCAACAGGTGTTTAATTATTCGTTCAATTATATAATAGCATCGATCCGTAATTCGTCTTGCCTAATTAGCATACGTCGCGGTTCTAAATATAGACCGTATATAAAATAGATCGGGTTAATTAGTTCGGTTCTAATAGGTACTATTTAGGCGCTAGCTAGTCCGACGACTGCGGTACGATCTCCTCGATTCGAGCGCTACTTTAATTTCCGCAAGGTCGATACGCACCCTTGTTCGTCAGTCGAGTATCAAATATGACGTACGAACCGGTAGAGGTAAAGCAAGGGTGTGGAGGATCCTTCGAGCGGGATTCATCGGACATCGGTAGTCTGATCAGACATCAAAGCTAATTGGAATGAGACCCGCGATTCGCGATTGGTATGTCGCGTCGGGGCGAAAAATTCGCGAAGAAAATCTAGAGAACGAGAAATCGTCGTCATTCCGGTCGTGATTCGTGGCACGATTATTGTTTGGGGATAAAGGGGTGAGGAAATTGCATGCTGGATGTAGAATCGTGTGTCTGGTTATTGTGGGAATTGTGTTAGTCGAGGTGTTTAAGTGTAATATGCAATCTATATACTGAACTAATTACTCCAAGTATATAACGTATCGAATATTATGGATGATAAACTTTTCCTGTATAATAATGATAACAAGATGTTCAACACAATACATTGAGTAAACGATGATTAGCTAATTAGTCTTCGATCATGCACTAGTTATCTAACTATGAAATTCATCAATAAACAATAAGCTAGAAACGATACCAAGTCTGTTTTATCGAGATGTGTTCGTTCAGAGTTCTCTCATCTCTGCGTCATCGTTATATTATCATTTTTCTGACTTTATTTTCTCACAATTATCCTCGCTATACAAGAAAAGGCTAGTTATCCTCGCGATCATCCCCCTATTTCCGTCATTCGGTGCTGTACTCGACGTCTGGCATTAAAAATTTACAGGATTCGTTTCTTTCGCACCCCGTTCAAGAAAGGAAAAGAATTCGTTCGTTAAATCACAGAATTCTCCTCTCAGAGAACAGAAAACTTCTAAAGATGCCTTATGGACATGTTACGGATGTCTTTAGAAGTTCTTTCATCGTCTGGCACGTCGAGAGGTTCTCCTCCCTTGTATTCTCGTCCTTTCTTACGGAGTAGAAATTCCTTAATATCTACGGAAAAATTCTTGACGGATTTTGCTGACCCACCGGTGACGAAGAGGCTCGCAAAATGTTCGGCAATACCAGCAGCGTTACTGATTTGACAGGTGTAGTTTCCGCTGTGTCTTGCAGTGACGCTATTAATTGTCAGTATGCTTGAAAACGGTGGATAGTCGCTTATCTGAATGCTGTTAGGAGCCGACGAAGTAACACCCGACGATGAACCACCACCAGGATCTGACGAAGATATCATTTGACCAATTTGAATCGGTCTGTTGTCCATCAGCCAGGATATGTTGAAAGGTTGATCGCCCTGGCTAGTGGTGCACATCAGCTGCGTCCTCATTCCTTCTGTCACTCCATCCTCGAAATAAAAGGGCGATATCCTCGGCGGAACTATAAGGGTAGTAGTAGTAGTGGGATTTGTACCTTGGACGAATCTGCATCGCCTCAAGAAGAGGAGGAGGAAGAAGAAGAAGAAGAAGAAGAAGAAGAAGAAGATAGGTCGGGCAGACCGTGGGTCTATACGGTTCTCGGATATTCCCTATCACTTTCTTTCGTTCTTTCGTTCCTTATTTCCTAAATTTTCCGTCAAGTTCGATTATCGTTATTGTTGTTATTATTATTTTTTGCCACGCGACAAACCCCCGTTAATTATATGATATAATTATAGATCCTTGTTCCTCGTTGTGCTTGTACGTACGTACATATATCTTTTATTTATATACGTATGTACTACATATGTTACTTACCGGTGTGAATTTAATCATAGGCCTATTAACAGACTACCTACGCTGCTGTACCAATTATCTACGAATGTCAAAAATTCCATAACAAATATATATAGAAAGTAAAAGATAATTGTAAAAGTAGATGTATATATATATATTATATGTATCAAACGATATCGACTACCCGATCAGTCCACGGTAACTTCGTACTTTGATCGATGTATAATGTATATGTATATATATACGTTCAATGTGTCATTAGATTCATATATTCGCCATTTATTTCATTGGATCAGATCAAGGTAAGAAGAAACTTTAACAGATCGACAAAATACGACACAACACATACGATGATATATGTATATAATATATATGATATAATATTATGAATTATAACGTATCATTCATTATCGAAAGACAAATCCTACTGATTGGTAATGATAATTATATACTTTCACGTTTAATACACATATATGTATAGTATTTATATATAGGTATACGTGATACGCTAATATATAGATACAAAGGGTGAAGAATAGGGTAAAAGTTGATCAATTATTGTTTAAATTTCATCTAATACGGGTGTGTCACCGGAATCCGAATATATATGTCAATCTATTGATAGATGAAAAGTGATTCTATTCAGGTATGAGGTTGATCGATCGTAGTCATCAACCGATCATCGACATTTCTTTTTCATCAACTGTATAATGAATAATTTCGGTATTTATGTAAAGTCGGGGGCCAGGTTTACGTTCCAAATTTTCAAAAATTCCTCACGGTTTAAATTCCGAAACGTTCACGATTTAGAAACTTTTTTTTCACGAAAAGTGAAGTTTTTCTGGGAGAAACTCTCTCCGGAAAACCGGGAGTCGGTGATGATCGAAATTCGGAATTTTCTCACCGTTCGGAACTTTTGAGATTCGCAACTTGAATCCGACCCCTGTATAGTAGAGATATATGTAATAAGCGTGCAATCAGCGTGCAAAAGAGATAGCGTGCAGGATATGGGGGGAATAAGTATAATAATTAATGATAATCGTAAGAGAAAATGAAAATGAAAGACAGAAAGAAAGAAAAAAAAAAAAAAAAAAAAAAAAAGGTTCACGATTCAATCCGAAGATAAAAAGATCTACGACTCGATTCGCATCAGTATATATCCCAGAAAAATGTTTGAATATCAAATCGTTAGCAAAAATCCGTCTCCTCCTACGATCACACTGATGCGATTCTATATGGCGATCGATCGAGCGTGCAATTTAGTGTGTTTAATTTTTTGGTTCGTTTTTTTCGAATCTCCCTCCGGTTCTATCATTTCAAAAATAATTATCGTAAATATTATTACAAAAGATGTTCAGAATATGTGGTAAAAGAAATTGAAGAAAGAATTAGGTTGGTGCTTGAGAAACACCAACGGTTTGTTACCGTTGACGTTGAGGAGTGCGGAATGTGCGACTGTAGCAGCGTCATTTGCTACACGACAGGTATAGGTGCCATTGTGAACGGGGGCGATCTTTCCAATGCTCAAGGCGCTGTTAAACTCGTCGAATTGTCGTACGGTGATAGTTTTTCCAACCCTTTCGACCGACGGGGATTCACCCTTCTTGTTTGGGGCTTCCAAAGACGCTTCGATCGATGCGTTATCTTTTAGCCACGTGAACGTTAGCGGAAGGTCGCCCGTCGCTACAACGCACTGTATGCTAGTTCGGTCTCCTACGTTTAAATCGCGACCAAAACTGAAAGGTGTGATTTTAGGTGGCACTGAAAGAACAATACAGAACAGGTGGCATTCCATATAAGAAGCGTCGAAAGGTTTTTGGATAGAAAAACGATTGCGAGATGAAATGAAATGAAAAGAAAAAAAAAAAAAAAAACCAAAAATCAAAAAAAGCACAGGAAATTCAGCGCCGTTATCGTTTGAAAATAATCTTGACTGGTCGTTGCATATGGTTCGAAATATCGCGATTTTCCCTTTTTTTTTTTTTTACTCGATACAACGGCCAGTCAAGAGTAGGTATATAGACGAATAGGGTAGAGTTATCCGGTGGATTAATCGATCTGACGCGGATGAGATTGAGAGTGAAAAAAAGTGGTTCTCTTGCAAGCTTTCAACATATTCGCCGAGCCCTAAGCTTTCAGCTTCAAGATCCTTATACGCTCTCTCCTATACTATAACTTCAACCCACGAACATGCAGCCTCTTTAGCTCGAAAATTTTCATCGAGATATCAAACGGCGATGAGAAAAAAAGAAAAAGAAAAAAAAAAAAAAAAAGTCAAAAAAGACAAAAAGAAAAAAAAAAAAAATAGAACCAAACAAGTCCGTAACTCCTGAACGGAGTCGATCCGTCATCGTTTAAGAGAGAGATTCCATGCTCGTGCATCAGCTTACGATTAAAACCAGTCGATGATCATTTTCTTTTATCTTATTAGTCTCTTGGACGAGAATATAGGTGTCAAGGCACATACATATAGGTATATATATCGCTCGAGTGATCTGGACCCCGGAAAATACCCCTATGAAATTGAACTTAATGTGCATCCAGAAAACCCGAACTTATGCTTTTTTGGAAAGAGTTTCAGGTAGGTATAGTGTGACTCGTGCAAGGAGGGCAGTGCTCGAGCGGTGCAGTGAGTCGCTGTGCTCTGTGATCAGACTTTTTCATTTTCTTTTTTATATATATATTTCTGTCCTTTTTTTTCTTTTCCCAATTTTTCCTTCGGTCCATCGGTTAACTTGCGATATTATCAAATATGAAATCGGAGAACGTCACGTTTTTCTATTCGAGTCTAATATATCACGTGTGTATTTATATATATGATGTGAAATATACGTATACACACATAGGTAGTATATGTATATGGAGCTTTTTCTCAAACGCAGAGGTACAATGCAGCTTTCTAACGTGATTAGATATTCTGTTTGATGACAAAGGCGGACGAAACGGTATTATGGTATAATTCAGTCTCAGTCCCGGATTCCGAAACTTGTTTAAACCGTATTAAGGGCGAGAAGCTAGTTTGAAAGTCCTTATACGTTTTCAAATGCGAAGTAAGAATTCTAACAATTCATTAGTCTTCGTAAATTCCTGCATGAGACTATGCTCTACCCTCGAGTTAAATTTTCCTAACAAATTTATAAATCTTGCCGCTATGCCGCTCCCTCTGATGCTGATGCTGATGCTGCTGGCTAGTAGATGGTAGATTGTAGATAGGATTATATAGATACCCTGTTATTATATGTTAATTAACCTTTGCGAGTGGTTAACCGTATTCAGTTATTCCCCCCTTCGAGTCAAAATCTACGCGACAATAAACACTCGGTATGTTTATATACTTCAAGTTAGGGTACACACGGCCTTCCTTCGTACACATAAATTTACATTTTTTTATTTATACTGGAAACAAAATTTTATTAAACAAGGGTATCACAGCTCCGGATTTTTTTTTTTTTTCCCCGGATCGAACGGGGATACACACACACACACGCGCGCGCGTACATGTATAGGTGTACGAGATTTTTTCTCTCAACGTTTTCGGAAAGTAGAAAAATTAGAAAATTAAAAAAAAAAAAACATAGAAAAAAGTGTTCGAAATAGAAAAATTGAAGTTTCTACGAACTTCTAATATTCAACGGGGATCAAATTTATGCGAGGCGATGTCCGAGTTGGAATTTTTCATTTTTTCTTATTTTCTAATTATTCGACCGACGACGAAACGAAAAATATTCGCAAGATTTCGAGAATTCGCGAAACGGGAACTCGAGAACAAACGAGAGACAAATCAAATTACCAAGTATATATAGGTATACGTATGTGTGTTTCACCCGCGTAGAAATTAGAATACAAAATGAAAATTTGAATAGTTTTTTTTTCTTCTTTTTTTTTTTTGTTTTTTTAGTTTGAAAAATAAGGCAACTTACCGAGTACGCGAACTTCCACGGCTCTGTGGGACGTAAAGTTGTGTTTGTTCCTCGCTGTGCAAGTGTAAGTACCTTGGTCAGCATTTTTTTGCACAGTATCAACGAGTAGAGTACCGTTACTTATCCTCTGTCGCATATTAGTAGGCAGTCTGACACCGTCTGACGGAAGTGAGAGAAAAAAAAAACAAAAAATGAAAAAGATGGAAGGAAAACCAATCGGAAGAAAATTAAAAAAAAAAAAAAAAAAAAAAAACCCAATTAATGTTTTTCCATTTTTTTTTTATTTTTTTTTTAATTTTCTTCGTTTCTTGTTTTTCACTTTTGACACTTTAATTATTTTCAACCGTTCCCACAGTCGCTACATACGTCATGACGCTCCTCACGCTAATACCAGGGTATTACGTAAGCTCGGACTTAATTATCAGCCCTTTGGCTTAATAATATTAATTACGGGGTAATCCACCCCTGAATTGTCGGCATAACTGACGAGGGGACGTCAAGAATTTACTCGCGATTATTATATGCCTCTCTGTATCTCGTTTATTGTTATATCCTTCCCCCGCTGCCGGTATATGTATACAACATCTCGGGTTTTTTTTTTTCTTTTTTTTTTTTTTAGAACGAAACAATTTCCCAAAAAATTTTTTAGCCGATAGTAGAGAGAGAGAGAGAGAGTGGAAAAAAAATAAAAAAAATTTCATACGGCAAAATTAAATCAGAAACGTGGAGTTGTACTTTTATCTCTCACCTTTCTCCCACACAATTGAATCAATCGGATATCCTGCCACGGGGCATTTGATGTGGAGCTGTTTTCCAGCTACCGCTGAAACCGGAGGCATCGTTCGCACGTATGGTAAACCTAGAATGAAAAAAAAAACAAAAAAAAAAACGGTATATTTCCTACAACTTACTTTCGAAATTTTTTTTTTTTTTTCTTTTTTTTTTTTTAACGATGGAAGAATCTACCCCGCCCAAATTTGAAAATTTCTGTACGTATAAATTAATTCACCATAAATGTTCAGTCTGGCAGCGTGTCCAGCATCTCCGGCCCGACTGCTGGCCGTGCATTCGTACTCTCCGCCGTCTTCTGGTTTCACCGATGATATGTTAACGTGTGAAATAACGTCGCCGTAGACGGTAACGTATTGTCCGATTAAAAGCCGGTCGTTTTGCGGAAGCGGAAATCCGTCCAATCGCCAGGATATCTGAGGCGTCGGATTTCCGGCCGCACTACACTTCAGGGAAACCGATGGACCCGGCTGCATCGTCTGTTCGATAAATCTGTAGACTAGCTGCGGTGAGATTTCTGCGAACATTCAGACACCACCAAACCCCACCGCATATATATGCTAAATCGAAATTACGGTACAAAAAAAAAATTCGGTAATCTATCCGCAGAATTCTGCAGTCTAGGCGATACCGTGAGGATCGAACGTCTTTCCCAAAGTTCTAGGGGTGAGTAGGGTTTCGGATAGATTCTGGTTCACTGCTCAAAGTCAGGAGCATCCGTAAGACCGCCACCTAGTTAACCTATGCAAATTTAGGGACTCAACTATCGTATCGGTTTAGCTGACGGCTTCATCTGGTATCAAATTCGACTAGATGCTGGTGGCCTTGCTTTAGGAGCATCCCGAAGCTCGAGCTCGATTTTAGGAGTCTTGATAGCTCCTATGGTCCGGGAACTGATTAGAATTAGAGTAACGAGACTTTTCGACAAAAAGAAAGAAAAAAGTTTGCACAAAAATGACCGTCATTCCGCGATATCATGTTTGAAAACGTTCTTGAACCGTTGAAACTCGACGAGTTGGGGGGAAGGCGGAGAATGAGAGCCGGTGGTTAATGCAATTGTGCAATTCAGTCGAGTTTAATGAGGGTAGGTAATAAAGCCGGGAGAATCATGGTTTTCGAGATGTAATAAGTCCCTACGGAAATTCTAACGATTGTTTATTTCGCGGGCATGAGTATCTTCCTCTTCTTTTATTCCTCGTCGAGGGGATAAGTAGCGCTTGAGGCGATCCCCGCATATTCTCA
The DNA here is from genome assembly GCA_963966615.1 of Tenthredo amoena. Classification (NCBI taxonomy): domain Eukaryota; kingdom Metazoa; phylum Arthropoda; class Insecta; order Hymenoptera; family Tenthredinidae; genus Tenthredo; species Tenthredo amoena. The sequence goes on along the minus strand of OZ016495.1, from coordinate 782,383 downwards.
TTGTCCGCTTAATCTCTGGATAATGACTCGCGGGTGGGTGTGCAACGTACGTATATCCGCGTACAGGTATATTTTCCGTAAAAGTATAAGAACGCGAGCATGTCATGTTCGGCTGTAAAAAAAACTCCGTTCCCGATATTATTTTCCTTCCCTTTCAGCGGCGCTCTCGTGTGTTGTACCACTCGAATGTTAATTCGAAACTCTTCAACGTCCCTACTCAACCGAGACGTGATTCAAGGGTCGTGAAGAGCGGAGGCTAAACTGTCTAAAATTTCATGGATAAAAGTGGAGTCGAGGTACCGAACTCGGTCCCGAAACACTCTCATCAGCACCGAAAGAGATTGGAAATAGCTGTCGGATGATGGAATCGATCTGAGAGCCGGAGGAGCCTCGACGAGATGATAAGACGCGTGTAAAATGGCTTTTTGAAACCCGAAAACTCAGAGCCGGGTATGACTTTGAGACGGCTTCTCAAAATCTTCGGGGAAAGTTTTCACCCCCGAAAGGATTTTGATTAACGTATATATAGATTCGAAGACAATTGGTACTTGTCGAATAAAAACAGAACGGAAAAGCTATTCTGTCCGTGAAACGTGACAGAGGCTTAACAAAGGTTGGGGTGAGGGAGGATCCTCTGTCACGGAACAAACGGAAGGGTGTACCGCCGCTTCTCTCACCCTCTCAAACCGTAAAACAATACTGCAGTGTATTGTCTGATCCCTAATGCCTTCTTCAAGCTTTTCGAAAAGCCAGTGTATAACGTCGGTTTAATTTCATCGGTTTAAACAACCGGATGATTAGAGAAGCCCACTCACCTCCGAGTCGTAGCTCAGCTATTCCCTGTGCCATTTCGTGTTCGTTTCTAACAAAGCACTGATACATCCCACGGTCTTCCCTCGCCACCGCTGTCACGGATATCCTTTCCCTCGAGACAGCCCTTACCCTGGCTCCAGTCCGCAGGGTTTGACCGTCTTTGAGCCAGTACAAAGCGGTCTGAGGAAAACCGTTCGCACTGCAAGTCTGCAATAGGTTATTGACATTTTAGGATCGGATTCGCGTTTCCCGAACTATGCGGGATAACGATGATGGTCGCGTGCTGCGGGACTCGTGGAAAGTTTTCGGATCGCGAGACAGTTTTATTAAGAGTTTAGTCTCGTTGTTTCGTTGCCGAGGTAGGTAGGTAGGTACTAATGATCGCGAATATATACCATCGAATAGTATAGCAGAGAAAATTCCGAGGGTACTTAAGAGCCAACTGTCGTATTGCGCAGACAATAGAGTTAATCTACTATTTGCGAGCCACTTCGTGGCTTCTAGCGGTTACCCGGGTCGAGGTGCTCCCCGTGGCTCCGTGTATTTAGTCTCAGCCCCTCCTCAAACTCTCCTCATCAAGTTCGGTGAACTCGCCGGAGCTGGGACAACTTTTAATTACTCGACTGCTAATTATCTCAAACTCTACTCGCGGCGATCAACTTTACCACTTTTTCATACCAACCCCCCGTTCGCCTTCTCTTCAGAGATCGCTACCATAAATCCGCCCTCTCAAATCCACGACAAATTCTTATTCCTCGTCGTTTCTTTTTGTTTCACACAAGTGTTTCAACTAGTTATAAATCATCCCCGGACTTGGTACGGAAGTTCCAAATTTCAAACTTTCGAAAAAACTCTCTGGGCTTTCGAGGGTCTGGATTTTGGGATTTTTTTTTTCATCGACTCACCAAATAAGCGGGTTTCCCTAAATCGACGGTCTGGATTGCGGGTTGTACGTGGACACCGAGTGGTGCCGAGACCGTAAGTCTAACTTCCAGAGTCTCGCTGCCCTCGTTGTTGCTCGCGGTGCAGAGATACGACCCGGCATCGGCTTCCTGGACCGATTGTATGATGAGAGAACCATCCCGGACCATGAAACGACTCGACGAATCTTCCACCGGTTCGTCTCGCTGATTTCGTCTGTAGTACCACCTAGGAGCGACAAGAAGAGGAAAGGAAATCAAAAAAGAAAAATCAGGAATAACCGAACGTCAGGATCGATTATCAGGAAATTGGAAAGCTGCAGGGAGAGACTCCCGATATACGGATGGATGGCTCTTCCAGGAGTTGATCTTCGCCTTGGGCTTGGCTTCGGGACACGTGGCTGTATCCCTTAATCTTCGTGTCTCAGGATCAAGGGATCGCGTTTAAAAGTTTTTTTTTTTTTTTCCCCAGGTTATCTTGACCCGTTTATAAATTAGCGGTCAGTTTTGCGGCGAGGCGCCTAAGCCCTGAAATCTCGTCCGCGAAGGTTGCGGAAAAATTTCTGTATCCGGGGATTTCGATTCATTCTTTTTTTTTAAAGAAAGTTGGGGAATGTTCGAATGTAGAAAATTTGACGATGACTGGATATAAGCGGGGAATAAAATTGGCCATAAAGTCGAAATTTCTGGTGGCTGAACCGACATCGATTTCGCATTTGTATATCGTCTATGTCGGACTTCCAGACCGTTGCGAACGTTGTGACAAAGGGAAACGTGTACGCTGCCATCGGGCAAGGATATATTCAGTCACGTTGCTGCTACTGGTGCCGGTTTACCGCAGATGTGAAATATTTGATTTCCCGTCACCAACAGACTCCGTAATCACCGTCGACTCGCTTCCGCATCGCATATAGGTATAACCAGTTTTTCCGAATCGTCAGAAAACGGATCGAAAATTTTCGAAACGGTCTTCTTCTCTTCGATCTAACTCAGCGGTTTTTACAAGAAGAAAAAACTCCACGTATCCCGTATGCGGGTGTAGCCCCGTTGTTAATAATATGGTGATAGAAAATCGATGGGAGCAGGCCATGCGTTAAAAGAATTTACCCCTAGGTCGCCGGGTCTACACCCCTTGGAACCGGGAGACGGGCTCATGTAACGACCAAAACCTAAGCCGACCAAATGTTTCCTCCCTTATCCCCGCTTCCCTCTTCCCTCTTCCCTTTCCCTTTTTCCATTCTCCTTTTTCCTTTTGGTTGACAGTTTGTAAGGAAGGCCTTGGAGTCGCCCAGGCAAATGGATGGAGTGAGGTAAAATGAGGGAAAACTGAACGTAATCGAGGCCGAAACCAAACCGGCGTGGTGCGGCGCGGCGCCCAGCGTCGGGGCGACGTCCCAGAGCTGTAATAACGCTGTCAACGGCAGATCATTTAATTTACAGAGGTTCGTTGTTTATTTTTCCACGACGGTGGTAAAACTTGGTGGGAGGAAAATCGCTCCTCGTATAACACGTTGATGGTGCCGAGGGGTAGGTAGCCGTACCCTTAACCGCTGCTAAGTGGTTACGTAATTAATATATTCGAAGCCGGGGTAGAAAACTGGGGAGAGAATTTATTACGCTCGTAATTATTGCGGGCTTAAGAAAGTTCGCGTAAGGTTATTCCCACTTTTTGCATAAAAAATAAATGCGATCTTATATTATATTTTATCGATCGATTATTTTCACGAATCTACACCATATAGCTTTTGGCGAAGAGTGTCGATGGTCGAGGCATCGAGGCAGAGAACTACCCCCTCACGTACGAGGCCGAGGAGGTAGAAGCCCTTGTCTGCAGACCCTCGGAGGTCTTGGAGGCAAGTTCAATGTTTAAAATTAGCATTAATATGGAAAGTACACGGGTGTGCATTCCCCAGAAACTGAATACACACGGTTCTGGTGTGGGGACCGTGTATACCCGGGTATACCGACTGCCTGGTATCCAGGGCTTTCCGGAACACCTTACGAAAGATATTCTTCTTTCGTCTGGATCGCGAAGATACATGATTTCCGAAAATTTTATCGATCATTGGTCCCACGTGTTAAATATTTATCGAAAGTATCGACGAGGTGGTATATCAATCCGGAGATTCTTGCCTGTGAAAAAGGCGATTTTAAAATTGTGCGAATCGCAGATCAGGGGATTTCGATTTGGCAAATTTTCCGCAGGATTTCTAGGGCGTCGATAGACCGAGTCGATTGTTCGAGGGCTGATCTTTTCCCCCATACGATACCCCGCGGGGTAGACTTTTGGAATCGTTGGCGAAATGGAAACCGGAAAAAAGTTTTGCGAAAAGGGGAGGAACGAAGAAGATATTCCGCATCTCTGAAAATTCTGCGAATTAAATAAATTCCAAAATTCACGGTCAGAATTTGCACTTCGAGACACGATTCTGCATACCGTTGAACGCGAATGAAGTAATTGGCAGAATGGAAGTAGCGAGCGATCAAAGCGGATAGTTATATCTAAATTTCGCTATTTTCGCTCGGGTATATACGTGCACCCTAAGAGGGTTGTTTGTGTACTTAATAATGGAGTATTTGTAATCAACGCTAATTGCCGAGAGGCTGGTAATATTCCGTAGCAATTAGAATTTTAGTAAACTCGAGTAAACTTCATCGTTGTTACGCTTCGAAGTGGCTTTATCTTAGCAATTAAAAATTTAGCTGACGTTGAAATTTAAGCTGACTTAATAATACACACCGTCTCACAAAATTCTGAATTTTATTTTCTCTAATTTCTCATAATTTTTATTTTTCATTTTTCCCTTTCTTTTTTCGACTCGGATCAGCCCGAGCTGTAAGATCTATAAATCCCACGCTTTTTCAACCGAACAAGAAGTAACTCAGAACTCTGTAAGTCAGAGACAATCGCGAGAACGAGCAAATAGGAAACCGACATCTACAAGAAACAATATTTGAGTTAATTTTCCCTAACAACGTTCGTTAACGACTAAAACGGAAGCCACTTTATCCTCCGCCTAACGAGGGAACGAAATACCTACGTAGTTATTTACCTACTCTCCAACTTTGAACCGTGAAGTAAAAGAAAAACGAAAAACTTCTCCTTTTTTTTTGTTTTTTTTTGGTTTTTTTTTTTTCGGTTGCCTTACGGTGCGGAACAACGTGGGATTAATTAAATGATACGAAATTCAATTGGGCTAGCTTTTACGAGAACGAGAAATCGCGGTTCGAAAAAAGGCCCAGGCTGGAGTTCCGAATTTCGTTCGAGATGATTCAGAAATTTCAGAAACGCTCGAGTTCGGAAGATCGAAAATCGCGGAGGCACAAAGGTCGCAAAATTTCTGTCCGCTTTCCGAAAACTGCGAATTAAATTGAATCGAATTTCGATATTAATTTCCATCGCAATTATCGTTTCAATTATTGCTTGTAACCCATTTTACACTCTCTATCGATAATTTGAATATCAGAAAAATCCGGGCCACCGCTGAGAGAGAGAGAGAGAGAAATAGAGAGAGATAAAACCCGAATAACTCGATTGTATTTCTGCAACGTCGAATGTCTCCTTCTGCAGTGATTTTAAAATTTCAATAATTCACCGCGCTCCTTCTCTCGCGGCCTCCGTTTCCCGATAGAATCATAGAATACAAAGTTATTCCCATAATATCAAGACTTTTCTACACATTCGTCCCACAGGATAGAAATTCCCATTTCAATTCACCGATAAAATTCAAAATTTGATAGATCTTCACCCCTCATAATGATCCCAGTTTCCCTGACCAAACCCAGCCTGGACCATGGGTCTAAATTCCTGACCTTTGACACGGGAGGTTCGTACATACACATTCATGGTGTTGCCGGCGCAGACCGCGGGCGAACGGCCAAACGCATGGGAAAGGAGAGGAGAGAAGCGACTGCGTTTAATTGATTGCGATAATTGGAGCGTCCAGGGAATTTCGCGTTTTGTGGTCTGCAGCTGTGCCGGGATCAGGTTCGTCACGTTAACAACGTAGGTACACCGGCCAATTTCACAATTACAAGGGTAGCTTCCGCCCGCCTTGCGAACCGAACCCGACCCCTGGGCCAATTTCTACGATAGACCGATTAATCCCTGACGCGGTATACCTACGACCGGGGAAAGAATTTTCGAAAATTCAAGGCACTCACCTGTTCTCTGGTTTCGGATTTGCGTAGGCCACGCAAGGGATGACAGCCGTGTCCTCAAGACGGGCTGAAAAATATACGAGCTTCTCGTTAAGGATCGGCGGCATCGACCCTCGGATTTCTGAAAGCGGAATAATTGGCGTGTATTGGTATGTATATACACAAATCATATTTCTATTCGCTACGTAGTAGCTGAGGCTGGAGTGCCGGGATTATTAATGATCGATGATTCTAGATGAGGTAGGTAAATACCGGATGAGCGAGTTCCACAAAACAGCCCTCCACCCGCACCATGGTAAAAGTCTAATTAACTGAAATCAATATTTACGGTTTTGCTAATGAACATGGATGAACTCAAGTGCCCCTACTCTCGAGAGAGATGTGTACTGTAATATCTGCCGGAGACATTCTCCGGGGGTGTTTTTCACCGTTATAATTCCCGGTGGATTTATCACCGAAATAACAATTTCTCTTCAAGTTAACGCGCACCTCTGGGTTGTAAAAAGGAGCCGGACTAGTTATCGGTAATTTCCGCTTCAACTGTAATCCGCAGACTCCTCTAAACACTCGGGTGCTGGTGGAGCTGCTACGGAGTGGAAGAGCAAATAAACCAAGATGAGAAATACGAGTCTGAGAGAGTCGTTAAGCAGTGGCACAGCCACCCCAGTCTTAGAGTTAGCTGACCCTGCAGCGCCGGGTAACTTTTGAAGAAATTTTTACCTCGGGTTCCTCGCTTTTGGCTTTCGAACCTTGCCCTCTTCTCGCCGGTAATAAACGACGGGAAAAACCGCAGAGGGAATAATCATTCGCGAAAAGGTATTCCTTCGGGCGCCAAACGCATCCTGCACTTTACAGTTTGAATACCAGACGATGCCGCAGCGGCGAATCGATAGCGTTGCACCCCTTAGCTTGGCTTAGGATCCGGGATAGGATTAGGAGCCGAAAAGGGGCGCCAGGATTTCAATTCGCCAGGGCGAAGTTAATTAATCGCGATACTCAGCCGGCGAAAAATTTGACGTTTCATTGAATTTTGCTCTCAATTTTCGCAGTGTTTTATACAACCATGGCGAGAAAAAAGCGGAGCATGTACCGGCGTGCAAGGGTGACATCGAGCAATATTTTACTGTCATCTGGGAAGGAGTAAAAGCCGTGGAAAGCCGTTGTCAGTGCGGAGGATCGAGATATGCAAAAACTTTATTGGACCCACATATTGCCATCGCCATAAATCACGGACGGGCTATAATAGTCCCGGAATTCGTTGGGTCTATAGTCAGTTAAGATCTTCCCTAGAAGAATGACAAACTCCTGAAATAAATCCCGGGGAAGGGAAGGATGTAAAGCCTGTAGAATTGATAATTCCAACGAATACGAAGCCGGTACCCGTATCAAATGATTCATAGACGTGATGTTCGTACACGACACGTCATAAATAGCGGAGAAACGCGGTAATGTACGACTGGAAAACTCGATCTAATGGGAAATTATGGTGGTTTGTGAGCATACGTTACACACGCAGCCACCAGAGAGTTTTTTTCGGTGGCTGGGGTGAAGTTCCAGAGCCAAAAAATTCGCGAATTTCAGTATATTTTTCAGGATTTGAAGACAGAGAATAGTTCATCTCTTCGGGGAAACCCCGTTCCAGAAAATACTCACTTTCCGCATGGTTTTGCTAACGGTTGTTCTTCGCCGGGTAACTATATACAAAGTACGAAAGATTGGACTGGTCATTTTTCTTCATCCCTGTGAAAATAGAAGTACGATCTAACACGCGAGGTACACTCCACCCCGGGCTTTGTTAATAAACCGTAACTCTGGATGAACCCTATTGTCCGATGGGATATTATGGTATTTCGTCACGAACATCCGCGGCGATTCTGATCCCTGATCTCTTCGGGGTCTCCGCACGCGAGAATCGAGATCGAACCGCGTCCTGATCGACGGTTCGACCCTCTTTTCTTCCCTCCAGGTTCAATTAGAGCGAATACCAGACTGCGAAAGAAATTCTCGAAGATATCCCCGCGAAAGTACTCGAAGAATATCAATGCCGGGTGAATATGTGCGACTCTCCGAATGGCGTATCTCGGGGTAGTTTGAGGACCGTGAAAAGGGGGTTTGAGAACGAGAAAAAGAAGCTTGTAGCTACTCCAGCCGAGCTAACTAATGATCCTTTTCTGCATTCCCCGCAGTAGCTGGAAAGTGGAGACGAGGAAGAAACCAGGCGGTGTTTCGCGTTCAGACAACTGCGAGGGACAAGCTGCATATATGCAGTTTTCAGTCCTTCTTCATCCCCCATCCCCCGGTCCTTCGTTCTTCCTTATTAGCATCATCGTTAGTTCCGGAGACTCCGAAGACTCGAAAGATGGTAAAGGCGGTTTGAAATCGAATTGATATTCGCACGGAATCGAGAGCTGGTAGATTTGAGCGAAAAAAAAGTCATTTCCCACCACCGGGAAGTGAATAATTGTAATTACTATATACGCGAAACATTTCTGCGGCGATGTCTGACTTTCCACAGTTTCTGCTGCAGTGCGATCGCATTCCTATTAGAGAAATACGGTCAGCTCTTCCCCGGCATACCAAGCATTCCGACAAGTCTTGGCGAACGGGAATATACAGGAATTCGGGGAAGATTCTATAGCCCTGTTTATTTTCCCCATTGCGGTTTGGCGCAACCCCCACCAAATCTCTTCGGAAATCACGCTCCTTCGATACAACGGTCAGAAATCGTACGTTTCATTTACGTTTTCGATATTTTTTTTTCTTTTTTTTTCCTCTTTCAAGGGTTGAAAAGTAGAGTAATCGTTGCGTGAATTACGGATTGCTATTTCGCGCGAATATCTTTGATTAAAACAACACGCAACATTGGTGGGTAAGCAGGAAACTATTGAAACTCTCCAATGTCTATATGCACACGTATATACCTACCTATATGTGGAAGCTGGGAGTTTGTTTCAGCCTTTATTACTCGCCGATGAGCAGTCGGAACAATGGTTCAAAATTCGCGAATAGTAATGAAAAATTTTCACATACATACATATATATATATATATACATATATATATAAATCCGGGAAGGAGAATAGAGAACGGTGATCTTCTCCCTGTAGGCTAAAACGCAGGAGTAGGTATACGTGTACAAGCGATTAGATATAAACGCGTTTTGTATAAATTTTGAATATTTTTGAATGAAACAAGAAAAAAACGAGAAAAAAAAAAAAATAAAAAAAAAAAATAGAAAAGGGAGAGAAACGAATGTGAGAAATTTTGATTACCCCGTTCGTTCGCGGATATATTCACTTATGTTGCGATTTTCCGCTCCTCGTGTATCGAAATATCGGGCGGATAGGGTGGAGCCGTTATAAGCGAATATTTTTTAATTTTTTTTCAGTATAACGAACAGTGATTTCCCGTATCCGTTGAACCGTGTGACGCTTTTGGTTAAAAAATATCACCGTTATTATAAATCGTTGAAAAAAAAAATGAGAAGGTGAAATATAAAAAGGCAATTTGTCATATATTGAAATAAAAACGTACGGTGGAGGGTTTTTTCATCCAATTATTAATACTAGAAATTAATTAATATTCGATAGGCTGATCACTCATTCGGTAACATTAATCAAGGGCGGTCATGCCGAAGCTGTGCCAAACGAAAATCTGTCAATAGTTATAAATAATAACCAATCGCCTAAATCTGTCAAAAGGAGTTCGAAAGCTTCGTCTCTTATACAGCCGGTCGCTAATCCGCGAAAATGAGTCCGAATGGCGAAATCTCCGGCGTGTTTTACGCGACTTTTAGCTCGGATTCCTTGGCATTGGTTGGCCAGAGGATAGTAATAGACCGAAGTAGTGAGATGGGGCACTAAACTTCGACTAACAATAAGAAGAGGTAGAATCCAGAGGGAAGTAATGGGGTTCCGGGGTCGGTTCGCGGATGTGGATCCGGGGATGGATTGGTTTTACAACCGCGCCACCCTCTGCTACGAGTTATGAAAGATCTGCACCGAACCGAAGGTGGTTTTTCTCCCATTATTATACACGGGAATAGAGGGAAATGAAACAAAGTGCATTTCCCGGGACGAGCGATAAACGAGGGATGGAATCCCGCTGATTGTTATAGAGAGTCCCTGAAACAAGGCGAAGTGTTTGTCCGGTCGGGGGGATAGTATGACCAAAATCGGGGTCAGGCAATGGGATTTGATTACACCCAGAATGCGAAGCGGGCTATCGATGTGCCGTGGTTCTATAATTAGCGTTGGATGGATGGCAGAAGCCCATATGGACGAATTTCGGTGGCCAGAACGATGTGATCGATCGGCGAGGGGTCGACGAGTGAATTGATGGGGTCAAGTCGGTCTTGATAAAGTTCACAAATTTCCACTAGCATCACGTATAACGACGGAATAGTCCGGCCTCATCCGGGTCACCCTTAATTCCTAGCCGGTGGATATACGGTATACATGCCTTCCGCGGTGCGAAATTTTTTACTTAATTAAGAACCTCGAGAGAGCCGTACGTCAAGGTGGTGGTGCAGTACCGGACCGAGAACGTATACCGGAGTTATTTCATTCCCAAGGTGGATTTAATTCGTTATAACTCATCCCGGAGAAGGATGTACACCGGGATAACGGGATCTCTGAGGTTTTCGAGAAAGTTTAGTTAGCGGATACGGGTGTCTGATATATACTTATGGTGATTCATTCGTCTTACTGACCTGTGAGTTGTATTCGACCGACGTTGGTGCTGACTACCGGTTCCTGGGTGAGTCTGTGATGAGTTCTGCATCTGTAGGTCATTTGAGAATCGCTTCTCGATATATTAATTATCATCAATTCACCGGTGGGCAGCATATGGTATTTGCCATCTAGAAAACAAACAGCAACGGGAATCCGATAATGGTTCGCTCCTGTGTTTGACGTTTGTATTCAAATCGTGCGATATCATTGACGGAGCTTTCGCTCGGACTGGATTTCGATTTGCTCCCTGATTCCGTTCGTAATTGAAATATGAAAAAAAACGAAAATTGAAAAGCGAAAAACTAAACCGTAGTAAGTTTCTCACCGCTTATCGTAGACGGATAAATGTTGAAGGATGGTTCCTGGAGCCATGAAGTTACCGCAACGTGTTCGCGGACGAAACTTGGAACACTGCATCGCATGAGAACGTTGTTGCCCAAAAAACCACCCGGACTTTGTACCTCGGCATCGTACCGTTGATTAACCACTGAAACAAACAGAAAACAGAGTAGAAAAAGAGAAAAAAATAAATAAAATAAAAAGTGGAGACTAGAGACTTCGCGGCAAGGAATGAGCGGGAGAAATGTACAGGCTCTTGAACGGGTCCAAGGAACTTGAGGAACCCCTGCTCGGCGCTGTTCCCCTGCAAAGAATCCACTAGACCTGCCCAGGCAAAGCGTAAAAAACGCTCCGAGTTTTCTACTTTCGAAATCGTACTCAGCTCCGACAAGGAGGCACCAGGGTAGACTCACCAACCACTCACCACGAACCCTTGCTAAACCTCGAAAGCATGCGAATACGTACGTACACCCGTTCGTTACTAGAGAACCTAGCGAACCACAAAGCCAACAGGGCATTTTACTTCACTCTCTGTGCGCAGCTAAGCTTTGCCTTTTTAATATTAACTTTAGAGTTTATAAGCCGCGTGTGGACGATTTTTTTTTCAATTTTCTACCGGCTTTGTTCGCGTTGAAAATTGGCAAATCGAGAGCGTTTCTGAATTTTTAAACTCTTTCTTCGAAAAGTGCGTCTCGAGAGGATTAATTTGACCCCTTATTGGTTCCGATACGATCGATACAGCCCGAGTTATCGAACCCTGAACGATTACATGTGGGAAATTCAAGTTTTGGAGGTTAGGCCTTCCGGATCTTTATCTTTCGGAATTTCGAACCTCCGGTGTTCTTCGTTTGAAAGTTCTTCGAATCGGCTTTGTGGAGAACTTCAACCCGGCTCCTGGTTGACCAAACCACTGCAGCAGAGACCGTAAGAACATTGCGGTTTTCGGTATTGTCGATTGGCTCCGATATCCATGACCCAAGTCTGGTTTTAGTCGTGAATTCTGGTCATCAGAGAACGGACTGAAGGCCAGAGAGATTAAAGTTTGGGCGAAATGTATCTGAGGATTATAATACGAACAGTCTTAATTCAGTGTAACGTATCAGCCAGCAGTGAGCCGGCGATCTTTCTTTATTTTCGCAAAGGTCCCTGCTGCTGCTGCTGCTGCTCCCGGGCTTCGGGATATAAGAAGATAGCAAATGATTGATGAAGCATAATTATGAGCATGGAAGGTCTGAACGCGCTTCTGACGTGCGGCGAGGAGGAACAACTCGGTGAATTAATCACCCGACGTGGTACATATACTCGGTCATGAAAAGGACCAGCTCCTAAACTTCTGGCCTTTTATTTCACGAAGATGATAAGAGGAGGAAGAAGAAGAAGAGGAGGAAGAAGAAGAAGAAGAAGAAGAAACTTGTACCTCGTTCCTCTAGTCAAACTATGACAGGAATAAGAAGTAGAAATGTTCTCTACGCGAATAAGGATGAGGTGGCATAAAAATGGCATGGGATTCGCATCGAATAACCGAAGTGGAAGTTATTATCTAACTGTATTGTCTGCTGCTCGTCAGAGCGTTAAGAAAACTTTGAATATTGAAGAAAACGAGGCAGCGAGACTCTTCTTCTTAACGATTTTCCTACCGTTTCCAGACCAAGAGAGAACATATGCATACGGATATACATATACATACAGATCTATACACCTAGGTATGATTAATTGATTTCTTTAATGATCGTAATGCTCACCGGCTCTGATAGTGACGTCCCTGCTGACGACAGCACCGACACTGTTTACCGCTGCGCATTTGTAAACAGCCCAGTGAACGTCCTGTCTGAAAGCCTCGGCCTCAAAGGGCGGAAAATGAATGCTTCCATTATCCAGTACGTGCCTAATTCCTTGAATGGTTACCACGCTTCCACCGTCCGCTGCTAGCCAGTCCACCGTTGGTGCAGGATTGCCTCTTGCAGTGCATTCCACTTTACCTCCACTGACGTTCGTGAATTCTACCTTGGACAAAGGTTCCGTGACGAAACTGGGGCCCTGGGTTTCGTAAGAGGCTCTGACTCCTGGAACAGATAATAAGAAGAAGGACATATGTAGCATTTCCCGGGTCCTCGATGACTTGGGTTAACGTTTGGCTTCCACCTTGTCACTCGCACCGCATATCACACGGTTTAACTGAATAGAACCGAGCGGAATCGCGCCTCTCAATTATACAGTAACAGTCTCTGGCGGCTTTGAGACCGGGATAAGGGGATCTAGGATAGAACAAGGGGTCCTGACTCGCCCGTTTATCATCCCCTTAATTGCTAACCAACGTGTACTACGTCGATCCCGGACGAATCGTACTCGAAGATTCCACGATTTCCCTCATTCTTCGACTCGCTCGGTTGATTAAACTCTTATCCGTCATGACCTGAATGACGTGTAGATCTCCTCCTCACGGGTCCGTGGCGTATTCGAGTGGTTTCCGCACGCGGTGATTCCGCGCTCGGCACACCGTGAACACCGGAGCTTTCACCCTCCGCTCTCGTCTTCTGAAGAGTCTCAAAGGGCTGGATGAAAAATCCTCGAGAGGGAGCGATAGCTGGCCTATTGTGCCGATGTTCTGATGAGCTAGTGCCTTTTCAAATACGTTTTAACAAGCAATTACAACCGGGCTTACATCCCGCGGTTATTGTATCCTTAATTGGCGGACGGACGGTAGAATCCAGGGATTTGTTTCCGCTGTTGACCGTGGTCAAGGAGGATTGAAAGGAAAACAGATCCAGGTACGAGGAGTGAGCTAATGGTTACCGTAGTGATTTCCCGGATCAATGGCACCCCTACCGAGTGAAGTTAATTTCCAGGGAGATTGAGAGTGCAGTGGAACCGCAGCAACGGAGCGAAAGTATTCATTCTTCAATTAACCACCGTCGAGTGCATCTCGGTAAATGGAAAAACCGCGTCCTTCCGGTATCATGGCTCATCTCTCGACGTGGCTTAGAATTCCTTTTTTCATTCTGCAGCAGCAGAAGCAGCGATGGGCAGACGGTTATTCCTCACAGACACGGGGGGCTGGCTTCACCGTTGTTGGTCCAACAATGCAAACCAACTTTCGCATTTCAATGTATTGTTTCCATTGTTCCTTCGGCTCATTCCGATCATCCTACTGTCGCCTCATACCACTGCCTCCCTCTCATCCCGGCCTCGAAACCGTGCGGAAATTCACTCTTTCATTAAACTTCGAAAACCTCCGCGTCTTCGGAACCTCGTTTCCCGTCACGGATCATCCTCAAACCGAAGAAATAGAATCTAAACGGGATCATCAAAATGGGACAAGCACACGCGTGCGGTTCTTTATTTCTCATATACGAACGAGCCTAATTTTACTCTCAACGATTCCGGCGAGTAGGTTGCGGATAAAAGAAGGGAAAAGAGCCCAGCGCGTTAGGTCTTCGCAAAAATGATCTGCGAATCTTTCCGTAATGAATTCTGGGAGTGCGCGAACCGCCCGAATCAGGGAGAGAGGATCAGGAACGGGGAGTAATTCCTGACGAGCATATGGGTGGAAAAAATAGGCATGGAAATGGAAGAGAATGAGAAGGGAAAAATGAAGTCTTTTAGCCGTCGAGTAGGAGAAGACCAAAGCCCATAATGCTTTGATTTGACTTTTGTAAACAGTGAGCGGTAATGCCAGTTCAGTTTTGCGGCAGAGGGTTGCAGTTTCCGAGCACACGCCGGCACACAAAGACCGAAATGCAAATATACTGTGTACTTAGGAAGCTGGGAGAGTCGAGAACCTCATACATAGAGATTGTGTGTTGTAGGTCCAGCCCCCTGCACCACACCACTACCCCGCCAGACTCTGCCTATCCTACCTATCCCACGATCCGCACAGGGTGGAACGGCTGGTCCATGTCTCTCCCTTAATCTCCCTTCACCTCATTCGCGCTCGCTGCTTGCTTTGCACAGTATTTTGTAAATTATAAGGCTTTTTCATCTTTTTCAACAGAAAATTTCGCCGATTTTAGTTACTACGCAGCGATGCTTCTATACGAAGAAAGAGGAAGGAAGGAAGGAAGGAAGGAAACGGTGGATTTTCGATTAATTAATTAGTTATTTAATTAATTAATTAATTAATTAATTAATTAATTTGGAAAAAGGGTGGTGGGTCTTTTTTTTTGTTTTTTGTTTTTTGTTTTTTTTTTGTTTCTTTTCCTCTCTGGCCCGGGTCTTTATTATAAAATTATGATCTAACCCGCACCTCGGAAATTATATTTACCCGTAATTAATCTCGTTTAGAGAACAATCCCAGTATGTAATTGTACTTGAACAAAGCGTAAGCATTATACAAGGTAAAAGTTCTCATTGTACCTATATAAGGGTATAACACAATGCGTATGGAATTTATATCCAACTCTTATACGTATACCTACCCTAACTCTACCTGCTTTTACCTTATTCCCGGAGAAAACCTATCCACACATTCTTTATTCTCAAACAGTAACAATAATAACTCTCATTAACTACTCTCATCCATTCTGGTACATGCCTTTGCTTAAGCTTTAAACATACGTATACATACGTAGTACATACATACGTAGCACGTACACTGCATCCCCGGAATGCAAGCTTCAAGGACTGTTTTAAAATGTTCTTATACAAATTGAAGGATGCTTTCGCAGCTGCTGCATCATTTCGCGAGCTCTACGTTCTCGGGAAAGAATAATTAGATCAAAGGAGAGCTGAATTGATCGGGATTTATGAAGATCTATCGTGATTCCGACATAAGATCGTTTTGATTTCAGGATTCTGTAATTTTTTACGTTTCAAATCTGCGATCTTTCCTTAGAATTTTCAAGGGTTTTGTGAAATTGATCTTGAATCTATATAAGGGATGAAATTCGTCTCTGTATCTCTACCGACGATGGGTTAATCAAAACACGTAGACAGTCGGCTGCAGCAGCGGCAACAGCAGTAAATCGGACAACACGATAATTTGCAATTAGTAAATTTACGTGCTCCTAGAAATCTCATTACAACCGACCAATGACGCGAGAAGGGTACGTCGATGTAGGGGCTGGAATACGTCAGGAGGCTACACACGGAGGATGGTGGTGGATGTTGGATGTCGGATGCTGGAAGCTCGAGGCTCGAGGCTCGAGGCTCGAGGCTGGAAGCTGGAGGCACGAGGTTGGAGGCTGGAGGCTAGAGGCTGCTTCAACATCTACCCCGACCCCAACCACCGTCGCAGGCCCGTACGTTTCAATTTGTCCCCGGTCTCTGATGTAACCGCGCGGTCTCATTAGTTCAGGGGTGAAGGAACGACCTTTCATCTCTCTCCCGCACAACGCTCGACTGCCATCTACCTCCCTCTTTATCTTCCTCTCTCTCTCTGTTTCTCTTTCTCTTTCTCTCTCGCACACGCATACACGCGCACACACACACACACACACACGTATACAGATTCACTCAGCATCTCGCTCTCTCGGTTTACAATCAACCTTAGCATCGCAGCACCACGACCCACACCCACACCCACCACCAGCCCCAAACCACGCCGGATCTAACTCCAACCTTCCCCGAACCCGTTGGCTCGCCCCCTATCCAGCACAGGGTATAAGCAAAACCCTAGATTGTTCCTAAAACCCAAAACAAAGACGAAACGAGACGTTTTTTAACCTTTTTCATCCTTCTTTCTTTCTTTCTTTCTTTCTTTCTTTCTTTCTTTCTTTATAGCTTTTTGCACTTTTGGAGAAGGATGCGATCCTTCTCCCTTTTCTTATTCCTCTATTATACTCTTCCTTTTTCACCCAGACGGTGTAATAACACAAAAACGGACAATGAAGATGAAAAATTTAACGCCGAAACAAGATTTCTGATCAAGACTGGAAAAGTGTAATCATTCCTATCAGCAGCTTACATTTCATTCGATAATTCGCACATCGATTCGCGACACTGAAATCCAAATTTAAGACATGGTTCGAATCGTTTCGGTTTCGGGTTTAGGTAAATCGTAGGGGAAGGTGGTGCAGCCCGTGGCTGGGATCAAGTTGGGTTAAATTAGGTACCCTGAGCATGGGAATATCCCCGTTCCCTCAGGTACTTGGCGATATTAACCTGCACCAGAGAATAACTGACGTTAGCGAGCCAACCACCGTGCCTGGAGACTATAACTAAAAACTGGAAGGATGAAGGATCGAGCTTTTGGTTATTCAACGAATTTTATCGATAGCTATATCGTCGGTGTAAATCCGCAGCTATTTTCCCATTCTTTCTCTTCTCCAACTCCCCGGAGATACTCTCGGGGTGTTTTTCCTCTTTCTCTCATCCCCTAACTATTTACGACAGTATATAATATCCTCCTTCTACTTTCTCCGTGATAACAATCGGCCGGTTATCACAATTATTAATCGAACATATATATAGCTTCTTGTTTTTTTTAATTTTTTTTTTTTTGTTTTTTTAATCATCCCTTCCATTAATTAAGGGATGATTAACGTGATACGCCGGTAGATCTGCGCGAGACTATTGTTCAACGTTTAAGAATCGATCTAGACCCAATCGCTCTTCGAACCTTCGCATCCGTTTCGCTTCGTATTTAAGGGAATAACAAAAGTTGTGTAAAGTACTATGCAAAAATAACTTGTATATCGAAGAATAATATTTTCACCGTTATTATATACCGGAATTTAAATCCCTCGAGATTTTTGCACACGGTTAAATGTGTGTATACACGGTACGATGCGATGCTAATTCGAGAGGCTGTACAGTGTCGTATGTGACGAGGCTCGAACTAACTGAAATCGAAAAAAAAAGCAAAAAAAAAAAAAGGAAAAGAGAAAAACTGAAACGACGGGATATTTTGTATGACGGGACGCGAACGGAATGTCAAAAATGTTTCATACGCGAGATTTAGGGCGAAGTTGAGTTAACATATACCTATCCCTCCGAGAATTCGCCGTACGGTTTAATGTAATTAGGGGGTAGTATAATTGCCGAGCGGGGGTGCAGAGGTGATCACAGAGCAGACGTCAGAGCGTATATCTGA
Organism: Tenthredo amoena; assembly: GCA_963966615.1. Lineage (NCBI taxonomy): Eukaryota > Metazoa > Arthropoda > Insecta > Hymenoptera > Tenthredinidae > Tenthredo > Tenthredo amoena. The sequence continues at coordinate 764,388 of OZ016495.1, read as the reverse complement.
AGCCCCGAATGCGTCTTCCGTCACCCAACTCGTACGTGATTTTCATTTCCGGTCAGTAAACAAACGGGGGAGGTTTTGCATCCCCTTTCATGTACATATATGTATATACGCGATATATTTCATACAGGTGTGTATATATACCTATATGATAAAAAAGAGAAAAAAACAAAAAACAAAAAAAAAAGGAGTAAAACGAGAGTAAATAAAAATAAAATAAATAATATATGTTGACCGGTATATTTTTCCTTTCTGTTTTTCATATCTCTCCGCTTTTTTTTTTTATCAAAATGAAAAATAAAAATTTCATTTTCACGAACGAATATTAACTTTTATTTGCCGGTGGGTATGTATGGGTGTACCATACGTATTACGTGCATACCTACACCTTTGGGCTTGCTTACTTTACTGAGTCATTAAACTTACGAGCTTGAGTTAACGATAACAGAAAAAAAAAAGGAAGAGAAAGAAAAAACCCCCAAAAGAAAGAAAAAATAATCAAGACAAAAATCTCCATCCCCTAAATTGACGTAGCTGTACGCGTAAGGTTTATTTTATCAATCCCTCTTCCGCCCTATAGTATGCGAGAAAGAAATAAGTCGAAAAAGGAATCGAAGAAAGGAATCAATGAATTTTACGAATTTTTCTGAAAATCAGACGATTTTGTGTTCGAAAAATTGTTCACAGGTTTTTATAAGTTCGTTGATTCGAATTCGTCGGAGGATTTCGAAAACGACTGTGAAACGAAATCGGGTCTTTAATTTCCGACTCGGAAAACCGGAATCTTGAATTTCTAAAGGGATGCTGAGACGAGGTTCGGGTTGTTTGAACTTCGGAGAATCCAACGCGTTGATAAACCAACTTGGTTAAGGGTGGTGTACCCGGATATAGATGAGATTAAAAATAAGGAGTAGACGCGGCGCGGTGGTCGGTGGCTCTATGCATCGTCGACGTTATCCGGGTAGGTTTTGATAAAGGGGCTGACTTGGTACCCGGGTACTTGGCGCAAGCAGTACCATCGTATAACCCTACCAGGCGGTTTTTCATTTCTTGGCACGTTTTCCATGCAAAAACTTTTCTAAGCTTGCATCTTTATTGTTCGCGGACGTGGCCAGACCTCCGATCTTTATATAACCGGTGTACGAACGAGTTCACGTTAAAAATGAATCACGGTAAGAGAGAAGCCTCGAGGTAGAAACTAGTCTGGCTATTCCACCCTCGAATATTTCCCTCTCCTTTTCTTCCCTACATCCACGTGTTCCAAATTTCCTATAAATATACGAAAATTGGAAGTTTCGTTGATCTCCCACATCTTCCCTCATTCTCATAGAGAAAAAAAAAAAAAAATATGATTAGCTACCGCAACTTCTACGAATAAGAATAAAGCGAGGCGAGGAGAAGGCGAAGCTCGAGGTACGCGAGTGGCGAAGCCTCTCCGGAGTTTTGTCCTGAATTGAAACTCACTTATCGGAGAAATAACTTGGAAACAGCAAACGTCAGCGGAAAGTTATATACCTACGCCTCTCGGTGTTTACCTCGTCTTACCTCGCCGCGTTTTACCTCATCTCGCACCTTTATATTTCGCGTTTCGCCTCCCCGGTGTTCCCACGTCTTTGTATAACCGCGGCTACGACCACGCCTCGTGGCGATCTATATAGGTGGAAGGGCGAAAACAACTTTGGCCATTTTCATTCCAGCCAGGATCAAAGGTGAAATAATTTTCACCGTCTCTGCGGTGTGCGGCAATTATCTGAATTTCTGTTTCATCCCTCCACGGCTCTCATCCTTCTCGCTCCTTCCCCAACGCCCGTTCTCTCCATCCCTTTCGCAGGTTTGTTATAAACAGGCATATACACCCGGCAGACCTACACAGCCGAGTATTTTTTCCTTCATTTTTCCTTTTTCCTTTTTCCTTTTTCCTTCGTTTCTTTTTTCTTCTTTTTTTTTCTTCTTATTCTACTTTTTCTTGCTTTTTTCCCCGCTTTGACTTACGTTTCTCATTTATTTCCTCGCCACGCTGGGCACGTGGACAAAATGGGCTGAGGAGTACGAGGAGGCCGCGAGTCGGAAAAGAAAGAGGAAACGGATGGTGGAATAATAAAAATGAATACGAAAAGAAGTAAAGAACCAAAGAAGAAGAGAAGAGGTGAGCCACGAAGACTCCATCCCTCGGAACTCCTTCTGAAGTATAAGGGAGCGGTGGAAAAAAAAAACCCAAAGTGGTCGTGTGTATAGGGTTGTATTGTGTTTTGTGGTCTCAACGGCGGTGACCCGTACGGGGTAGTGTTCGCCAGGATCGCTTTGGCTCTCTCCCTTTCCCTACCTTTCGCCCTTTCGGTTAAAAAACCTAGCCTAACAAACCCTAGCCCAAGCTAACATGACCCTACCTAACTTTAACTCTCCTCAAATTACTACCCTGACCTCACTGTATTTTATAGTAAATAGAAACCTGCAGACGACAGATGCTAGGTTAGTGGGTAGGGGTGTAGCTATACCACCTGCTAAGAACCTCTCTGCATTGTGGGGAGAGCCGTTAGTTCTGACCCTAATGGTTCAAAGTACTTAAGACTCTAGTATGCACCGCTTTTTCTATTCCTTGAAAGACTGGATTCCGGTTTGGAATCGATCAGGAATTTGGTAGGATTCCGAAAGAGGAAAGTTTTTTGATTTCATGGGGTCCCTGCGTCCATGATCATAGAAATTATCGACGAGGTGGTGTCAATCCGGAGATTTTTGCCTGTAAAAAAGGCGATTTTAAAATCGCGCGAATCGCAGATCAGGGGATTTCGATTTGGCAAATTTTCGGCAGGATTTCTAGGGCGTCGATAGACCGAGTCGATTGTTCAAGGGCTGATCTTTTCCCCGACACGATACTCCGCGAGGTAGGCTTTTGGAATCGTTGACGAAATGAAAACCGGAAAAAACCCGCCACGTTTTTTATCAAGTTTTGCGAAAAGGGGAGGAAAGAAGAAGATATTCCGCATCTCCGAAATTTCTGCGATTAAATAAACTCCGAAATTCATACTACCGGGGGATCGTTCGGGAAAATCATCCCTCTCAAACAGAAAAAGTGACCGAAGAGATTTTCACTGAGCTGCGATTCTTTGAAGTTGAAAATCGAATTTTTCGCAGTTTGGGAGACGCTTTCTGATAATCTGGATCGTTGATCGCGTTGTTTTCGGAACCGTGGAATATCCGCGACTGTTAAAATTTGTTTGATAATCCCTGAAAACTGAACTTTCCGGGGGTATGAGGGCAGAAAACTATCCAGTAAACTGTATAAAGTTGGAGGTTGAGTTTCTGGCGCGGTATCCGTAAACGACTGGTTCGTAACCGACCGCGTTGCGATTCCGGTTCTATTTGCTATGAAATCTGCCGTGGCACTTGACGTAAATAACCGCGATCCCTTACTGCGGAAGTATAAACTTTTGTTGAATCTGTTCGCGTTTGTTGCCGGCTTGGTATCATTCAATCGGAATGAACGAAATTTTTGCAGCTAAATTTACCCCGGAGACACTGTCGAATTTATATTCACGTTACGCGTTCTAAGAGAACAGAAACAACGCCGTATCATCACATCTCTCACGCCAAAAATCAAATTCGCAAATTTGCGAAATGAAACGAAACGAATTCGCGAATTGATTCCGTCAGTTATATTCTCTAACGTTTCGTTTCTCGTTGCCTCGCAGCTTCCAGATTTTCGTTTTTGTATCTGACGGTGTTGACGGTTCGACTTTGGGGTGTGAGACTAGGGGTAGATTTTAGCGGCGTTTGTAAGATTAGCGAGCTTAACCCGCGGCGAATTTTTTTCCAACTTTATTCCTCGCTGTTAGAATTTTGGGTAAATTCACACTTTGTTTTACACCCCGGAGAACGGACGTTTAAGGGAAGGATTTTGGGTCGTATTTACGTCTCTTGAATACCTCGAAGTACCGAATCCTCGGGAAGAAGTTTTCGGGACTCGGTTGTGTATCGTGAGAGTGAAAAAGGGGGCTAAAACATCAAAAATTGCGTCTGGAAGGGGAAGAAGCTGCGCGTCATATGTATTATATACATACGCGTACGTTTAGGCAAGGTACGGTTTAAATTCCTGAAATAATTGCATTCCTTTTTGAGACAGAGCTATTTCGACGAAATATATAAACTTTCCGCAGTTATTATACGTGGAGGGGAAACTCGCTCCGACCGATGTGAATTTGCGAAGGGGAGAAGGTAGGATTCCCGAAACGAAAATTGAAACACGGGAACAAAAAGTTGAAGTTCTAAATTTTTGGAGTCGATTCAAAATCGGAGACTTCAACCCTGCCTCTAAAAATCGATTCGCAACGGTTCGAGGATATGGCGTTAATAAATTCCGGATTTCGCCTATCGGGTTAGCTAGAGCAAAAAAGAAAAGAAAAGAAAAGAACGACCCACCCCCGTTTTCGCTCAGAAGAACGTGAAGGCGTCAGGGTGGAAATCAGCGACCTGAATACCGAAAGGTAAATCGTGTGATCATGTATTCGATTAGCTTGCCGGACGCTTCTTACGGTTTTGGAAAGGGATGGCTTGCACCGATACGTCAGGATCTAAAGGGGTTCAACTTCGGTGGGATAAATCGATCGGTGATATCGGTGGTAATTTTTTCTTAAATCAAATTTCGAGTTCAACGCGATATTCGCGAAATAACTTTGCACGGAAGATATTATAGTTGCAATTAGTGGATATCGAATTTTTAATAATGAAATTGCTGGTGCGGTTGGAGAGCCGGTGGAGAGCCGGGATTCCGAAAGCAGTATAAAAAGGGAAGAAAAAAATAAAAAAAATTGGTCAGGGGATTTAGTTTTCACTGAGTTTTGCAAGAATCGCGAGCGACTTGACTTTTCCAACCCGTTAAACCGACGCCTGTACGCTATACGCTGTGGGGTATAATAAGAAATGGATTCGCTCGCCTCCTGGAGGAGCAGGAGCAGGAGCAGGAACAGGAGCAGAACCGGGAGCAGGAGGAAATAAATACGGGTCAGATCGTAAAATGGAATTTCCAAATTTTTACACCCTCTAATAAAATCCCAAGGCCATTCTATACCTGCACACATTTCTACCCCCCCTGGAGCTCTACCCCTTCACATTTTTACGATTTCCTCAACCTTTCTCGGAATTGCTTAGAGAGCTTTCACAACTCCAGGGACCAGGTTCTTCTTCTCTTCTTTTTTGTCCTCTTCGTTTTCTTCTTCTTCTTCTTTTTCCTTGAGGTAGTATACGCGTTCTTTAAAAAAATCCACCTCTCGATAGATACACGGCTTCTATACCGGACGTTGGACCAGTTTTTCGACGATATCTCGAGAACGGTTGACGATATCGAGATAAAAGTGGAAATCAAAAGGGAAGTTAATTAAATTTTCTATGACAAAGGTGGGATACATTCATCCCGTATTTCCATCGGTTTCGGTGTATTTCAACGTTCGTTTCAGACCCTTCTGAAATTTCATTTATTCGTTGTACAATGGCCGAAAATGTTTGAATATTGGACCCGAAAATACAGCCAAACCAATCGAGATATCGAAAAAATGTGTTATATCTTTTTCGTGGAAAATTTAACGCGGCTCATTTTTGATAACCACCTTTGCCTCGGTATCATCAACCATTCCCGAGATATGAGGAAAAAACTGCGCGAAGAACCTAAAGCCAGATGATTAATCCCTCGCTCCACGACTGTTAATCATATCTAATTAGCTAATTCCTTCAGTGCCCGATAAAAGTGGTTCTTTCAAGTCAGACGACGAAGAATAAGACGAGAATTCCATCGCTGTGAGTTACACGTGCGATGATACCACACAGGAACAAAGGATCAAGGGTGCAGGGTAAAAAAGCTTCGGAGCTGATCTTTGCTTTGGTTGATGGTGATGGTGCCGTGATCGTTGCCACAGGGATGAGACGGGGTGAGGGTTAGAGCTTCTGATTCAGTGCCATAGGTATAGCTATACGTTATATCCGCGGGAGGTAGATTCCTCTGAGGTAAAGATGAAGTAAGAGTTAATGGAACAACAAAAGCGAAGAGAAGGGAGAACCAGCTCGGAGAAATGAGCCGGGGGTTGGTTTCGCCGGTTCTTTTCAAGAGCAGCTATACAGCTGTAACTGTAGCTACTATGGGAACAGATACAGCTCAAACACTTCGATAGTAGGTAGATATAGGCGGTTACAAAGTACCCTCAAAAGGACTATTCCAATCGATATCGTTTGTGATCTTATCGTTCCGCAGCGCGATGCGGATACAAACCGACCGCTTTGAAGGCGACTGAAAAATCGGCGAAATTTCTATTCATTTTTTATTTCCGTCCGCGAATCGCATCAGCGAATCGGTCCTTCTTCTTCTTTTCGGAGCTTGTCTCCGATCTCTCTTCGTTGATAAAAACGAAGGGAAAATATAGAGCACGAGATTGTCTGCGAAAATTGAATTTTAAAGGCTACACATTCAATTCGCGATTAATATCGCGTTTCCCCGCGAATCCGGATATGGACTAGTGCGGGCGAGAATGATTGGCCTTTGAGGGGAATCCCCTATCCATCCGTGCCTCACACACACGTATTTCTATATGCTCCGGGAAATATCGGACGGATAATATATACATATACTATATAGTATACTATATGCGGAGTAAAATCAACAGGCTGCCGAATCTGTCTAGATTTTTTATTCATTTTTTCTATATGTTTTTTTCATCAACGGATGACCAAACATGGAACGGTTAACATCCGTGAAATATGAACGTAAAGGTTTGCGGTACCGTTGCGCAGGACTTTGTCCAATTATTTATTATTCATACAACAAACCGCGAGCACCAGTTTCTCTACTTGCACAAGGTATGTGTATAAATATATATATATATATATATATGTGCCTACCGACTACCGTTTCGGGTAATTTTTTTTTTGCACTGAATATACGTATGGAGAATAGTATGATTTTTTTTTTTTTGCGAATTCGTTTGCATATCACATATATTAAATGTCCGTTTTTGATTATCGTTCTTATTTTATTTTATTTTATTTTTTTTATCGCTAATTGCGTAGAATATATAAATTGCGAATGATAAAATGAAAATATTCTGTAAAAATGTATGTCCGGTATGAATATTCATCGGAGGAAAACCGTCGAACTCAAAGTTCTCCTTATTCTCGTTGGAATTTTAACGATTTAAACTGCGGAACAATTAAAAATGAAAACGACGAGTTCGAAGGGTAAAATATGTTCGATTTCGCGGAAGAAAAACGAGAGAAATATACTCGAGACGACGCGGTTCGGTAGTTTCGGTAACTTGGCAAATCTCGGTTTGTCTTTTCGTCGTATAATACCCGAGGAAGATTCTGCCCTCTGGACTAAATACCGCGATAAGAAAGGCTCTCGCCCAGCAGAGTTCTAAATTGCAAATTCAGAATGTTAACTAAAGAGAAGTTCGCAGACTCTCGGGATTACCTACCCTGAACGACTAGGGCGGCCGAGGTAAAGTTTGCAGAAAGAAAGAAATAAGGAAAGAAAGGAATCGGGAGAAAAGAGGACGGGGAAATCCGGGAAAAGCCCAAAACGTCAAATCTCAGGGATTTCTAAGCCCGCCAAACACCGATGTCAGAAATATTATAATATAAACGCGTCTAAATCGCTGTAGTTGACAGGTAGATTTCCCGGGCGAAATCTTGGCAGCGTAGTCGTTAATGAGTTCGGAAGGTAATTAGATGCCGGCGTAATCTTGGGGGTGGGAAAATCGTCGATATTCTACGCTAGCGCGAATGTTTTCCTCCGCGATTCCATACCGTTGAACGACAATTACCAATTCCTGATGTCACAGGGGGTGAATCGAAGCGAGTTCAAACTTTAATAAGACAGAATCAGACCAGCTACCGTCCAGTTTCAAAGAAAACAATTTTCTAACCGCGTAAAGAAAATTTCGCGACTCGCTAGCTCTATATAGAGATACGAGACGCTATATTTTTCCAGGTTTTACGGACGGGACACGTGGGTGGTTTTCAGGAGGGGTAGGTGAAGGTCGAAAGGAACGGGGCCGACCGAGCTAAGGGTGGCTGGTTCTGGACCGACAGTTTCTCATTGCTGATGGGAGATGGGATGGGGTGGGATGGGTAGGGTATAAAGGTATACTTTTACGGCGAGAACCGCGACCAGAAGATCCCCTGCAGGAAGTTCTTGATCGTAGCGACGCATGTACCTTACACACGTAACAATTTTTGCTACATGCGAAACCGAGTAGGTAGATTGGATGTTTGAGGGCTGGGTTGGAGTTGAAATTTTCATAAAGGTAGAAGTTAGGAAGATTCGATTTCTCAGAATGTGAAGACGAAAAATAGACCCTCGTAGACTTTCGGGGATATATACCCTTTCCAAAAAGTGCGAATCGCTGGTGTTCAAATTCGGAATTTTCCATCCCGCGCGGTCCCAAAAAGTTTGCTAATGGATTACCGCCGGTATTTCGACCTAGAAATTTCCGTTTCGCTTCATATTCGGGAAGAAGTTTTCACCTCGTTCCGCACTACTCGAGGATGTAGCAAACGGTCTAATTTCTTCATAATTACCGGGGGGAAAGCAGCACCTAGTCTAGTAAAGGTCCTGAGAAGTTTCGCGGAGACCCTTGCCCACGCGGTGACAACGAACAAGGCTTTTTGGGAAAAGGGTATACCGGCACGTTTCGTTCGCCTTACAACTTTATTCACTCCAGGGTAGAGTCCTTAATGTTAACGGACTGCGGGGTCAAGTAACGCTGATGCGGACGGACGCGCGAAATTCCCTCGCCCGGAGAATAACTACGAACGGAAGTGAAACTTTGGTTATTTGTGTCGCGGCGTTTCCCTAATGCGTTCCTTTCATGCATGGCAGAGGTGGTGCATGGTTCGCCTTTCGCGAGACGAGAAGAGGGAAGAAAAAGGGTCGAATAATGGAATGGAAAGGAGGAATGGAAAGACACTTGTGGCGGGGATTCTACGGTGAAGAATTCTAAGATCGGAGTAAAAGAAAAGGGAAAATAAGGACGTGTGCGCCAGTGTGTTTGAAGAACGGAGATGGAACACTTTGGGGTTGTTTACAGTGCGATTTTAACCGGGTAAGATGATAGAGCAAATACGTTATCAAATCACGTTCTTTCTCACATCGCGAATACCGGTTCAGCGGATATCCCAGACCGTCTTTTGGGAATCGGTGGAATAGGGGATCAACACTTTTTACAGCTTTCATCCCTCTGACACGTAAGACTCGGTATTCCCTTACGGGACTGTAATATCACCACTCGGTTAAATGCTCTGATTCTCCTTCACCCCTATTCCGATATAGTAGAATCACGAATCGAAAATCTCCTTCTTTTTCAACTCTGACTCGCGTCTATCCATAAATCCAAAGAAAATTTATTTTTTCCCTCATTCCTCGTCAAGAATTTGATCCGTCTTTATTCGAACCCCGAATATCGCTCTTCGAGAAACAACTTCCTCGTATTTTTTTTTCATATCCTCTCTTTGCACCATATTTTTTCTCGCTGCCTGAAAATTTTCAACGACCTTATATTTATATACCTGTATAATACCCAACCCTTTTTCCCTAAATTATTATCATTCACGTCACGTTTCGGTGCAGCACCCGCAAGGACTTTGTCATACGTTCATATGTGTTTCGGGTACGTGTTAATTAGTTAACTGAATGCAACATCATGCGTTAATTAATTTTACCAACTCTGTAAACTTTTTCCTTTGATTTTATACCATTTTCAAAAAAAAAAAAAGAGAGAACAAAAAAAATTTTGCTATTCTTCAAAAATTAAAAAAAAAAAAAAAAGAAACAAATTTCTTCGGGTGATGAAAAATCGCTGGGGGTGTCGATTCGACTTTTCTCTGTGTTTTTTATTTTTCATTTTTTATGTTTTTTTTTTTTCTTATTTCAGGTATCGTTTTTGAAAAACGTCTTACCCGGAGTTAGCGGCAGGATGAGTAGATGGACGAGCGTTAAGATCGGCACCACGTGGCCGCCGGGGGATGTTTTCGCGCGTAGACCGAATTTGAAAATTGTCGATTTCAGCGACGGACGGATAACCCGCCGCATCGCTGCTAGTCGGCGTATTCCTTTAAAACGGAAGAATCGACCACTTCCGTAACAACGAGGAGAGGATGGCACCTCCTTTTCACCCTTACCACGGACAGCCGACTTCCGGCTGCTACACGCTATAACCGCTAAACGAAGACTGCCGCTTAAGCCACGGTCCGCGGCTAAATTCGCACGTTTCCGCAACCCCTCGGCTCTATTCGTACGTCGGGGTATATTCCGCACCCCACAAACCCCGCACCCGACCGCAGGGTCGCACGCCGTTGCCCACCAACCCCCGATAGCGGAGAAATACGCCATACAACCCCTATATATATATATATATATATATACACTCTAACGTGAGCGCAACCCCAGACCACCCTCGGTCGACGGACGACCCACCGAGCCACTGCCACAGCCACCACCACCTCAAAGAGCTCGACGGCAAACTTTGTACCGCCAACAAATTAAATATCAAAATACGATTTGGCCCGCGGAAAAACAGCTCGGATTCTACCCGGAGAACGGGGGTTGGGGGAGGGGAGGGGAGGGGGTTTAACCAAAGTAGAGAAATTCGTGGAAAAACCGAGAACTTTTTCGAACTAGTTTTCACAGTTTTAAACAATCTTTCGAATTTTTTGACAGGAATCTTTCGATCTGGATCATTTTACGCCCGAGTCGAAAACGGGGTGACGAAGAAACCCCGAAATTCACGCGAGAGTAGAGGAATTCGTTTTTTTTTTTTCTCTCGAGTTCGAGAACGAATTTTGACAGTTCCAACGAGTCTTCGAGTTCTTTGGACTCCGGTGTCCGGAGAAACGAAGCCAAAGAGGGGTGGAGAATTTCGACGAATTATCCGAAAATCCGGAATTCACGCGATTCTACGTCTAAGCCGATGATACGTCTCGATAAACCGGATCATTTTATTACCCGCGAAACAAAATTCGAGTCACAATTTTTGCCTGACAAAAGTAATACTTATTCTCGAAGACGTTTTTCCCTATTTTCCCGGAAAAGTTGAATCCGCCAATAGTTCGACTATATCATACCGTCCAAGGTGTGCAGATACCTATCATGCATCTTCACGATGCTTTTGAACACATAGTATATGTATATATAGTAATAAATCTGTAGCCCGGTAATTGTCTAGATAAACTTTCTGACGTTCGGAACCATATCTTCTTATTAGGGTCCATAAAACCGGTAGCCAAGATGGAATTTTCAAAGCCTGCATCGTATATCTTTATTCACAGGAAATCTCTTTGCTTCCGGATTCCTCTTCCTGCACCACCACCACCACCACCACCACCACCACCACCAGCAGCAGCAGCAGCAGCAGCAGCAGCAGCAGCAGGGAAGAAGATTATACTCGCTGCTGCTGCTGGTGTAGCATATAATACCACACCGCACCAAGTCGAGAAATTATTGTATCCTTGCGGGATTTCGTTCGACGTTTTTTAATTCAGAGGAAAAATTTAGCGACGATCGATATTCGGTAGAAAAAAAAAAAAAAAAAAAAAAAAAAACGGAAAAATCGGCACGGAAATAAAAAGAAAACGGGAAAACTAATTGAATTGCCGGCTGTTTCTATTTCGGCGTTTTATTAATCGACTCTGCAATGCTTGATTTTTGTATTAAAAAAAAAAATCAAAAAAAAATCAAAAGGTAAAATGGATCGGAGGGAGTTGAAAGGATGACCAAGAGCATAAATATCGTTGGGCACAACCGCGCTAGACAGAGCGTGTATAATAAATGGAAAATGCAAATAGAATGATAAAAGTACAAGTACGCCGTGATATTTCCTTCGTCATTATTAATTTCCTTTTTTCTCTTTCTTTTAGTTTATTATTCTTTCCTTTTTCTATAATATTCCTACAAAAGGTTATCCTCGTTGTGGAATTTTACTCTCCGGAGTATCCGCCGGTTCTTTATTGCAAAATCAAATATTTGCATTCAGAATTTGCATGCGGTTAAAAAATAATGAAAAATTGCAACCGTATGACGCGGTAAACAGTCGCGAATATTCGCGGCGATCGGAACGGAATTTTTCTCGCCATTTCTCCCGTTTTTTTTTTTTTTTTAACTTCAATTCTCTTTCTTTCTCATCGCGCGATATAAGCTACTCTCTCAATTAACTTCTCGATTCACGCTTCAAATGTATATAATACGGTATATACACGTATGAAATTGTTTGTAGGCGCAGTATCTGATCCCCTGACTCCTGGGCAGAGGGTCCAGGCCTGCATTCGGTGGGGAACACATCGCAGCTCAATAAAACAGCGTCGTTAGTGAGCCAATAACACGCCCGAGTAAACACACGAATGGTCAAATTGTTTCAATGAATTTGACCCGGCTGAAATTAGGGAGTTTAGGATCGGAGCGGGCGAGCAAGGCGGCATCCAAATCCCGAGTGCAGTGGGAAAAAAGAGTCGGGAAATTAAACAACCGGGAAAATTAGGAAAAGGGTGAAAAAGAGAGGCTTTCATCCGTCTCGATATCCTTCATCCTCGATTCCTTTTTTGACCTTATTCATTTTCCGATTCCTCGATGAGAGCCTTTTTCACCTCGTAGTGAGACCTCGATGCTCGGGGCTGATGCCACGTGAAAGGGCTTGTTATAGATATCACAGTTGACTCGAAATGCTGGAGGATTCTAGTGGATTTATACAAACCGCGGAATGCTTTGAACGGTGTGCAGTGCCTGTCAAAGGGCGCTCTGATACATGTCCATACGAACGACTGAAACGGTCTACACGGTGTCACTCCGGAATCGGAACAGCGTGATCTGCGTTCGGTGTCAATTCGACACGTTTTTTAATCGAGTGATCGCTATGATCGAGCAAACCGACCCTCGATCTTTGCAGAAAATGTCGAGACGAATCCAACGAATACCCACAAGGCATATTAACGGTGTATTCAAAATTCAGAGTCGTTAACGGGTTTTTTTTTGACAATTCTAAATTCGAATTTTGAATAAAATGGAACAATGGCTTGTGGGTACTCGTTCGATCCGTCTCGACGTTCTCTCCGCGAGTAACGGGATAGTTTGGCCAAAGTCAGCCATTACTCCGTACTGCCAGTTTAATTTAAACTGACATGCCGCCCGGTATCCTCTCTGCGGTGTGAGCACAGTCTGCGTATGCATTACTTGCGGGGCGGACTGCAGTATAGGATTGTTGATTTGCGGCGAACCAGTTTTGTAAACGTAGTCCAAACGCGAAATTGCTGCTATCTATTCTCGGTTAATAGTAAATGCAGCGTCTGCTATAGCCCCCGTAAAGTACAAAGATGTTCAAGAGGCTACACGAGGATATTACAAACCGTATAAACTTTTTCGGCATGTGCCATACACACGATGCCAAGATCTTCTGCCAAGAAGGAGGGTTAGCATAAGGTTTCCCAGCGCCCAGTATGGCTTGAGAACTTCTAAATGAGCTTATTAATACCTAATAACCGCGAGTCAATTTTCGAAAGCCTAGAGGCTTTGGGGAGACAAAAAGTGCAAAAAGAACCCAGTGGCATATGAAATGGTCGAAAATCGACCCTTCTTTCGTTTATTTCGAGATCTGTGCCTCTTTTTGAGAAGTGGAACCGTATCGAAGTCCGTTTTGAAAAAATATACGGGATATTCCCGTGTAGTAAAGAGTCTTTGACACACCCCTGAAATTAATAGCCGTTTTCGTCCTCGGCGATAAAGCCTCGCTAAATTAGCGGGGTGTTAACGTATGGGGATTCTACTACAACCCACGAAGCAGCCGGTAGCGGCGCACCAAGTTTATTAAATTTAACCTTAATTAGCGTGTGTAATTCAACGAACAGATTACCACTAGAAATAGCTAATAACTGTAACAACACCGCTGTTATCACGGTGGGTATTTATTTTCGGGGTAGAAGTAACGAAGAAAAGTAAAAACCGCTTCGAGGATAAACCGTTCAAAGTCTGTTCAAAGAGACAGTTGCAGGGTGCGTTGGGGTAAAACCACCCGTTGGCTTTGATATGAGAAGTATATTTGCACGAGGATCCTTATCTACTTCACACTTCTCTTATTCTCCCTTGAATTCAACCCTAAGACAGATCCGACGGAGCAAACATCGCGATTAAAATGAAAATAAGGAAATAAATTGAATCTTTTTATTTTCAGAAACCTACCGCCATGCAAATTTTCCCACTCTATCCGTACTTCCCCGTCATTTTCATCATTTCATCATTACACTCTATCCAGAGATCAAAGGGAACTAATGAATTCTATTTTAGGGTCACCGCGGTCCTTGAATAATCCCGAATGATTTCTGATAATCATCAGGGATGATGGAGAAATCATATTTTCTTTTAGGGGTTGAAATTCGAGGAACCTTGAGTAAAAATCGTGACGTTAAATTTAACAGAGTTCAGGATTACGTCGGAGAGACCGAACAAAATGTATAGAAAATTTGTTACATGATCCTCGCAGTAAACCGTAAGTTAGAGTTGAACTGTGCCGGACTGGTTGAACATTTTCACCGCGTAATTTCACCGCGCGATTTCTGATCCCATAACTTTCAATCTAACCGAATAACATCGGGTTTCTGATAACTGTAACACGTCATTGAAATTTTTACACGCACCGTTACGATACTATGATGAAAAATTATTCTCGAATAAACGTCGAAAAAATGTGAAATACTTGGTTTTTGTTTTTTCTTGTTTTCGTAATTTCCGCGTTTGTCGAGAAATCAGAAACTCGGACGCGTTTTTATTCTTTCTAACAAATGCAGTACACCCTCGCGTGCATTATCGGGTCATATTTCGTTTAATTTTGCTTCCACGGTCTATAGACGTTTCCATTACGGTATGAAACGATCGAATTACAATTTTCGTTGATTTGGTTCTTCTTCCTTTTCCTTTTCCTTTTCCTTTTCCCTCTTTCTGTTATTGTGGAGCTTGAAAATATCTCTTATCGTATCAGCTGCATTTGATACGGAGAAGATCGAACGGAGTCTGTAGTTTCGAAGATACGAGAACTCTGATGGCGAATTTTTTATAAAACTTAACTTATTTTCAATTTTTTCTAATTTTTTTTCTAATTTTATTTTATTTTTTCTTATTTCGCGAAATTGTTCGAGGAGATCAAACCACCGCGTCGGGGCTAGTGGCTAACGATTTAACTTAGTTTACCCATAAACGGAGGTGTGGTATAGATTCTTCTGATCTCGCGGAGTCAGCGAAATTCAAGATTCCGGGGAAACGTTAGGCGGGGATTAAAATCTCTCCCCACCGACAAATCCGTGATTGAAAGAAACCGCCATCTTGAGTTTTTCTCTTTACCTCCGTCTCTCCCTCGGCGTCGACGTCACCGTTTATTCGCTTTCTTTTCTTATGGTTTGAATCTTATTTGGGCGAAGGAAAAGAGAAGGAGAGAAGAAGAAAAAAAAAAAATAACGGAAAGCAAAGAAAAGAAAAGAAATGAAAAGAAAATAAAATAAAATAACGTAAACTGAAAGTAGAAAAAAAAAAAAAAAAAAATGATAAAATGGGGGAAAAAAAAAAAATCGCAACGTTGCGCAGTTGACAAAGGAAAATACCTTTCCTCGAATTTCATTTAATCGGAAGAAGGTATACGTTCGCGAGGGTCTCATTTCCTCGGAAATAAACTAACGTGTTCTTTTCTTTTTTTCTATTTTATTTTCTATTTTTTGAAAAAACCAGACCATTCCTTTCTTCTTTTTTTACCATTTTGACGGATCTTTTTGAATCCAATCACTACGATCGCTGACGACGAATTGGCAAAAGAAAATTTATACCTTATAGCTCCTATATATATATATATATGTATATAAATATGTATAGGGGAAAAAATGAAAAAAAGATGAAGAAAGAAAAGAAAAGTAAGAAAAGAAGAAAAAAGAAAAGTAAAGAAAAAAAAAAAAAACTTCTGTCGTCAATTCGTTTCAACTTTTGAAGTTTGTCTTAGGTTGGACACGGTGGCGGATGTCGTTCCGATAAAGCAACTGCATGAAACTTTGATAAGAAATTTACTTCGTTTTTTTTTTTTTTTCCTTTCTTTTCTTTTCTTTTCGTTCTTTTTCTCGTTCGAAATTGCTGAATTGGCGGAAAAAGTTGAATGTGAGTAAAAATCCCTGTCTCCTTATATAGTAGCGGGTATCCCTCTAGCCTCCGCAGCTTTCATATTTTACTTTACGCCCGGCGTTTTGACCTTAGTGAAAAAAAAAAGAAAAGAAAAGAAAAGAAAACGGAAAGGGAGGAAAGAGGGAAAGAATAAAAAAAAAAAAAAAAATAAAAAAAATTGCCAAATGATCGTAAAAAATGAAAGAGAGAAATAAAGAAATAATGAAATAATGAAAAAAAAAAAGTATATTTCTCTTACAGAAGTGGATTTAAACCGACGATTTTTTTCGGCATTTCCTACCCTCCCTAACCCCGCACAAGTTTTAACGATAATAAAGCAGAAAAAAAAAACAAACGTTAAGAAAAGGGGGGAAAAAAAAAAAAAAAAAATGAAACGAAATGAAATGAAATGAAATTTGTGGCCGGTACTACAACCGCGAGCTGCTGGTGGTAATAACATTTTCAAGACGGTTCTCGGTTTGAGCACACGTAAATCTCTACCTCAACCACAAACACGTAATTTCTATGAAACCTCGCCGGACCATTTAATTAAGGGAAATGTATTCAATTAACTTAAACTGCGGCTAATTACCCTCAACTTGTCTCCCGATGTCGGTCTATCGATCCTTGACATATTCTCAGAGGATTTTACACTCCTTGCAGCAGCTGGTAACCAGGAATAAGACGTCGTCGAAGAATCCCTCTTTACTTTTACCCCACGATTTTAGGGATTCGTCGAAGTTGATTGAAAATCGACACTCGCGAATCGGGGGGGAAAAAAAAAATGCGATAAGTAGAAGAAATAAATAAAAAAAAAAATATATATATATATACATAATACAAGAATCGATTGATATTAACGAAGAATTATTATCGGATCACTCGAGTTGTATATTTTTATTCAACTTGATGGGATGGCAAATTAATGCTTCGAACCGTAACGCTAACCGCAAAGTGGGTCGGGGTTGGGGTTCTGGGGTTTGGGGGTTGGAAAAGGTTGGGTTTGGGTGAGTTTGGCGCTTGCTCAGGGGGTGCAAAACCCAACGACCCAGCAGCAGTCAGCGATATCCGAAAAGCAAGCAGCTGGGGTCGACGCAATATCGAGCCGAACCCTCATCTCATCTTCGTTCGTTGTGTAGTTGTCGTACCTACCCCTATGCATGTACATACGTAGAGACCTACGTAATACACCCACATATATACGTCCTTGTCGGTTTCTTCCACGATCAAGCGAGCACGTTGTTGAACGAACTCTTCATCATCACCAGGAGTCAAGAATTCCGATATCATATATATATATATATATATATATATATATATATATATAAAAGTATACACCTTATATCGAGATACAGAAATGAAACCGTACCCTGCAGACGCATGTTATCCCCATTTTTCTCCTTCGGTAATACGCTGCACCACAACCCATTCAAAGCCGAAGGGGATAGAAGAGAGTCTCCTTTTTCCCAGTTGAAGAAAACGCAAACGCGAATGCGAAAAAAAGAAACAAAAAAATAAAAAAAAAACCACGAAACATGTGGACAAATGTCAAATACCGATGTTTTCGGAACCCATGCAGATAGATGTGAGAGAGGGAAATTCTGCTCAGCGATTAATCGTCGATTCTTATTTTCGCCAAAGTTTATCGGAGGTCGTTTGTTCGTTCGAGTTTCGAAAAAAACTGTTTGACGAAAAAATTTTCTATTCAAAGACTGCGGTTTCGTTTTTAGCGAGCAGGGGATGATAAAAATTAGGCTTAATATCGAAAAGGCGTTCTCAGTGATGCCTAGTGACCCGTAATCGCACCCTACGGTTCTGCCGAGCGTGCTGAGTAAACGTTTTTATTTTTTATTTTTTTTTTGTTATATTTACTTTTTGAAAATATTATGCTGACCGTGTTGCGAAAAGTCTGCGAATTCTCGCGCCAGTCGTACAGTTGGCAATTATACTTCTGCAAAGATTTGGAAAAAAATTGCAGGCGCGCAGGTAATGTACGATGGAAATACGTGGGCTTTTCTACGTGTAGACCGATCGAGGAAAACGCTTGTAGAAATTGAGGGAAAATTTTTCTTTTTCGGGGTACTGTGATCAAAGGGTCGTTGATTCGTTAGCATCAAACAACCCGGGTGAACTGAGGAGGCTCTGTTTCCCTCGACAAACCTCAATAATCAACCTGAAATTATTCACCCTCTCAATCTTTGAGACGAAAGTTGGAAACCTCGGTAGAGAGTCTTCTCCTCGGGGAAACCTTATTCCGAGAAGAAAATATTTCACTTTCCACAATCCAAACCCCGGGGAGACCAATTATAAAAATTTCTCGACTGTCTGCTGGCTCGGGGTTAGCACCGGTTATATTACTACGAAATAGTCTGATCATGATAAAGCTAAGCCACTAAGTAAGAGAAGCTCCCCTTTCGCTTCTCGGTGGAAGAATGAGCTCCACTAATTTCCACGGATCTTAAAATTTTCCGGAAAACAGAAGGATGTAGAATCTTTCTAGAAATTGCGAGATGAAGAAACGACGATTTCCGATTATTAGATAATACGGGTTTATAAATAAGGGAGGAAAAATTATAGTTCAATTTTCATCTGACGGATATAATAATAAAATGAAAATGGTATTCGAGAGGTACCTACCGTGCACCACCTTTATTGTAAAGCGTGTTAGTAGGGTGCCTATACACAGTCGAGAGTTCGAGATCTTGGTACGGAATAAAATGAGACGGTGCATCAAATTGCATTTACATTCAAACGCGATTACGTTTCACAAAGTCTGCATTTCCGCAGAAATGCGGTAGTGGTAGGTACTAGTGCCGTGTTACCCCAGTCGGGACTCAGTCGTTTCAACCCGGTGCAAAATTCCAAAATGCAACGGTGCTGTTGCCAGCAGCTAGTTCTAACGAATCGAACAAAATCGGAGAAAATAGATTTTCGAATCCAGATTTTTTGGATAGGAAGCTTTTCGCTTTGGCAAAAGCCTTGAACGAGTCTTTGGCAAAGACCGTATGCATCATAGGGTCTGAGGCTGAACTATTCGTTCCTGACCGCAACGCTTGAGGGTAACCCAGAGCACCTAGGTACAACATAGCGGAAGAACCTGGGGCTAAAATAGTCAAGGAATGTTGATCCCCGCATATGGTGTTGGGGAGTAAAAGTTTGTCGTGTATACCTAGCGACAAGCCATTTCTGTTAACGGCCGACGGTTTTATATCCGTATTTTATCGCGGATATAGTGTAGAGAGATGTAACGCGTGTATGAGGGCTTTTATGGAAACTTGGTATTCAGACATATCGAGTTTGAATTAGAGTGCGAGGGGAGAAAATTTATCAAACTTTTATCGAGCTTGGGGGGGAAAAAGAATGATATTTTTCAGACTGGGTAGGAATAAGAAGAACGAATCACCTCGCTGACTTACGACCCTTGAAACCCTGTCGCTCGATCAAAAGAACATCCGAAGTACTAGAACTACGTTTTGCCAGAAGCCAGTCGGAGGGTCACGATTTTCAAAGTTGAGACATCGACGATCAAGAGTATGCTAGATTATCGCTATCAAAAAGCCGGTTTTGAACTTCAAAAAATCGCAGCTCGAGGATATCTCTTCGGTCATTTTTCGCAGCGTTGTACGAAGAGCGTCGATTTCTTTTTATCGGTGTAAAAAATTCAGAAGCTACAGAAGTAATTCTGTTCAGTAAATTTACGATGCTTTTTAAACCGTCGCTGTTTTGGCTACAAAGTTTTTTGAGAGAATAAAAAGGAGCGATTTAAATCGGGGGCACGATTAGTCGCATAATCATCCCTCGTCTGAACGGCGTCGGGTTGGGACGATGAACTTGAACTTGTCCCACCTCGTGCCCGACATTCATCCATCCCTTGCGTCCCTGAACCCTTGGAGGGTGAAAGACCCCGGTTTGGGTGGCTAAGAAGAGTGGTGTGATAATTAGCCGAGGGTACCGCAGCGTCCCGTTTCTCTGTTGACGATCTAAACCACTCGAAGTACTTAGAAACTTTTCCCTTTGCGAACGGACTCATCTTTCCTCCACCCTCGACGCACCTCGGTTAATAAAATTTTCGTTTCGTACCGCAATTGGACCCTGGACTGGGCAGTGATCCGAGTCGGAGTGACGAAGACCACGAAGGACCCACTTGCGCGGAGTTACGGAGCTTCGAATGTAGCTAATTGAAAAAATATCGCGATTGTTGCTCGTTATTTTGTTGTTATGGGTACTTTGTACAATTTTTGTTTGTCTCTTTTTGTTGATTTTTTTTGATTTCGTTGACTTTCCGCATAACCGCGGTACTACATTCGCATCCGCATTCGTATTCGTATTCGTCGTTGCACTCGAACGACGAGGACATTTAGGAGTATCTCAACGTTATGTACACTGTGCGGGAAATGAAATAAAAATTTCAACAGTTTGAAGAAGAGCACTCGAAGAATTGCGACTTTAATTAAAAATTATTCGACCAAAAAGAAACGACGCGAATTTTTCCGAATGACGAAAAGTTAATAAAACAAATCAAGTTATACTCGCAGATTTTTGTTGTCGTTGAGAAAATGAAAATTAATTTGAAACAAGGGATGAGAGACGAAATAGGTATCACACATTATCAAAATTTCATAAAATTATACAACAAAACGATATGATCAAGTTCTTCTGTTTATTCAAATGAAAGGTTACAGGCTGGCAAATTTTCCTGAAAATTTGCTGGATGGAATAATGGTTCCCTATAATTATCTTGCTTCAATTTTCAGCCAGAAACCACCCTCGGCCATCATGGAGAGGGTGGTTTTACTAAGTTTAATTACTTCTTGAGTTTTCGGTGTGGGTAGCAAGTTGCACTTGGATAACAGATGGAAAAAAACGAGTTTAAGTTCCATAAGGGCGAAGCGATTCGCGATACAGGATCTGGGCCCTAGACCAAATGGCAAATACGTCAGGGGATTTATATTAGACTTGTTTTCATCGCTGAATCTTTCCGGGTCGAATTTATCTGGGTTTGGAAAATACTTTGGGTCACGATGGAAGCACCAAACCGGTATCCAAATATTTTGACCCGCTTTTATATGCAATGGTTCGAGTCCGGGTAGCGATGGGGGAAGAGTGAAATCCTTCGGTCCAATTCTATCCAAAAATGCAGCGGGTGGATAGATCCTTAATGATTCGCTAATTACTGCGTCAAGGTATTTCATCGCGTGTAGATCTTCGTAGGAAACATCGCCAGAACTCTTTTCGATGACTTCGTCAATCTCTGCTTGCAACTTTCTTTGGACGTCCGGATTAGTCGCTATCAAATTGGCAACGAAACACATTGTGGTTGCAGAGGTGTCGAATCCCCCAAGAAAAAAGACGAAAGCCTGAGCAGCCATATCCTCGGCAGACATAGGAGAAACGTCTTTTCTTTCTCTGGCTTGCATCATTAGCTGTATCATGTCCGGCCTGACAATTCCTTGGGCATCTCTGGTAGCTATCGTGTCTTGTATTACGCTCATGAAGAAATCAGTGGCCTTGGGGTCCATAAGTTTCATGTTGAACAGTTTAGCGATAGATGGAAAACTCCAGATTAAGAAAAACGTGAAATTCGGTGCAGTGAGTAATTTCGTCACCTCTTGTCCCATCCGATAAAAATCATTGTTACGATCTCTCATTGAGTTCACGGTCAAGCCATAAGCCGAGGATGCAATTACGTCCAGAGTATATCTTCCGAACGTATCCCTCATGTCCAATTCTTCAGGCTGTGGATCTTGTTCGGATAAATAATCAGCAAAGTCTTCCGCGCACTGTGACATTACTTTGAACATCGTTTTCATCTTACTGGAAGTGAACGATGGGCTCAAAATCGTTCTCGTATTTCTCCACGGTTCATCGTTGAGTGAAAACAAGTTTTTCTCGAACAGAGGTTCCGTAGGGGACTTGAAAGTTAGCCTGTGATTAGGAAAACTATCGAAATGTTTAATCGCGATCGATTTCACGAGCTCTGGATCTTTCAGCAGAATTATCGGCGTTGAAAAGTCGTAAAATCCAACATATCTCGCTTCATCGTCGCAGTTGTATATCTCTTCAAGCATATCAGGCATCGTCTTCGTTTTGAATACCATTCCACTCATGTTCCCAAGAATTGGCGTCGGTTTCGCGAACGGGACTCCCATTTTTTCGAAGTACTTGTGATTCCGAGTACCGTACAAGTAGATGCATATCGCTCCTCCGATCACGGTCAAAACTATCGTCCATATATCCATCATGATAAATTGATCAAAATACATGTTTACGTTGTAATCAAGATTCCCTCAGTCACGGGCCTAACGATTTCTAATCACCGACAGCACTTCGAAGGTGCTTTAAACAAACTCGACGAATTCAAATCTCTGTTTCTATTATCGCACACGTTTTCTGCACACAAATCGGACGGTATGAACTCTCGCTGAAGTTCCATAGACCGAATACGAGACCAAACTGCGACGCAGCGACTCCGAGCCTACAATGTATTCACCAGACCAGTGATGACCATTTGACCTA
This sequence comes from Tenthredo amoena, assembly GCA_963966615.1. NCBI lineage: Eukaryota > Metazoa > Arthropoda > Insecta > Hymenoptera > Tenthredinidae > Tenthredo > Tenthredo amoena. The sequence goes on along the minus strand of OZ016495.1, from coordinate 741,716 downwards.
TGAGTGATTCCATAAAAGTATGACATAACATCTGAGTTACTAACGAGCAGCAATTGGTGCTCTGTCCTATATGCACCACACTAACATCAGAATGACCGTCTTATGCCCGCTGTGATAAAATGTAACAAATTGTAAAACTGGAGGCCAGGGCCGTTCAATTTATCAAAGGTCTCGTAATTTACTGCAGTTTGTTACTAACTCGAGTAATCGCGAGTGCATAAGTCAGACATTCGCGCAATGCATGTATCTCCGGACTACTTACGTCAGAATCGATCGTAAATAACACCATTCGTTGCAGGGTTATCTCTGGAATCATGAACCCTGGTTAGAAAATGATTATTAGTAGATTATTTCCATCAGCCCCGTGACTATAACTATTAGATACTCTCTACTTCTCAAATATCCTCAAAGAGTGACATTTACGTCTGTTATGAATTTTTGGTTGCACAAACGACTCCCATCGGTAGAGCTTATCGTCGTTTTATTAACAACACGACCATCTGCTTCTGGGTTACTCTTTAATCGATAAATCGCGATAACAGTGTGATTATTGGTTTACTGATTATTTAACTGCAAAGTACTCATGAGATATCAAAACATTTTCGCTTTTATCTTATCTTGGCGTATAGATTGCTGCTCATCATCGCACTATATCATTAACTGATATGTGTTTGCTCGGAAATCTCTACGGAATCGAACGTGCAGCTGGAATCTGAACTGAATGAAGGGAATCGCAGGAATCGCAGGGAATTTTGTTCATTGGTTTAGGGTTCGATGAAAGAACTCTCAAGGTTCAGGAATCGATCCTCAAGAGTGTATTCATTCACATACAAAGATTCAGTTTCTTTTTTACAAAATTTTAATTAAAAACATACTTATTACAAAAGTTGTGATTAAAACAATTAGAATTTCATCGAGAATTAATGAATTTTACAGCCTGAAAACGATTAGAAAATATTTATCTGAATTACATAATTTAGCTACGTGATCTTGGTTCAATTTTCAGCTGAAAACCACCTTCAGGGGCCATCATTATGGTTTTTGTACTCAGTTTTATTACAGGTGGAGTCTTCGGCGTTGGCAACAAGTTACAATTAGCTAAGACATGAAACAAAGCAAGCTTTACTTCCATCAGGGCAAAACGATTGGCGATACACATTCTGGGACCGACTCCGAAGGGGATATACGTCAGGGGATTTATCTCCGATTTTTTATCCTCGCTGAACCTTTCGGGGTCGAATTTCTCAGGGTTTGGAAAATAGTTTGGGTCGTGATGGAAGCAGTAGCATGGAAGCCAGACAACCTGGCCTGCTTCAATCTGCACTGGTTTCAGTCCGGGTAATGGTGGAGGAAGGGTGAAACTCTTCTGTACAATTCTATCCATGAATGGAGTGGGTGGAAACATCCTCAATGTCTCGCTGACGACGGCATCGAGGTATTTCATCGCGTGAAGATCTTCGTAGGTGACTTTCCCGGAACTCTTCTTCAGCACTTGATCAATCTCTGCTTGCAGCTTCCTTTGAACGTCAGGATTCAGCGCCAGTAAATGTGAAGCAAAACTTAGCGTTATCGAAGGAGACTCGAATCCTCCAAGAAAGAATATGAAAGCCTGTGCAGCTATGTCCTCGGTAGACAGATCAGATTTGTCTTTCCTTTCCCTGGCCTGCATCATCAGATGTATCATGTCAGGCCGTACGATTCCTTGGGCATCTCTCGTGGCGATAGTGTCTTCCACCGTTTTGTAGAAGAAGTCGGTGGTTTTAGGGTCGAGAAATTTTATACCCAAGAACTTGGTGAGCCATGTAAAATTCCTGATGAAGAAGAACTTCAACATTTTTATACCAGTAAAATCTGCCACGTCTTTTCCCATCCGATAAAAATCATTGTCGGGTTCTTTCAAGGAATTCACGCTCAACCCGAAAGCTGAAGATGCGATCACGTCGAGAGTGTATCTCCCGAATGTTAACTTCATGTCTAATCCTTCGGGTTGTGGATTCTGCGTCGCTAAATGATCAGCGAGATTTACGGCACACGGTGACATTATTTCAAACATCATTTTCATCTTACTGGAAGTGAACGCGGGGCTCAAAAGTGTTCTCATGTCTTTCCACGGCTCGTCTTGTAGTGCAAACAAGTTCTTCTGGAACAGAGGTTCTATCTGTGAATCAACGAACATTTTGTGATTGGGAAAACTGTCGAAATTTTTAATCGCCACAGATTTCACCAGCTCTGGATCTTTCAAGAGGATTGTTGGGGTCGAAAATTCATAGAATCCAATGTATTTAGCTTCAGGGTTGGCGTGGTACGCCTCATCCATAACATGAACTATCGTCTTCGACTTGAGTATTATTCCTAGCATATTGCCGAAGATTGGAATCGGTCTCACGCACGGGATTCCTAGTTTCTTGAAATAATCGTGATTCCGAGTACCGAACAAGTAGATGCACAATGCACCACCCAATACGGTTAAAATTATTGTCCACGAATCCATGATGATCAATTAATCAGAATACCCTCACCGACACTTTTGGAAACAGAACACACTTCACTCTTGTTCACACCCTAATTGTAGATTCAAAATTCCTTACAGCAACTTCATTAGTGTTTGAAATAAACTAAAAGACGATAAGAATCTCTGCTCACAGTAAACAAACAATATTTACGCTGGCTCAAGTTGTGTCGACCAAATGTCGAGGCATACTGCTGCGGAAAATTACTGTGGATATAACCCACAGCAGCTACTTAAGATGTATGATATAACGCCAGCAATTTATACTTCGTCATTTACCAACCACACTCACGTCTCAATTATCACTATCTACTTTCCGTATGTGTGAGTCTGAAGGATTGTGTCACCGTTGTTTCACAGTGTGCATAGCATGAGTCAAGCAGGAGCGTGTATTCGAGAATCATAACAAATTCGAACTGGAATCTGAGATCTGAAATCAATTGGAGGGACTGAAATGACAACAGATCGAGGAATCGGTCCGCAAAAGACAAAAATGTATTTTTTTTTTCCATGGAAAAACCACTCCAATCTAATACAATTACTCTAACAGTTACACAAATGTTTGCCTAATTGTATTATGACCTAGGTTCAATTTTGAGGAGGAAACCGCCTTCAGGAATCATGGGAAAAAATTGTTTGCTCAGTTTTATTACAGGTGGAGTTTTTGGGGTTGGGGACAAGTTGCATTTGGCTAATACATGAAACAAGGCAAGCTTTACTTCCATCAGAGCAAAACGATTTCCGATACAAATTCTGGGACCGATACCAAAGGGGATATACGTCAATTGATTTATCTTCGACTTGTTCTCATCGCTGAATCTTTCTGGTTGAAATTTTTCGGGGTCCGGGAAATATTTTGGATCGTAATGGAAGCTGCGACACGGCATCCAAATGTTATGACCCGCTTCGATCCGCAATGGTTTCAGTCCAGGCAACGCTGGGGGTAGAGTGAAACCCTTCGGTCCAATTCTATCCAAAACTTGAATGGGTGGAAACAGCCTCAATGTTTCACTGACCACGCCATCAAGGTATTTCATCGCGTGTAGATCTTCGTAGGAAACATCGCTGGAACTCTTTTCAATCACTTGATCAATCTCTGCTTGCAGCTTTCTTTGAACCTCCGGGTTCAGTGCGAGTAACAGGGTAGCAAAACTCATCGTTGTAGCCGGAGTGTCAGATCCTCCAAGAAGAAATATGAAAGCCTGGGCAGCCATGTCCTCGGTAGACATAGCAGATTTTTCTTTTCTATCCCTGGCTTGCATCATCAGTTGAATCATGTCCGGCCTCACGATTCCTTGAGCGTCTCTGGTGGCTATGGTGTTCCCTATCGCGTTTATGAAGAAGTCGGTGGTCTTGGGTTTGAGAAATCTAACGTTGAAGAGCTCGGCGAGCCGCGGAAAACCCCTCATGACGAAGAACTTTATCATTTTTAAATAATCAAGGCCTACAGCCTCTTGTCCCATCAGATAAAACTCATTCTCACGATCTTTCATGGAATTCACGGTCAGTCCAAACGCCGAAGATGCAATTACGTCCAGAGTGTATCTCCCGATGGTATCCTTCATGTCCACCTCGTCAGGCTGTGGATTTTGGGTCGCTAAATAATCAGCCAGATTCACCGCACACGGTGATATTATTTCAAACATCATTTTCATCTTACTGGAAGTGAACGCGGGGCTCAAAAGTGTTCTCATGTCTTTCCACTCCTCGTTTTGGAGTGCAAACAAGTTCTTCTGGAACAGCGGTTCCATCTGGGAATCAACGAACATTTTGTGATTGGGAAAACTATCGAAATTTTTAATCGCCACGGACTTCACCAGCTCTGGATCTTTCAGGATAATAACTGGTGTCGAAAAGTCGCAAAATCCAAAGTACTTTGCATCAGGGTCAGAGTAATACACCCTATCAATCACATCACCTATCGTCTTCATTTTGAATACTACTTCGGCCATGTTGCCTAAGAATGGCACCGGCCTCACGCATGGAATTCCCACATTACCGAAGTAATTGTAATTCCAAGTCCCCAACAAGTAGATGCACAACGCTCCTCCTATCAGCGTCAAGATCATCAACCACAAATCCATATCTCTCGACAAGTCTAATCTATTTCGCGACCTCAACACACACTCTATTCTCCTCTATATCGTGATTCAGAGTCGATCAGCCACTCTATGAACATTCTCTGATCACTCATCTCCCACTTACACATCAATCGAACAATCTACACGGTCGGCGATGTCCTCTCGACCGAATATCAGCCAAGACTGCTGCGTAAAACGGCCAAAAACGTTGATGTAATCTGTATAGGCGTGTCCAGCCGACTTATATGGTCGATTTAGAATGCATGATGCTACGTTATGCTGGAATTACTATCAACGGACCTCGGGGCTTCGTGATCAATTGGCCAACCCTGACACCTCAATCATCGTTTTCTGTCTTTATCACGGTACGATAAACGGGACTCGGACTGTTCGAACCAAAGCTAACAAATTGAAAAATAGAACGTCGAGACTGGACGATTGAGGCTGCTTCAAACTGACTCAAACGAGCTGCATACGTGCATGTATATACCCATATTACGTTCGGAGTAAATGTTCGCAACTTTCTAACCGTAAGAATTCAACTTTGGCCGGAGGAGGAGAATCAATCGCAGTGACGATGCATATCTTGCTGATGTGACGTTGGGCCAAGGTCTTCTGTAACCGAGACCGCATCACGGCGAGAATGGCTAATCAAACAATTCAGAAATACATGGGATGCAGATTTCCGCTAGCTATTTATTCGCAGAGTATTTATCAGCCTCAGGACGATTCTTACCTTGGGTTTTGTTATCTGTGATTTCTTTTTTCTGCACGGGAAAAACTGTTGCGAACTTGATTATTGAGAGGACTGCAGGAATCGGTAGGAATTTTGTTGATTGGTTTATATTGCAATGAAAGAATACTCGAGCTTGATGAATCGATGCTCAATCATTTATTATACGCATACATGAATCTTTCTTTTGATTCCATCAAAAAATTGCTACTCGATTAGATTATCAAAATTTTTTAATTAAATCTACTGATTAGAAAAATTGTGTTAGGAAAAATAGTTATCACATTGATTATCACTGAATTCTACCAATTCAATGATACATGATTAGATTCTCGATTCAAGCTTCAGGTGGAAACCACCTTCGGGCATCATCGCCAAGGTTTTCGTACTCAGTTTGATTACTGATGGAGTTTTTGGCGTTGGTAACAAGTTACATTTAGCTAATACATGAAACAAAACAAGCTTTACTTCCATAAGGGCAAAACGATTGGCGATACAAATTCTGGGACCGATTCCAAAGGGAAAATACGTCAAGGGATTCATATTCAACTTATTGTCCTCGTTGAATCTCTCGGGATCGAATTTTTCTGGGTCCGGGAAATATTGCGGGTCATGATGGAAGCTGTAACATGGTAGCCAAACATTCTGACCCACTTCAATCTGCAATGGTTCAAGTCCGGGTAACGCTGGGGGTAGAATAAAACTCTTAGTTGCAACTCTATCCAGCATTACAGCTGGTGGAAACATCCTCAATGTTTCACTGACGACAGCATCGAGGTATTTCATCGCGTGAAGATCTTCGTAGGAAACTGGGCCGGAACTCTTTCCAACCACTTCATCAATTTCTGCTTGCAGCCTCCTTTGAACGTCTGGGTTCAGTGCCAGTAAGTGGGCAGCAAAACTCATCGTTGTCGATGGACTGTCGAATCCTCCAAGGAAGAAAATGAAAGCCTGAGCAGCTATATCTTCAGCAGACAGAGCAGCCTTTTCTTTCCTATCCCTGGCCTGCATCATCAGATGTATCATGTCCGGCCTCACAATTCCTTGAGCATCCCTAGTGGATATTGTGTTCTCTATCACGTTCATGAAGAAGTCGGTGGTCTTGGGGTCTAGAAATTTTGCGTTGATGAGTTCACTGAACCACGGAAAGCTCCTGATCAAGAAAAACTTGACCATTTTGAAACCGGAAAAGTTCCCCATCTCTTTTCCCAGAAGATAAAAATCATTGTCACGATCTTTCATCGAGTTCACTGTCAGCCCAAACGCTGCAGTAGCTATTACGTCCAGAGTATATCTCCCGAACGTGTCTTTCATGTCCATTTCTTCAGGTTGTGGATTTTGTTTTGCTAAGTAATCAGAAAAGTCTACCGCGCATTTTGACAATATTTCGAACATCATTTTCATCTTACTGGAAGTGAACGCTGGACTCAGAACTGATCTCATGTCTCTCCACTGCTCATCTTTTAGTGCAAACAAGTTTTTCTGGAACAAAGGTTCCGTCGGAGAGTCAAGAAACATTCTGTGGTTTGGAAAACTGTCGAAATTTTTAATAGCGATAGTTTTCACCAGCTCTGGATCCTTCAAGATAATAATTGGTGTTGAAAAGTCGTAAAATCCGACGTATTTTGCTTCTGGGTAAAGATCGTACACGTCAGAAATCACATCGTTCATTGGCTTCACTTTGAATATCACTCCAGTCATGTTACCAAATATTGGAGTAGGTTTCAAGAATGGAATTCCTAGTTTCTTGAAGTAATTGTGATTCCGAGTACCGAACAAGTAGATGCACAACGCACCACCCAATACGGTTAAAATAATTGTCCACCAATCCATGTTCTCGAATCAATCAAAATCCATCAACAGTTCCGAAATACTAACAGCACTTGCAAAGTGATTTCAATGAATTTCGAAAATCAAAGTCTTCGATCCCTTCAGTACCACACCTATTCTTCCCAAACTATTCCAACAAAGATCTTCGCTTGCACAAGTTATGTCGACCGAATATCAGTCCAGACTGCTGCACGGAATGGGGGAGATCGTTTATATAATCTATAGCTAGGCACGTCCACTTGACCAATGATCATTTAAAATGTACTGTATAACGTCCACACTAGTAACGAGTCGCACTTGGTGGTGGTTCATCCGTGAACCACACTTATAACTCAATGATCGTGTTTTGCCTTCTCCATACGTGAGTTTACATTGTATCTGATATATGCTTGACAGTGTGCAGCCGGGAATCGAGCGGCCAATTAAATTCTTCATGATTATTCCAGTTACTGGTTGAATTTATCTCTATGGACGTATGAGTACATGCATGATACCTACTGCGTCTTTGGCAAGTGTTTACATCTTTCGAAAGATGAAAATACGATTCGAGCGATAAGGCGTATCTTATTTATATACTTTATACTTGTTTATAAACTTTTTATGATAAGGGTACATCACAGTTGCGACTTAATCTATCCGGCTGTAACTAAACTAATCGAGTGACTCAGAAATGTCTGGAAAACAAACCTTGATTGCGATCCGAAGTGCATCGGGTATCGATCACCGATCATGAATCATAACTCTTTTCACGGTTACGGATTGATTATTCGTTGATCGGTTACCTATTCCCAGAGATTCTTACGTTTTTATTATACATGAATGGACGTAGTTGAAAGTCCGATACGATTCCTACGTGTACCTGAAATCTGACCTCGATCGAGGAGACTGGATTCCCAAAGGAGAAGGAATTATCGTTCATAGCGTTCATCGCTATAGTCATAGCTACACAAATACGTATATTTAAATTAGTCGTAGATAGGTTGTAGTGAGAAGAGAAGATTGTCGTATAGTTTTTCAAAACAACTCACCGAAGTTCGTGCTTTGATTTATGAAGCGATGAATGAATCGTCAAGGCCGTAAAACTGCGGCTTACTGTTCGTAAAGACGCAATTCGCAATTAGACATGTGCATGTAGAATTATCTACGACCTCTCCTGATCGGATGTTGGCATTTTTGGAAGAGCAAAAAGCCAACTTTAACCTAAAGGTGGGATGATAGAGGGAAAAGTAAATAGAGGTACGATATAGTCGAGATCGCATCTGCTTGACAACAGCTAAACGTGTGATTCAGAAATGAACTGCTACTGGATTATCTTAAATTCGATAAACGGCGATTGAACTGCGATTATTCGGTGACCGATTGGCGATTTTTAGTCATTTTTATTCAACAAGTTCTTCGTAATCGATGATTTCACCGAATAAGTAAATGCGCGTAACGCACCCGCTATGATTGGCAATAATATCAACCAAAGATCTATTCGCTGTTCAAAATCTCCTTCTATCGTCTCATTGAACAACGTCGCTGTTCAGTCACAGAATACAAGACCAGAATGATTTTATCAACGACCTTTGCCTGTTCTATCATCCAATTTTTAAATGTGCTGCCACTTGACCCAATGATAACAGTGTAAGTAATGGATGGCATTGAATTACCTACGTCCGATTCACATTCGTACAAGTTCATGAACTTCAGTCATTTCTTAATGATCTACTATCATGGCTGATCTTTGGTCAGGAAGAAACCAGCGAGGTTCGCGGATCCAGTGAGCTTCTGAAGATTAGGATAGTGGAATTTTGAATAATTGCACAATGTCTGGGAAATTTTGACTGTATTTTACAAAAGGGTTGGAAATACAATGTAGCCTTCAGTTCTTAGTCTTTATATTGAATCATAAAATGTACTCTTATTTTCTCCGTTCAATTTTAAGCCAAAAGCCACCCTGAGGCATCATTAAAAAGTTTTTTGGATCGAGCTTAATTGGCCATTGGGTCTTTGACGTTGGTATCAAATTACATTTAGCCAGTAAATAAAACAAGACGAGCTTGACTTCCATCAGAGCGAATCGATTGGCGATACAAATTCTGGGACCAAGACCAAAAGGGAAATATGTCAGGGAAGATATCTGCGACTTGTTATCATCGCTGAATCTCTCGGGATCGAATTTTTCCGGCTCTGGGAAATATTTAGGATCGTGATGGAAACTGTACAACGGTATCCAAACACTTTGGCCAGGTTTCATCTCCAATGGTTTGAGTCCGGGTAACGCTGGTGGAAGAGTGAAGCTCTTTGGTCCAACTCTGTCCAGAACTGCACCGGGAGGAAATATTCTCAATGATTCGCTGACCACGGCATCGAGGTATTTCATGGCGTGAAGGTCTTCGTAAGAAACTTCGCCGGAACTCCGCTCCAGCACTTCATCAATTTCCGCTTGTAACTTTCTCTGGACATCTGGGTTCAGGGCGATCGCATGGGCAGCAAAACTCATAGTTGTCGCTGGGCTGTCGAATCCCCCGAGTAGAAATATGAAAGCCTGTGCAGTCATGTCCTCGGAGGACAGAGCAGATTTATCCTTTCTTTCCCTGGCCTGCATCATCAGCTGTATCATGTCAGGCCTAACAATTCCTTGCGCATCTCTCGTGGCGATCGTGCTCTGTATGACATTTCTGAAGTAGTCAGAAGTCGCGGCTCTGATCAGCCTTATGTTAAATAGTTCAGCGAGCCACGAGCAACTTCTTATGAAAAAGAACTTCAGCAGTTGCGGACCGGAGAAGTCCGCGACTTCTTTCCCCATGCGATAGAATTTATTCTCACGATCTTTCATAGAGTTCACGCTCAGGCCGAAGGCTGCTGATGCTATCACGTCCAGAGTGTATCTTCCGAATGTTTCTTTCATATCCATCTCTTCAGGTTGTGGATTAAGCTTTGACAAATGATCGGTAAAGTCTATCGCACACTGCGACAATATTTTAAACATCATTTTCATCTTGCTGGAGGTGAATGCTGGGCTCAGAAGCGCTCTCATGTCTCGCCATACATCCCCCTTTAGTGCAACCAAGTTTTTCGCGAACAACGGTTCTCCTGTCGACTCAGTGAAAAATTTGTGATCAGGAAAACTGTCGAAATTTTTTATCGTGATCGATTTCACCAGCTCTGGATCTTTCAGTAGAATTGTGGGAGACGAGAAGTCGTAGAATCCAACATACTTTGCATCAGGGTGCAGGTCGTAGGCTTCTTGAACAACATCGGGCATCGTTTTCATCCTGAACACTATTCTAGCCATGTTTCCGAATATTGGGCTCGGCTTTATGTATGGAATTCCCAATTTTTTGAAGTAATCATAATGCCAAGTACTCAAAAGGTAAATGCCCAACGCACCGACTATGATCGTCAATAATATCAACCATAAATCCATCTTGTTAAATGGATCACGATGCTTTCATGAATTCAAATGGATAATCACTGAGACCCACGCGATCTAATAATAATTCCACCCTATCCCAGTATCGATCGGTTATTATTAAAAAAATCCCCCAGTTTCTGCAGCGTTCGCAAAGTACTTCAGAAAATGTTCTCCCTTAAAAATTTCTCTCTATCTTCCCATGCAACGATATCACTCTTCTCGACCAACTTGCATCCACAGCACCCAAGACAATACTGATCAGTTGAACGGTACCCGTTACATTATATACCCCTCAAAGGAACTCCTACTTGACCCAATGATACCAGTACGTAGCAAATGATACGGGATGACGTAGATCTGATCCCCACTTCTATGTACTACACGAATACCATCAACTTCTCAACAATCTCCTACCGCCTCATGCATTTATAAATTGTCGCTTCAATTCTGTGGCATACAAAGTACTCGGAATAGCAGTTCCAATCATACAGATTGGATGATATAATCTCAGGGTTGCATAAGGCTTGAAATTGATCGGATAATTCAACAGCACGGACGTTTTCGCGACTTTTCCAAACGGTTTTGACATCGGTCCAAGAATGGAGATTGTGGCTAAGAATTCTGGGTCAAAAAATCAACGGAACAAAATTTCCCTGATAATGACTGAACGAATTTAATTATTGATTACGAGCGATGAGCAGGATGGTGATCCCGATATTCTGAATAATATTACCTGGTTCTTGTCTGGAGTTCGGGTTGTGTATTTAAATGCAATCGTTACCAATTACTGGAAAATTACAACGGTGATAAACAAGTACTCACATCGAGACTAGACTCGATTAGATTGCCTGGAATCATAGCGAGCTCTGTTTGCTTCGGCATTAATTGGGATCCGTTATACAACGGAATAACAGTTGCAAAGTTGCAGATTTTATTTCATAACATTGTAACATACATCAGTTTCTATTTTGCAATGTAAAATACTTATCTAACATACGTTATCGAACCACTCGGCTTAGGTTTATGAAAAAACTGTTATTTTATTAGCTTTCCAGAGTTCTGATAAAAAAATCCAGCTTTACCGATTACAGAAGTTTTATTTGTTTTCTAGGTTCAATCTTGAGCCAGAAACCGGTTCTTGGTATCATTTCGAAGGTCTCTCCACTCAATACAACGGGTGACTCCGTCGTAGACGATGGTAAAATATTGCATTTAGCTAAGACATGAAACATAGCGAGCTTTACTGTCATCAGTGCAAACCGCCTCGCTAGACACATTCTGGGACCAAGTCCAAAGGGGAAATAGGTCTGGGAAGATATCGAGGATTTGTTATCATCGTTGAACCTTTCGGGATCGAATTTCTCTGGGTTTGGAAAATATCTTTCGTCATGATGGAAACTGTATATCGGTATCAAAAAGTTTTGTCCGGGTCCGATCTGCACCGGTTCGCCTCCGGGTAGCGGTGGTGGAAGAGTAAAGTTCGTTGGTCCAACTCTGTCTATAAATCCGTCGGGAGGATACATTCTCAATGTTTCGTTGACCACAGCGTCCAGGTATTTCATAGCGTGAAGATCGTCGTAGGAAACTTGGCCGGAACTTTTTTCCAGCACTTGGTCAATCTCCGCTTGTAATTTTCTCTGCATGTCCCGATTCACCGCTAGTAAGAGAGCAACGTAGCTCATCGTTGTCGTTGGAGCCCCCAATCCTCCGAGAAGAAAGATGAAAGCTTGTGCAGCGATCTCCTCGATGGATATATCAGCTTTTTCTTTCCCATCAGTGGCTTGCATCAATAGATGTATCATGTCAGGTCTCACGATTCCTTGTGACTTTCTCGTCGCGATTGTATTCGCTATGACGTTTATCAAGTAGCCAGACGTCTCGTCATCGGTAAACTTTAACCCTAGCAGTCTGGCGAGCCATGGAGCATTCTTCATGACAAAGAACTTGACCATTTTTATGCCACCGAAATCTCCGACCGATTTTCCCATTCTGTAAAAATCATTGTCAGGATCTTTCATAGAATTGACGGACAAACCAAATGCCGTAGATGCGATAACGTCGAGGGTGTATCGCCTGAATGCATCCCTCATGTCAATTGCTTCAGGTTGTGGATTCTGCTCTGCCAAATGATCGGAAAAGTCGACCGCGCACTTTCTCAATATTTCGAACATTGTTTTCATCTTGCTGGATGTGAATGAAGGAGTTAAAACGGTCCTCATCGCTCGCCATTCGTCGCCTTTGAGTGAGAACAAGTTCTTCTGGAACAACGGTTCTGATATTGCCACAGTGAGCATTTGGTGGTCGGGAAAACTGTCGGCATTTTTGATCGTTATCGATTTGACCAGTTCTGGATCCTTAAGCACGATTATGGGATGTCCGAAGTCGTAAAATCCGAAGTATTTAGCGTCAGGATTACTCTGGTACAAATCTTGAAAAATCAAATGTAGCGACTTAGTCTTCATTAGAAATCTAGTCATGTTTCCGAATATCGGAACCGGCTGCACAAACGGGATCCCATGTTTCTTGAAGTATCCGTAATTCCGAGTACCGAATAAATAAATAATCCACAGCCCGACTATCAGGGCAAAACTAATCGTCAAGAAATCCATCTTCTCGTCGATGAATCAACGACGGTGAAAACTCATTTTTTTTCCCAATAACCAACTCTCTCAACGATACAGAAATTTACTCAATACGCTTCTCCGAGCTATCGGAGCCGACTGGTGTCCAGAGCGTCGAAATTATCGTTAATATACCTATACCGCTATGCTGAGGCCGCATGACTCGCTATTATTATCATCATGAGTTAGTGTAAGATTATCGGCCCGTGAAAGTCACGTATTTTATCCGTCGAAATATCAACTCGCCTCGGGACGATAGATTTACGTCAAATTGAAGCAGCTGTTATCCAGTTTCACGTGGACTGTGTCTAAGTACACGCCGTCTGTCTCGTCATTGGCGTAATTTATTCCATAGGAGTCCGTGGATCAAGTTCGTAGTTAGATTAGGTAAGACAGATATACTCGACGTCTGACGTAATGGTTATACTAGCGTAAGTAGGCGTACATTGGATGGTTTGGCAAACGATGCCGTGTTTGATCAGGCCTTGATGCCAGCGAACCAGAGGCAGAGATATATGCCCGGATTTCGTGGCCCTCGAGCTCTGTACCGTCGTCCTGGCTGGATACCATGGAGTCAAGCACGTCGATGCTCATATGCATTATAGAGCTGCATGAGAACATCGAGAATTACATTTGCATCTCTTTGTTAAAGACCGAAGCTTAAGAAGCTTCCTTTTGTTCGAGGGAATAAATCACGTCGAAGGGGTAATGTAAATTCCGGTGGAAAGAATCTCCTCTCGGATATTTACATTTCATCTTTAAACACGGCTGATTAATTTGCCTTTCAAATTTCACCAATATTATTAATCGCTGATTGGCTCCGATGTGTAAGAAGAAAAAAGCCCCGTCTCCGATTCTATAGAGTGTAAAATAAAGCCCACCTTCCACCTGATATCCGAATGTAAAAAAAGCTCGAGAATCTTCATGCGATAACAGGATGCAAAATGTATCAGGTAAAGCAAGAGGCAGTCTTCCTTCTGCCTTTCATAACCCGGCAAGTGAGCATCGTCAGCAAGTAGGGAACAGTCAAGCGACGTTAAGTAAGGTTGGGGAAGTCTAAAAGAAGGTTCGAGTAGCCGAGAAGAGGTGGTTGGTGGTTTGAGGGTGAAACGCGAGAGAGGTCAAAAGAGCTGTACGGCGAGGCAAGGCGAGCCAAGGTAAAAGTGCGAAGGGTGAGATCGTATCTTTAATTCAGTCAGTAGAAGAAGTTTGTTGGTTCAGGCGAAGGGAGACAGTGGAAGTGGAAGTGGAAGTGGAAGTGGAAGTGGATGTACGTCGATAGGAATAGCACAGCGGAGTAAACTCTTGGGACAACTGAGGTGCCCACCTACGTACTGGTCTCCATACTCTATCGGATTGAAAGTGGTTACCAAGCCGGTCGTTTGTCTATCGTTTCGTTTCGTTTCATCCCACACATACGGCCGGATGTGGAAAGTAATTTGCTTTTCATCTCCTCGATCGTCGATTCCCTCCTCGACTTCCTCCTTTCCGTCAAAAAGTTAGCGACTGATTCGAGTTTGAAGAAGAAGAGTAAAAACTTGACGGCTAATTACTGGTTCATAATCGGTCCTTCGCTCAGGAACAGGAGTTTACGTTTACCTGGCTTTTTAGTATGACTTGTAGTTCGCGTCGTGGCTGTAGCATATATCCAGGACAAAGTTACTGTCGGAAGAGAGAAGGATAGAGGTAGAGTAAACTTGGAACGAAGTTTTCTCCACATCCCTTACTTACAGGTGATCGTCTTAGGCTTCTAGCTGACAGGAATCTATTCCGCTCACGTTCTTCGTTCATTACCGTTCTCTAAGGTCAGACGAAGAACTTCGCGTATCAATTCGGGTTAGATGACGAAGATTTTCCGTTCTGTAAAGACACCGAGGTTGAAGGGAGTCGATACCGCGTCAGCAGTAAAAGAGAAAAAAAAAAAAAAAAGGAAAAATGACAATGATCAGAAGCAAGGGAAGTTTTTAAACCGAGGTAACGCTGGCCGTTGACATGCCTTGGCTTCGTTTCAAATTTGGTGCAAACAGAGGGTGGAAATGAGGTTTCTAGAGCTTTCTATCAACACCGTATAAGCGAAGAGAAGAGTGCCGGACCTGGACCCGGATTTCAGATTCTTATTTCAGAATAAAGATTCCGAACGGTTCTCCACTTCGACAAAGAGGACCCGCTAGCCGAATGCTGACATAGTTTCAGAGGACGATGGACCCGTCTATAGACTCTGGTCTTCAGAAAACCGCAATCCCCGTTCCACGATCTTCGCTAAAAGTTACTAAATTTATTGCACAAGATTTTCGGCCAAGTTATTCCTTTTTTTTTCCCCTTCACCTCTCGTCCATATATCTTTTGCTGCTACCATCTGCAACCCCCAATCAAAAGTTAGCTAAAATAAGACCACTTCATCACACTTGGCGTCTTCTTATCGCTCCGGTCTTTCTTCATCGTCGGAAACGAAGAAACGCGAGTACGTTGTAGTACATACATATGTATATTTCTGATCTCTGATCGAGACGTAAGAATCTTTCGTAAAATAATATTTCCCCGCTTTTCCCCACACCTTGGGAAATCCATACGCGAGACGAGTTCGAGAAAGTTTTCCCAAGTGCAACGCGTAGGTACCATATCACCGTAATGAAATAAGGAATGGGGTAAATTCCGAGAGGGAATCTTGGGATTGAAAGTTCTACCGGAATTATGCATGTCTTCGTTATCCAGCTGGCCGCCGTTATCCTTTTCAACGTTTTCACTTAATATCTTATAGAAAACGAGAAACAGCTCGCTACGGAATTTTACTCACTTTTTATCAACCGGTTAATCATTCATAAACCCTTTGTCATATCTATTCAAAGCTCGCCGTATATTCCTTGAGTGATTCTCTCTGTAGGATAGGGATGCCTTCTCTACCCAGTGACGCGCGCGCACACCTCTAATATACAAATATTTGTCCTCTCCTGGACCATGAAACTGCTAGACAATGGACGACCCGTGGAGAACGTTGGACGACGCACTATTGTTCGAATATGCATCACATACCGAAGTCCACCTGTGCACTGGCACACAACGTTACGTTACGTTACGTTCCGGGCCGTTCCGTTCTGGTTTCGGTCGGTCCAAATTTCCAATTAGCCTAAATCAACATTCCACTGTAAATAATACTCCACGGACGGAGCTGGTGGACCGCGTTATCTTCTCGTCTATAACCGAGAGTACTTTTACCGCTTCGCAGTTTACTCTGGTTTTCGAATTCGAATTCCCGGGGCCAGGCCGGAGCTCTGAATTTGTTTGAGAGGACTTTCGATAGCTTCACGGTGTCGTAAATAATTTATAGAATTTTGGAATTTTTTTCTCCAAAAATTCCATCTCGAGACGATTAATTTGAGTACTTATTGGTCTCGATACGATCGATACGGTTCGAGTTATTGAACGCTGAACGAATCCAAGTTTCGGAGGTTCGGTTTACTCCGGATCTCTGGCTTTCGAGATTTTCGAAATTTTTTTTGTAGACTTTGGGGGAAATATCCTTTACGAAAACTGAGTTTTAAAATTCGGAACTTCAACCCGGCCCAGAATTCCCACCGGATTTAGATTTTCGAGTATAGTTAAATGCTTCGCTGTTCCTTCAGCGGCTTGAGAGCCACCGTTTGTCTTGATCCTCTTCCCTATTTCTTGGGTAAATTTTATCCATATTTATACACGGAATCGCGGTGTATTTGTGTCACGTTCGCCGGAAAGACCGTGGTGTTGAAAAATAAAATTGGTTTATAGAGAAACGAAATATATATATATATATATATTCTGCAGCCAGGCGTTAGGTATTCAGTTCTAAAACTCCCTTTCGAAAAGTAAACGTGGGAAGGGATTTGATCGTAATTTGATTTGGTTCGTTCAAGTCTCGCGTGCAAACACAAACTCCCAGTAATTCTCTGTCTCTCCGCGTGGTCCACTTCAGAGTCAGTTTAACCGTTTGCGAATCATTCCAGGAACAGTCGAACGGAATTGAGAAAGGACCAACGTCCAACGAGCGAGAGGGAGGAAGGAAGGAAGGAAACAAGGAGGAAACAAGGGTGGCAGCTGTACCTTTCCCTGCGCCGGAGATGGCCAGGGCAAAAGAGCCAGGAGAGAAGAACACATAATGTACAATTAGGCAATACAGTCCCTGCGAGAATCCCCAGGGATAGGGGTCGGTGTAGAACCGCTAGCAGACCTGACCTCTGATCTGTCTGATCATAATTAATAGACTGTCTCAAAGGAGCGCATGTGCCCTGCCGCCTGCCGTGCACCTCGTGTTTGGGGTAAACTCCGTTTGAAGGATGGGATAGACCACGGTGAGAAGAGTTACCGTCCGGCTATATCCTTACCTTAGATAAGGTGCGTGGATACGGGGGTTCGGCGAGAGTCTTGTCCTCATGAAACTTTCATGCAATGATATAAATTGTTCTGACTGAGAAAGGTACGGAGGTAGATCTAGGTGGGTTAAGGATAGTGGTAGTAGCCGTCCGTATTGGTGGGTCGTTCAAGACAGACGTTGGCACTGTTCCCGTTCCCGTTCCCGTTCCCGTTCTCGTTCCAGGTCGGTGTTCTGGTCCTCGAGGTATTTACACTCTACACCATTTCATGGAAATTCAACTCGGCTCACGTTCGTGTCTGGATTGTCAACTCGCTTCCATCACACGCGGATACTACCTATGCATTCGGATCTAAGGGGTGTCACGCGAAATTAACAATTTTACCTACCTTTCAGACGATTCCGAACAAAAAGTTTCAACGTTTCCAAAAATCAGCCAACGTAGACTTGCGAGAAAATACCCTCCCTCACTCTCATCGAATGGAACTCTGATCAAAAAATCGTGCGAGTCTCAAATCAACCCCGAAGTTTACCTTGCGCGGTACTAGTCGATCAATACTCTCTACTATCCGATGAAAAAGTAAATAAAAATAAATAAATAAATTTGGGTTAAATCAACCGATGGAAAGTCGGGACTGCGAAAGGTCAGGGGCATGGAAAGAGAGCGAGAGAGGGAGAGAGAGAGAGAGAGGATCGTATAACCTAGCACTTTATCTTGGTACACCGCACGAAGCGAAGCTTTTAGGAAAGAGGTTCTGGTCGTTAAGAAGGCTTCCTTTATTATATATCCTCAGCATCCTGATGGTTGCTGTTACGGGCTGGATGGCTAGCCTCGGGAAACCTACTCCGTTCGGTACTGCACGAGAATATATACCTAGAAAGCTACTGCTGGATGGACGACGAAGCCATCAGACGAAGGAAGTAATTTATCCTGACCTCAGGCCTTGCCCGTTCGGTCTGGTTAGTTGCTAGAGCTTTTTAGGTCAGGATTAAATCAGCAAAGAACAGTGTGAATATTCCACCGCATTCAACGATGGTTTCCTCGTCATTAAACGCGTGTTTCATAAACGGGGCGAGGAAGAAGACCATCGAATCTATTCGGGCCACCGAGATTTCGTTCTTCGTTCTTGACCGTATAGAATTTCATCCCTCGGCGGTGGTATGGAAAAATGGATGAAAGAAATTCGTTTTATCCATCCTAAGATTAAGATGTGGGTCGAAGGTTAAAGTCGGGGTGAACTACGCCGGGGTATATATAAAGGTTCATTTGTATTCAGGAAGGAAAACGGTTGAGTCTGAAAAATAAAAGCGCAATAAAAAGTAAAACCCGTCAGCAGCAGCAAGCAACCAAGCAACGGGGAGGCACCACCAGCCCAGCAATTTTCCAAGCGTCGATTCGCGTCGTAAGCAAATTGGTACATCACCACAAAAGAAAGGTAAATGCTGCCGGGGGATTTCCACCATCGTCTATGCTAAATCCAAGCTCTGATAACTCGGACCCCCCGGCCCCCTCGATTTCTTAAGAGTTTAAAATCATGGTTAAAGAAAACGGTGGGAAAAACCACCCTCGGCTCATCAGGAGCTTCTCGCTGTTTCAAATCCAGCGAATTTCGAAACCCTGCAGTCGAGGTGTCCCGACAAGTTTAGTCTGTATTAACCGGAATACAAAGTTCTGGATATGGGAGAAGAGAAGGAGAGAAAAAGAGCGAGAGAGAGACGAGGGAGGAAGTTTCCCTCAACGCAACGGTTCGGGACTATTACCAGTCCGTAACATCTCCCCCAGGACCCGCTATTCTCGACTCTGCAACCCCATGCTATGCTCTGTTCCTACGTGTACCCGTATATATCTTCGTATAGACATTTCGCACATCCTTGTTGCGCCGCAAGGTAGTTTCGCTAGGTATATTATGCCGTTAGCCTATATCGAGGCTTAAACCCCGCAGAGGTTTATTTCAGGGTAGAATCGACGGCGTGTCTTTCTTTTCGTCGTTTCATTGAATTTTCTTTAACAAACAAACAAATAAACAAACAAACAAAAAGAAGGAAAAATGGAAATAAAAAGAAACGGTTAGGAAGCTCGCGGCGATAGCTTTCGCCCTCCTTTTTTTCTCCCTCTCCGTCTCTCCGTCTGTCTCGATCGCGATAAAAATGTGATTTATAAACCGTGCCGGAAGTTAGTTGTATACGCGATTTTTCCCAGTTTTTTTCAAGAAATTCTTTCGCCAGTTCTGCGAAGGCGGACTCCTCCACCTCCACCTTGAGGGGTTCCTAAACGAAGCGGTGATCCCTCACCGGGAAGTATCGTCTCCGGTTTATTCATTCTACCCAGTTTTATAAAACAAGGGTAGTTTTTTCCTCCGACCTCCGTCGCAGGATCAAAGAAAACTGTGCCACTGCCACGTGCCCCGCGAATTCAGAAGCACGAAAATTTGACGGAGGGTTGTTTCGATTATGAAGCTTGCGAAAAGCGATTCGGCAACGAACTTTCCACCTTTGCGAATATCGACTCGTATTTTTCGTCACGGGGAAATCGCGATACGCTTAATTTTCTTACTTTTTCCTGCGAAGGTACGTACTACATCGAATTTTCACATCCTGAGGTAAACTTCGGAAGAAGCAGGAGCTTGTCAATTTCTTTGGAAAAATTTCTTTTGCGAAAGTGAAAACTTCTTCTTTGTCGGTAAATTTATCTCTAAATTTTCCCTCCGGTTTTCCGATCGTTTTCCGAGTCCTCGAGGTTCGTTAGCTGTACACCGTTATTTACTTTTCATTTATCGCGATTACAAACGCGTCCTTATCCTCGTCCCGATATCTAAACCTCCACCGCTCCTTGACAACATCAATATTGTCGTTCGCAGTATACCAACAGAGTTCACTGCCTAGTAGTTCTCTCGCACTTAATTAAAAACCTGTCAACAACAGTCGGATGAAAAAAGAAAAAGCGAAAAAAAAAAAAAAAAAATATGAAAGAAAAAAAGACGAAGAAAAAAGGAAAAAAAGAAACGAGATCTCACGAGGTGGGGTGCGACCAACCAGAGAAATTTGCGGTCTCTTCGTACCTCATGTTGCGGTAGTATACCTGATCTTTGCACAGGCGCACACAACCCGCTCAGACTCGGCATTCAGGGGTGTACGAATTTTTCCAAAAATCTACTTAGTTCAAAAAAAAATATCTGAGCCTTTCTTTACGATCCAGTTTCTTTGACTCCGAATTCCCGAAGGAATTCCTCGCGTTTGGATGGTCTTTCGATCAATGAAAGATATCGAACGGTTTTGAGACTATAGGAGCCATAGAAATTTAAGGTTTTTTTTTTCTCTCACAGAATTTGAAAACTACGAGACGACTCGGTGGTGGTTTTTTTTTTTTTTTTTTGGTATAAATTTTTGTCGGAAGTTTTTTTAAGGGAATATTTTGAGAAATCAGAACCGGGAAGTTGTCCTCCCGTATTTTAATTGTATGTTACACTACTGTACCTTGCGATCAATTCCTCGCTCCGTCTTCTCCGTCTCTGCCTCCGCCTGAACCGCCGCCTTTTTCTTTTTCTTTTTTTCGTTTTTGTCCTTTTTCTTTTCTTTTCGTTTTCCGAGTTTCGGGATCTTTCCACTTTTTCGCTTCGTCCGCTATATATTTAGGAAATCAACCTTCTAGATTGAGCCAACCGTCCAGGGTGGTGTCGGTGGTCTTCCTCGTGATGGGAGAACCTTTTTATACACCAACTAGCGTGCACCCCGTATACACACGGATCACAACCACCTTACGAAATTCGGTTTTAAAGTATTCGCGATTTCCACTCGGCTGGTGAAATCGACCCGGTTTTGAAGGGGTCGGGTATAACTTCGTTATAAAGGAAAATTGAATATTACTATAACCGCAGGCCGGAGGTGTAAGGCTTCCTTGAAAATGAATTTCATCATCGTCTCTCCGGGATATATATTTGAAAAAGTTTCACTTTTCAGTACATATACCTATCGTTCTTTCGGAAAAACAAAATCTCAAAGTACTTTCTCTTCCACTTGCGACATACGAATCGGGAAAAGTTTCCAGCGAAAACTCCTGACAAAGATTCACGGTGAAAATTCGATTCTTTGATTTTTCATTCACTTTTTCTCTTTCATCTAACACCTAAAAATATACTTTCATAACGCCAAAACTATATATATTCATATAAAATGTTGAATAAAGGAAGAAAGTGATAGACCAAAAATTTTACGCCTTATCGTAATAATATTATTCTCGACTTACAACCTGTATATATATAATAATATATATATATATATATATATATATATATTCATATATATTTCCATATAATATTTATAATAATTGTCAGCGACGTTGATTACTGGTTTATTCACCCTTTATTGTATTCGTTCGACATGTAAAAGAATTGTTTTTCTCTTTCTTTTTCAAAGGTGGTAGGTATGAGGTATAAATACATGTATGTAACGTAACGTATATTAATTAATATCCTTCGTTTATTAGTTTTGAACAATAATGAGCATGGCTTTATAATATACGAGACGTTCTGTAGTCAGTCGGTTTTTTTATTTCATTTTATTTCCTTTTATTTTATTGTTTCAAAGTCGATTTCATTCGTATCGATATTTTATTATTCATTAATAATTTATTCATTTGGTTATTCTTCTCTTTCGGAATTTTTTCTCAACCATATAGATATTCAAATTTGATATCGATAAGGTAGCACGTAAGTAACGTCTCCTCTTATACAGTTATATCTAATAACGGTTTACCTGCAGATATACAGATCACGATATTCTTGCATTATTTTTCGTATAATTTACAAATCTAATTTTTATTCACCTTTATTCTAATAATATATAAATTTATTTCTCTTCACCCTCCAGCTTACTTATTACAGTATCTTCTGCCGAATTTTTATTCCCTTGGTAACTTTCCGTTTTTTTTCTATATTTTTGTTATAATTTATTTAATTTTTCTTCGGCAACGGCGCCGAGACCCGCGTATATACACAATATCCGAAAACTCGTCTTTCATAGCTTTCCAATTTTGAAGCACTGATAATTAATAACAATAATAACGATAATAATAATCATAAGGTGGTTTTTGACTCTAATGTTCAGAACCAAAGAGGCCGAAAAATGTCTGGCCTGATTGAATTAAATTCGTATAAAAATTACCATTATATTCATTAGTAGAAATATCTTATCTCAAATATAGAAAAATCTTAAATTTTCATCCATTTTTTTTTTCGTTATTTTTGTTTTTTTCTTACATAATATTCTATTTTTGGACTTTTGCGATATAGCCCTGATTTAGAATTTTGTAGTTTATTTAGTCTAGTATCGGTATAACGATAGATATCTTGGTCCAAACATTACAATCTTAAAAATTTACGAGACATAAACAGTTTGATCGTTCGTTATTATTTATAGGATAGCAAACCGTCCGAAATAATTATCTCTTCGTTGGATGAATTTGTATAAACGCGATCTCGGCACCTCGCCTAGGGCCCTGTCGAAATTCCCGATCTCAAAATTTCCGAAACTCGTTTCACCGGGCGATTTAGAATTTTTCAGAAAGCTTCAAGCTCGGAATATCAAAATGCCGAATTTCTCAGGATGCGAAGACGATCCAAATTTATCTACTTAAATTGATTTTGAATTATTTTTTTATCCAAAAACTTCGAATCGGTAATATCGAAATTCGGAACTTCGATCCAGGCTCTCGCACCTCTCCCCTGGCTCCTTTGGCTAAGAATTCAACCCCAATATCCTCGACTTTAAAATATTGACAGATATAATTAATCATTCCTTAATACTTGAATAATTTCATTCACAATCGTGACGATCAATTTTCTATACACAAATACGTATAATCGAATGAAGAAAATCCCCTTTTGGTAAACGTGTGCGCTGGTCAGTCACTCCGTACGTACTCCAATAAATAATTATCTATCACGTATGCAGGTATGTATATCTATGAACCGCGAACTGTCTAATCAGCCTCTTGTTTTACTTAGGATTCATTCTTATCGCCAGTCTCCCGCGATAAGAGATTCATAAATTGGCGAAGTAATCGCACACCCATACAGAGACAAAATATGAAATGGCATTCGTTGTAAACGGCAGTAGAATTAACGATATTGTATACGTATAGCAGTAAACTGAAAATCTAAATTTCCATACGATTTAGAAAAACGAAAGATCACCTAAACTATATTTGCGATTGATGAACGAACGGTGTGTACCTATAGGTATACGTAAAAAGGAATAATTTCATTCAAACTGCAATCGTAAAGTCCCTGGGGATACGGTGGCGTCCGCGTCCTCGGTCCAGGTCGCATTCAGCTTCGCTTAACTCAAGCGTGTCGGTGAAACCCGAGGGTGGATCCAACTTGGTGGCGAACAGGCTTCCTGATCCGTCGTTAATCGACTGGTGCTTGGAACCGCTAGACATGGCGACTGACCCGAAACTTGCACGGGCCTCCTCGCTGGTATAACGCGCCAGCTGTAGCATCCTTCAGGAAAAGAAAAAAAAAAAAACAAAAATCAGGTAAATTTGGTAAATTTTTTTATAATTTTCGGTATCAATTTCTTCCGTATATTTACTTGGGTCTTCCTCTTCTAGGAAACGATTTTCTCTCAAAAATCGGTGAGGGTTCTGTAGACGTGCTAGATTCTGGTCCATGGTACAGGAAGTCTGCGAAAAAAATTCGCCAAAGTTTATGGTCTTTCGTTGATAACGAGATTACGGCGATGCGGTGTCTCATTTTAATTTTTTTTTTTTTTTCTTTTTTCTTTTTTTTGTTCCTTGCGCATTCATGCAGTATAGTATACGAGATGTGTATGAAGATAAGAAGAAAAGAACGAGTACAGTTTATACGTGTGTGGATCTTATAGTATATGAGAGTGTTCGGGATAAGTGATGTGAAGATTCGAAGAATGAAAGAAATGGGCGAGTGAATACAGATCGTTAAATAAATTCGGACAAGCTAAACTCAAGAGCCATTCTTTTTATAATTGATATTTGTTGTGCTTAAGTGCATCGGACTCTCGTACTGTGTACACGCGAATCTGGCATGGTGACTGGATGCCGGGAGTCGACCAGGTGATTCGAAGATTCGGTTCGGCTGCTGGTCCCCACTTCAGTGTCACTGTCCGAGCCCAGGGTGTCGTACTCTTCGGACTCGGATTTCCCCTGATTGACCTTGTTCATTTTGTGCAATGGCACAGATGAGGAGCGACCACCCCGAACCTTTGCGTACCGGTTGCAATCCGACTGCAATCATACGGGGGATTTTTTTGTTGGTTTGTTTCATGTGTGTTCATTGCTTTGTTGATTTGATGGTTGGCTGCTGTTTTCTCTATCGTCTTGGTTGATTCAAACGGGGACCAGCAGACGTAACGTTTTATTCATTGACCTGTCGCTCGATATGGCTTTCCTGAGTGCTAAACGACCGACCATCGACTAAATATCATTCAATTCAATCCCGCGACTTCTTATCACGTCTTCGACAACGGTCCTGCCTCGCACATCGTCGATATGCCGATAGAATATCAGAGGTGACAGTCAAGCCAGACACATAATCGAGCAACCGTGCATCAATACTACTTATTCGACAACAGGAACAGGCCATACGATGTAATGTAATGTAATATAATGTATATGGTGCAACTTGAAACGAAACAGTAGCAAATATAGTAGGGTGGTTTTACTCAACAGTGCGGAGACCTTTCGAGTCGACGTTCAAATGACCCAGTAGTGAGAAGAGACTTAAGTGGAGTAACGAAATCGCCTACTTACCTCCCGCAGCTGAAGGGTATCTGCAGTGGAAAGTCGGGGGTCGTGATAGACGAATGTCTGGAGAGGCGCAGCGGAGCCGCAACGGCTCTCTCCTGGCGCCGGGACGCTTTCCTTCAGCTGGAACGTCGCGTAAGGGTAGATGTCTTCGGAGTATTCTATAATCAGTCAGCCATCGCAACCGTAGTACAAAACTAATCGGCAAAACCGACTCTCTACTCTCTCTCTCTCTCTCTCTCTCGGTATCTAATATCATCGAGTCTCTTAAAAATCGGAATTTCGACGTTCGTTTTCTCCCCGATTGAACCCGGCCCTAGAGCAATCGTCTTACCTGGTATTCTCTCGAGTGTGGCCATCTCGTTGATCGGCGATCTGAGCGTCTTTCTGACAGTCGCGTAGTACTGTTCGCGCTGTTCCATGTTCTGTTTATTGTCGAGTGCAGCAGCGGTTTGAGCGTCGTGAAGACTCCCTACGTCACCCAAAAAAGGCCCTATTTCAGAGGTTAAACATATTCACAGCGATATTTATCGTTCGGTATTGAGCAGCAAGGATTCTCACGTTTTCTGAAGCAGTAAAAGACCGCACCAGCTGCGGCAATTATCGCAAACGAGCTCAAAACCAGTGGAAGTATCAACTTGAGGTCTGAGTACAGCGGGATGTGCGGAGGAACGAATTGGTCCAAATCTATTGCAGAGATAGTCGAACTTCCGGCTGGCTGCAAGGTGGTGAAACGATATTCAGCCACTGCCGAACCCGCGTTGTTGTGAGCACGAATTCTGATCTCGTAGCTGGTTCCCGGTTGCAGTTCGTTGAGGGTGAAAGTCTTTTGAACCTGCCGTAAGAAACGAGCTCGTCATTCTCTCAAAGAACCCGAATAGGGGCGAAACAAACCTCGATATTGTTGGAAACGAGCGTCCACAAGTCTTCTCCGTTCCTTCTGTACTCCAGTTCGAAGTAAAGCAGTGGACAGCCTCCGTTGTGCCACGTGTGAAGGTGCAAAGTGATCCACGACACGTTTACGGTGATGAATTTATCCCCAGATGCCGGTGACGGATCTGGCTTCGATCCCTCTGTCATAGCGTCGATGATGTCGCTTCTAAGACCCATTCCGATACGATTGAAGGCCGTCATGTAGACTCGGTACTTGGTGCCACACCATAGCTGGGAAAGAAGATAGCTGCTCATCTTGTGGGAGACCTTGACCTCCTCCCATTCACCGTACTCTCTTTTATACTGCAGAACGTAGCCTCTGATCGGTGCGCCACCGTCGTCTCCCTGCTTCCATTGAACCGTTATCGAATTGCTCGTCGATACGGTCGCGTGGAGAAGTGGAGGTGCTGGTGGAACTGATGGAAAAATACAAAAAACCGAGACATGGGTCAGTCCGGAGCCGCTAATTTCGTACACAGTATTCGATCCCTGGTCTGAAAATTACCTTGCACAGTCAAATGATGCGTTATCTGATCTGATCCGTGTCTGTTCTCCACTACACAAGTGTAGTTCCCACTCTCGTCACGTTGGAGTTCGGAAATTCTCAAAGACCCATCGACTTGCATGGCCATTTTCGCCGACGGTTTGACCAGCTGACCACCCCGTTGCTTCCACACAGTGGTTGGCTCGGGCTTTCCGACACTTTGGCAGGGTAGAGTGATGTCCTGCTTCCAAGGCACCACCGAGACCATACCGAAGGAGTATATCGCTGCTCGAACTGGAAGAAGAGGTTAAAATCGATCGGTGAAGGTTTAATTTCGCGCGGAATTCGTCGACGTTACCTTCTCCGGATGGTCCGAGTATTATGGAAGCGGTGTGGGCCCCTTCGCCAACGGAAGTAACAGCGGCGACAACGAACTCGTATTGGTTACGTTTGTGCAAATGTTCAGCCTCGTAGCTTGTGTTCTGAGGAGCCAATGTCCTACGGTACCATTTACCCTCGGGACCAACAGCTCTGTAATGAACATTGTACGATGTGATTATTCCGTTTGCTCTGAGCGGCGGTTGCCAAGAGACTATAATCGAGGTTGCTGAACTGGCAACTGCCTTAACTGCGGCAGGCATTTCGGGTAGATCTTCTTCCGTCAGACAGTAAAGCGGTGAAGATGCCACGCCGTCACCAGCCCTGGTGTAAGCCACAGCTTGGACCGAATAGTTTGTGTATTTCTCGAGCCCGTGCATCACCACCGTCAATGCCGTCGTTATCTTTGTCTCGGACTTGGCACTGGCCACAAAATTGTCCATGCTTTCCCATATCACTTTGTATCCCTTCAGAACACCGTTCAGACTCGAGTCCGGCGGTGGATCCCAGGATACCTGAAGAGACTGGGAAGACAATGCCGTGCATCTCACGTCCTGGGGTGGACTGCTCGGTACTGTGAACAGGGTTAAAGGTTTTGTCAAGGTTCGGTGATCCCCGAGGAGCTGGACATCGGTACTTACCGTCCTCCAAGGTGGACACTACCACTTCCGGTGTTATCGGTCCTGGACCAAGCGCGTTGTAGGCTTGTACGACGACGCTGTATCGCGTGTACTTCTTGAGATCAGTGAGCTGACATTGTCGACCAGGAATCGAGGTCCGCGCAAGTCCGAGAGCTACGTTAGCCGTCGATACTCTTCCCTCGACTGTTCGATAAGTGTATTGCTCCGCGGCAAATCTGCGCAGGGTCAAAGGGTTACTCCTTTCCGCACAGGGATGATAATACCGCACGGAAAGGGAACTTATCGACTGTGTGACTAAAGTCTATTTTATCCCCTGTAAATGCGAGACCTACCCTCCTGACTACGGTATCTTTTCGGTCAACCCCTTCGCGTTCGAGTTACCAACGCTCGGCTCACCGAATCGATTTTTAGTCGTTCGCGAATTTTATGCGGCGCGAGAAGAAGGCGAGAAAGTTAAATCATCACAGAATTAGCAACATCTCTCACGTATTACCTGTGCTCTTTGTAACCAACGTGATAACCGAGGATCTCTCCGTTCCACAAATCGTGATCTGGCGGATCCCAGAGGATTCGCAATTCCGTTGAACTGACAGCGTCCACTTTAAGATTCCTCGGTGGTCCACCGGGCGTCTCTCCGTCAGTGGTAACGTCGAGTATCTGCAAGGCAAACATTTCATAACGAAATTTCTCCCTCCATTTCGATAAACCAAGTCCGATTATTTTCCTCAAGTGAAATAAGTGACGTGTATAAACTGTATAGCTGAAGACTGTTTTTCATCTTCTCTCTCCTTCTCACTCTCTTCCACGGAGCTTTTAGTCTCGTTTAATGGATACACATAGGTATATGCGAGCAGCACTTTAGCATGCGTTACCTACATCGCTCGATTGACTCCGACCCAGTTCGTTCTCGGCAAAAAGACGAAACTGGTAGCTGACAGCAGGCCTCAAAGAGCTCAGATGTCCAAATGCCTGACTGCCGGGGACACTCGTGTGGAAAGTGTGGTCGTGCCAGACTTCTGTTCATCCAAAAATAGCAAGAATATGTAAATCGCGAGTTTTCAGGTCATCCAAAAATCCGGATCATCCGTCAAACTCACCAGCGTCAGTCTTATACTCGATTATGTACTGCGTTATCGGACTGTTTCCATCCTGGCTCGTAGTCCAGCCGAGCTTCACGTATCTACTACCTTTTTCGATCACGTGAAGATTCCTCGGGAAATCAGGAGGTTCTGAAATTTATTCGGAATTATTAATCTCATCCGTTCCTCTGATATCGACGATGGGGGTAAAAATGATTCGGCGGAGAGGAGTACCTTGTATATACAACTGCATGGTCATCTCATCGCGACCATAGGCGTTAGAAGCGATACAGAAATACAGACCACTGTCCTCTCTCGTTGTGCTGACCAGCCCTAAGACCCCGATTGCACCGTCGGTGGTGTTCAGTTCCTTGATCATGTAGCGATAATCAGAAACGGCTGGTTCCAAGGCGGAACCTGCTTTTCGCCAAGCGATCTTCAGGGGATGATCACCCTTCGCTTCGCAACGAAGAGCCGCGCTCGAGCCTAATCTCGCCGTCTGGTTGCGATGCTTTTCAAGGAAATGCGCTGGTGCTAAAATAAACGAAGAAGCGAATGAATGAATGAATGAATGAATGAATGAATGAATGAATGAATAGATTTGCTGCCACGAGGGCTAGCGGTGGTTCCAATAAAACTCGATACGAACCATTGACCGTCAAGTAAACGACCTTGCTGAGTCCAGCGCCGATTCCGTTTATAGCTTCGCAGAGGTAAAATCCCTCATGATTTTCCTGGACTCTACCAAAGACCAGTGAACCGTTCGAATGGATTCGCAAATCCTGTGCATGTTCGTGACTGGCTATGTCCCGATAGTTTCCAGGGCGTCTGCCCGTAGCTCTTCGCCATGTAACGGCAGGTTTTGGGAATCCATCGGCGTGACAATGCAATACCAAACGTGGCATGCCTTCCGGTGCGTGGACGTCTTGAGGTTCCATGACCCAGCGTGGTGGTACTGTTTTCGTGAAGAGGATATCGAGCGTTAAATGACGAACTTTTATTTCCAATAAATTAGAAACACTCGCCTACTTTTTGTACAGATAGTGCTCGAAAGGCTTTTGATGTCCCAGAGACGTCTGGGTTCTACTTGCGATAAAATTTGGAAAAAAAAACTGGCCGCTTCTTCGGTGCCAAAAAGTTTCTTCGGACCTTACAATCCTTGTCAGACGTCTCTCTTCGATCGCTTGTTCAAATTACTGCAGCGCGAATGGCGTATTACTAAAAACTTTTGAAAGCTTTTGATGGAACGTTTGAAAAGCAAGGAAAAAAATAGGAAAAAAAAAATAATAAGAACCAGGTGATTTTTGATTCCCGTAATTCTGTGGTTATTATATTCTTGAGCTTATTGAGGATACCGATGAATTAAAGACGACGTATCAGGACCGAGTGTCTCATATATATGGTGTTTGCAATAAATAACTGTGACAATATCAGTGCTGTGCAGACATTTCGACACCCAGAAACTGTGCTTTTATAAAATGTGGATAGTAAATCGTGGCGAAATAAGGAAGAAGACAGTGGCGATATGATCGAGAGACCATATCTGTGCAAGGTGAGGAGGAATATATATATAAAAATAAAGTAAAATAAGGAGAGATAAGAATAATGTATTTCGGTGCTGACTGTGTGCTGGTGCTTGAGTGAGCTTCATTTTATATTGGCTTCGTTTCGAATCCCATTTCTCGGGAGCTTTGAGAACGTGCGTCTATAAAAGGCGTTACGATCCGAAGCCGAGAAATAAGGCTCGAAAGGATTCACCGATAAAGGTATAAACAGTGACGAGGATATATATCGTCGTGATGTGAAATGAGGTGTGGGTGCATATATGTGCAATTTACTGTGAAGGATTGTATGCGATGTGCTTTGTGCGCTTTGGGCTTTGTGCGTTGAGCGGTGACAGCTGGATGGCTGGTGGCATTGCTTTGCTTTGCTTTGCTTTGCTTTGCGTTGCGTTGCGTTGCGTTGCGTTGCTGCGTTCTATGCGTGGGTGACTTCTATGTAGTCATGCTTTAAACAGACTGACGATATCAAGATACGCGACAAGTCTAACAAGTCTTTTAAATACATATAGAAGAACGAATGAGATTTGAAACGTATCGCATTTCGGAAGCTACTTTACCACTAACGACTAACTCGGCCGTCCAAGAGACCTCGGCGACGGAGTTGCGGGCGACGCATGTATAATTTCCTGTATGGGTAGCACTGACCCTTTCGATAACTATGGTACTGGAATGTGCGTCGATACTGGTCACTCTCAGTCCAGGAGATTGAATTCCTCTGGATGATCCAGAGGCTCCTAATGAGCCGAATATCGTACCACCCGTCGTACCGATTTGATCGCCATTTTTCAACCAGGTGATCGTGAACGGAGGGTCACCTTTTTCGATCATGCAGGTCACCTGGGTCCTTACACCCTCGGACAAGTCCTTGTTAAAACTAAAAGGAGCTATCCTAGGCGGAACTGTAACGCACAAGAACAGACACGAGGTTCTGATCACTTCTCATTCGAATCTCATTTATCGAAATCTCGAACAACGAACAATCATTCTCACAAAGTCTTCGACTCAAGTCGATTATATAGCAGACGCCTTTGGGGACCTGAAAATAATTCCCCCTCTCCCGTAGGTTCGTTTCGATAAAGTATTACAAGGGCGGTTCTCTCGAATACGTGCTGGCTGCTGCCAGGCTCTGTAAACTAGTTAGACAAGTAAGGATTTCAGCGCTGGCTTTGAGGCGAAAGAGAAACTTGATGCTAGACAGATTTCCTAAACAGCAATGCCAGAAGGGAAGACGTTGGCTCTATGATGTCTGGAGATAGAGTAGCTTTCGGCGATTACCTTTCGCCGTATTAATATCGTGTGATAAAACCTTGTGTAAAAGACTGTACGACTGTCTCACAGTGTATATTTTTTCAGGGTAGGTATGGGTATGCCGTATGTGTTTGTGTTTGTGTATGGATGACGCTACCTCCCCGGTCAGAGCGTCTCAATGATGATTTTGTTTGCGCGATAGAAAATCGAAGATAAGTGATCTCGAGAGCCTTTCGTCAAGTTTAGGGTTTCTTTTCGTCGAAAATCCACCCCTCGCAGTCTGAAGATCGCTTTGATACGAGTTGAGAAACTCTGCCCGGTAGGGTAGCTACCCGTGGGGTAGTGGAACAAAGGGAAAGCTGTTTGAGGGTAATTGAGAAAACGTAGAACCAGAGGGTGTCAGCCGAGTAACACCCAAAGAGCGGTGTAGTGGCGAGTCTGAAGTCTGGAGTCTGGAGCCTGGTTCTGGTTCTGGTTGTCGGCACAACACATGACGGGAAATTGACGAATGAATCTGCGCTTTTTCTTTATTTTCTAAATTCTTTCCTCTCTATACCAAGGATCACTTTATCCACTGGTCATAAAATGATCCTTGACTCCAGGCGATCGGGCCGTACCATGAACCAGCAATAATGCGGTGTGTGCAGCTTTCGAGGCGTCGTTGCTTGCGACGCACGTGTAGTTCCCATTGTGCGACGGAGACGCGCTTTGGATCCTCAGTGCAAGATCGTATTCCCCGATCTGATGTGTCATTGCTTCTCTCGCCATCAAACCATGCCCGTCCTTCAACCAGATGATCTTTATCGGCGCGTCACCCTCGCTGACGACACATGTTACGTGGACTCTCGCGCCGGCTTGGATATTGGCGGGAAAGCTAAACGGTTCGATTTTAGGAGGGACTGCAACGACACCAATACAAAAAGACTTCTAAACTTCTGAACGGTAAGAGAATCGGCCGGAATATTCCCAAAAAGCGTCCATCCCCTGCCAAAACAGAAAAAAAAAAAAAACAACAAAAAGAAAAGAAAAGAAAAGAAACGTTCCGCTGCTCCTTGGGTCCCTGAAAATGTTTAACGGGTCGGAAAATGAGCTCGTCAAAGGTTTCAGGGTCCTGCAGGATTCTTCTCAGGATTCTTCCTCTCCGCTCGACGAGCTGGCATCGAACTGTCGAACTAATTCATTAAGACGATTAAACAATCCTGGAAACAGAAGCTGGGCCGTTTAGTTCGGATTAAAAAGTCTTGAACGGACCTCTCTTCGGTTCTTCCAACCGTTTGGACAGTTAAAATTATCGTGCTTGACCATTGACTCACCTTTAACTTCGATGTGTACCGTTTGGGAGTCTGAATGACCCTGTTTGTTCCTGGCAGTGCATGTGTAGGCACCGCGATCGGTGCTGCTATCGACATTGTGCAAGACCAACGTCCCGTTGCCGGAAACTTCTTGACGTCGACTGGTGGGCAGTAGCTGACCGTCTATCGATAGGAGACGGAATTCTATGTGATTTTTACGATCGAATGGAGAAAAATGATCGTGCAGAGATTTTTATTTTTATTTTTTTTTATTTTCAAAGGAATTAGGGAACTCGACGAACCCTTTTCCCACGTGATACTGGCGATCGGAAAACCGGCGACTGGACATTTTATAATCGTTGTTTCGCCGGCGACAGCTGCGTAGTTACCCATGGGACGTACATGGGGTAATCCATAAATGTTGAGACGTGCCGAGTGATGAACCCTGGAGACACGATTCGAGGCTGAACATCTGTATTCACCACCGTCTTCGACTCGTACCGCGCTCACGTTTACGTGGGATATTACGTCCGCGTGAACCGTCACGTATTGCCCAATGACGAACCTATGCAAATGGTTTTTTTTTTTTTCCTCAGGAATGAATTAAATTCACTTCGACAAGGGGGAATCTTATTTCGAGAAGGAAATTAGGAGCGAACGAATGATGCGGACGTGTTTTCTAATCAATTATATTCCACGGAATCTAATCTCGTCACATCCCGATGTCTTCTTCGCACGAATTCCGGCGTCGCGGGACTAACGAAGTAAACTAGAAGAAAATTGGATTTCAATTTTCATATGACAGCAAACAACGCTAATCTCGTCTCTCTTGCTACCAGACGCCCTCCGTTCTCTTGGGACCTTATTTTACTCTATTTATATTTAAATCGTAACACGTTTGCCATCCAGGATGGAAGCTGGGCTTGAATAGTAGCTTGATTTCCCCTTTTCTAATACCCCATTATTTTTTTTATTTCTTTTCCTCTTTATACCTAGGTACGGATAAATTGCCTCCTTAGACGTCGGAGAATGCCTCGCTAATCCAACGGCTAGTCTATATTCACAGATGGAAGAGCCGGAGGATCGATCTGTCTCGCGAAAGGTTCGAAATTAAAAATTTATCGGTCATTTCTGAAGATTATCCGCTCCGATCCCCAGATTTGGAAACAATGCGCCTTTTTGTTAGAATCGAAGCTAGACACAGACTCGGCGATTTTATTCCCCATAGTTTCTATTCATTGTCTGGAGTTTCCCCGAGTCCTTAAGGTACGAGGAAACCCTTTGAACCCGAAGTTGATCAGCTTCTTAAAGTCAATTTCAATTCCAACGAGAATTATGCTTCTTATTGACGCAGTTAAGCGAAGATCCGAACTTGTCGTTGACTTTTGCAAAATTAAACCGGCTTCAGATTTGCGAATGAAACGGAGCTGAAATGTCTCCGGGTTTACGCGTCGAGCGTTAAATTTTTCTCTTACTTCGTTCGTAACGTCTTGTTTCTTGTTTTTATCGGCTGAAATATTCGCGTTGAATTCTTTCGCGAACTACGCGAATCAGCGCAGAATCTTGGAACGTGAATTTTATGCAAAGTGAAAAGTAATGAAAAACTTTCAAAGAGAAATCATACCCTGCAGCAAGAGAACTCTGAAAAGCGTCGGTTTATAAATCAAATAGCTGGAATATGGTTTTCTGATATAACTTACGTCTCGTTCTTTTTATTCTCTCCTCTTCGTTTTTACCACGAAATAAAATATGCCTATGGCTTTTTGATTCGGTGAAAAAAAAAAGGGGGAATAATAAGGGAAAAAATGAAGAAAATTGATGATGGTTAACGTAACTGATACGCCGCTGGCGAAAGGGTTGAGAAATTCTGCGTGGCAACCGTTTAATTAATCCGTACCTTTAATTAAAGAACTCGGCACAGTGTTACTGCAGGGGCAGACGATTCGTTAAATGACGAATTAAATTGCTGTCTCTCTTATTAAGACTAGGGACTGTGAAATGTCTCGAAATTATGCAAGCCGAGGGATGAATTCGACTTTGGTGCACCGGGGTTTATTATAAAATTGATACGCCGATGAAAGAGTAAAGGGAGGTTTAATTCCTGGGTATATTTAGCCCCGAAGCAATCCGCGCGCTAACCATTTCTCTAATCACAAATTTCCCCCCGTTTCATCCCCTCCGTATGTACGTCGGTTCGCATTCCCTTTGTCTTTACCTACCTATGAATATTTCATTTTCAAATTAACACCTGCTGTTCAAACACGTTTCTCCTCTGACCTTTACCCAACAGTCTTTCGTATTTCGGTTTAAAATGCTTTCCCTGTTTCACTCTCCCTCTTCCGACTCTTCATCCTCGCTCGTTGCTCGAGGAAAAATGACATCAAAAAAGGGCTGGGTTCGAGTTCCGAATTCTAAAAGTCTTCGAACGGTAAAAAATTCCGAATTTCAATACCACTGGCTCGAGATGCACTTTTTGGAAAACAAATTTCGAAATTCTATCAACTATTTATGACGTGGATAAAACGAGTTTCCATAAAGAGGCTCTCGATTGGAATGAATTCGAATTCCAAAAATTCGGAATTTCAACCCAGCCTGCGAAACTAGAACAAAAAGTGGAATCGCGCACAGGTCTTTGCCAAAATCGGAATATGATTTCGCAGGGGTAGGCAATGCCACGATTTTTTTGAAGCTAGGGGCGAACAGACCGACATAATCAAAGTGGGTCCCAGCCAATTTTCCGGAAACAACTCAATTTCTAGGGTCAGGAAATATAGCTGTAAAGCTCAAAGGTTTTGGGTGAAAAAAAAAAAAAAAAAATAAGAAAACAAAATCGCTAACCCGAAATCACTTCCTTTACTCTTGAGGGACGGGAAGATGTAGACGTCGCGTATACGCAGCAAGGGTCTTCGCTCCCTCTTGCGAAAAAAAAAAATGAAAATAAAAATGAAGATACCTATACGCTTTTTAGATCATCTCAGTGAACACCGCCAAGTGCCATAATTCAGGCGTAAAAATCGACGGTTTTTTTGACAACGCATATGCTGCGTCCACTCTGGTCCAGGGCCTATAAACGCGAGTTTTAAAACTGCTGACCGCAAAGTTCGCCTTTTTTATTCGAATTCTAGACTCTGGCTGATCTGTAAACTGCGATGTGTCTTCCTCGAGTTCTCATCCCAAAATCTATAGAATTATATCGAATAGTCCCTTTTTTTCTATAAAAGGGCAGTTCTACCACGATCGAGAATGAGGTTTCCCATTCGATTGGCTCGCGATTCGCGAAATCTTACCTGGTGTTAATAATTTTGGTATAACTTGACCGAAACGAGCTCGGGGTTTTTTTTTGGTTGGCTCGCTGATACCGAATCCGAGGTACGTATAAAATTCCGAATTCAAAATGGCGAATCGAATCTAAATATTTGAATTATTCAAGATGCTCAAGATATTAGTTGTATAAACGTACGGAAGTCGGATTTTCGGACCTCGGATTAAGAAAAGAAAGAAAAAGGAAAAAAAAAAAAAAAAAAACACCTCGAGTATACCGAGACAGACTTTCGCGCTACTTATTTTTGCCAATCGAATAAAATCGATCGATGAATCTCGCTGCCCTACCGGGAAATTAATTATTCAACGTAATTCTGTATATTTTCCCGGTGTGAGGTTGGTTGAAAAAATCGTTGATTTATTTTTCCAAACCCTGCCGTATACCCTATTAGCGGTTTTCTCTATTTTCCTACACTCGTTATACTTTCGCAGTTTATTATACCCACCGTACGTTATTTATTCCGTCGTATTGCGTAAACTTTTCCGCTTATATCGGTTTTTGGCTTTCGTTCAACGACTGCGATATAAATATAATCTATACTCGGGGGTTCGGGGGGTTAGAGGACCCCGGATACATTTTGCGAAAATGAAAAAAGAAAAAAAAAAAAAACACACACACATGCACACACGTCAGAATTTTTAATAGACGAATATATGTACCTAAATGTTCTAAAATCCATAAAAGTCGAAAAATTATCTCACCTGTCGTTTTGAGGAAGAGGAAAACCGTCCAGAGTCCACGTGAAATGAGGGGTTGGATTTCCTGCAGCGAT
This sequence comes from Tenthredo amoena, assembly GCA_963966615.1. Taxonomy (NCBI): domain Eukaryota; kingdom Metazoa; phylum Arthropoda; class Insecta; order Hymenoptera; family Tenthredinidae; genus Tenthredo; species Tenthredo amoena. The sequence continues at coordinate 704,709 of OZ016495.1, read as the reverse complement.
GCATTTCAACGATACCGAGGGTCCTGGCTGGATAGTCTGTTCGATAAACTTGTAAACCAGATGAGGCGCAGCATCTGTACGGAATCGATTACATATATATACATATACGATTTTATGGCTTCGAGGTATGAGAATGTCAGTAAAGAAAGTAAATAAAATAAAAATAAGTAAAGAATTTGTATCGAGTTTCTGGAGACTCTAGTCTTTGTATTTTCTTCATATATTTTTTTTTCTTCTTCTTCTTGTTCTTCTTTTTTCACCCAGTATCGAGTCACGGTGTTAAAAAGATCGGAAAAAGCTCAACTAGGTTTCACGTACGAGACGACAAGTGAGAAAAAGGGGTGTTTCTTCTCGTCCTTTTTCAGTCTCTGATTATCGCGATCCTCGAGGGTACGTCTCCTTCTCTCACGAGTCATCCTACAAGCTTTAATACTTCCCCAACCCCACAGCTGACGACACCAAAGGGAAAGAGGAAAGGGGTAAAAAACCCCGAGTGCATGTACACATCCTTCGAGCGAACTTCTAGTGTAACAGAATTACGCGATTCCTTAAAATCCGAAAAAAAAAAAGGAACGAATACGAGTCAGACGTATAGAGAGAAGAAGCCACAACCCCTTGTATCGTTTCCCTTCGAACGCGCGTTCCTCGGGCATTCGCGAATTCGAATGGGGTGAAAATCCCTTATTCGTTAGGGCCTCCGCCGGGACCATTTGATGTAACACGAGAGTATTATGCAGGAGTCGACGTTTAGGCGACATCCATGAGCTCAGGGGTTACGGGACGTGTGAAGGGAGCTATCGATCTGCGGTTTGACGCCTGAACTCTGGAGATGGGTAGATACACCCTGGCATGAAACGAAGCCAAAATTATACAAAACTAAATACGCCCTGGGTACATATAAACCTTTCTAGCTTCTCGTACCGGTACATCAACATTTTCGGAATAATCTATACCGCAAGAAACACAATGGCGAATGGGTCTGCCATGGTCTGAATGCCACCTCTTTGTTCCCGCAATTTTTCACCCCATAAATCACACTGCGTCAACCCCGACTGCACCTGCATTGGCTGGTGGAACCAACCCCTGTTTACACTGCGTCGATTATTGCCCTCGTTATTATTGTTATTAATTATTTCACGCGTTCAAACATACGTCGATTGATTGCTCTCAGTTTAACGATAATTAGCTACCCTCCCGTCTCTCCCAATCCGACGCTACAATTCTTTTTTTTTTTTCATCCAAATTGCAAACTTTTATCATATTTTTTGCACAAAGGTATTATACACCCTCAGCCTCTGCGTCTGCGAATCGCGGAAAAGGAAAGGAGAATAAAGGGTGATCAGTTCGAGCCTTTGACTGAGTGGGAGGACGATGCTTCCCAATCTATTAATACAGAGCCGGGGTATTGATCCTTGAAGATGCCTGGTCCTTGCGAATTAATATTCATTCGCGTCTGTTTAAACACAATCTGTCTCTACCGTTGTCCCTTATTCCTCACTATTCCCATATCCTGTCGTTGTTTGCTGTTCAGTGGTACTACGAAACCCCACGGACATACATATTCCGCCTCTCCTTCCTTCTGTCCGTATCTCGGGCGTGAATACAGCTTCTGATCTTATTCAATTCGAGGGAAAATTTTCATCGTTATATTTTTGGAAAAGTGGGTACCGGATGGTCGCTTTTAGTCTTACCTTACGCCGGGGGTGAAGTCATAACGAATTTATGCCGAAAGTTAAGCCACCCTTCTCACGCCTTGGCACTGACAGGATAGACCGAATCATGGGACAGGCATTATTATTTAATAAACCTTGGGCGAGTTTCGATCCCAGCGAGCTTTCCCCTCGTTAATCGTATTATTTCCTCGTTTTATATCAGATTTCTTATACCCATGGGGTAATTAATAGCCCGAACTAGACGAGGAGCTGATGGATAAAGGGAACATTCTGAACCGGGCGAGGTTCGGTGTGGGTGGAAGATATGCTCAGACGTGAGGCGAGTCCACAAAGTCCTTGGAAAACGGCCCTATTAACTTTCCACTTGAAACATCACGTAAAATGGTGCCGGAGCGAAAACTTTTCAACTACTTAAACCATTAAAGTCTGACGCTTCCGACCGCTCGCTCGCTCGCTTGCTTCGCAACTTAAACTTGAACTCAGACTTAAACTTGCCGAATTCTCAGCTCCTCGCGTTGTCCTACCTATGAAGTATAAACGATCTTCCCGTGTCTTCCCGTTTCTTCATATCTTCGGTCAGAACCCCGTATGGAACAGAATTCAATTCCTCGAAGCATAAAGTTTCACGTGCGATGTTATTAATAGAGCTGTTTAGCCTCCCAAATAGGATTGTCGGTCTTTAGAATTGATTGCCTTTTCGTTGGCAGTCGAGACGAGGGAATTCAGGTTTTAAATATGGCAGAGAGGCACGTTGGCGCTATTTGTCTGCTCTTTCGTTCTCTGCAGAGGCATGGCTTTTCCCGAAGGAAGTAACTTTCCCCTTTATACGAACCGCGACAAAGACAAATGGGATATATTTATTTAACGAAACTCCACGCTACTCCGCGCTAGTGTATCTCTAGTTCTCTATTCTCCTCCTACCACTACCGTTTTATGCTTTTCCGTTGTTAAAACGGTGTTCTTACCCGAGTCACTCCTTCGCCCTCAGACTTTTTCCGAACACCCTCCTACTACCGTTCAACGACGCTTAACGAACAAACTGTTCATTTCTCTTCCGAGACTACTTATTCTCCTTCCATCTACGACCTCAAACCACTGCAACCGAACGACTGGAGAGATACTCGGCGAGACACGCGAACCTTTAACGCCCGGGGTCTGACCCATCAAGAGAGGATGACTTAAAGGTCACGGTCAGAGATGGATGGGATCAGGTGAAAGGTTGGTTCCAGCGGAAGGCTTCGTTTCTCCAAACTGTTGCTCCCCTGCATACGTTACAAGTCTTATTCGTTCTTCCCTGCAAGCGTAATGCATGTTTAAAATATCAGGTGGAACGCGGTCTCGGGTTGAGTCCGCGAAATTGGATGGTTTAAACGGAGGAAAAGGGAGTACCGCGCTTTCATATCAGCCTGCAGGATCGTTACACCCTTGAAACGGTCCGTTGAGTAGGCCAACGAAGTCTGACAGGTTCCAGTAGGAGATCGCAAGGTATCCTCCCGGAAAATCAGACCCATTTCACCATCTCGGTTGGTAGGAAATCCCATTTTCTTTCTTACGGTAAACTGGAAACTCTTCAAATACGGAGGGAAGAATATCCTGCATTGAATTACCGTTCCTGAATCCGGTGTGTGGTTGTATAATTGTATGAATCCCGAGAGGAGAATGGGGAAGAGTTTCGGATCCTCTCGTTTCGTGATCTTTGAAGAACAAGACGACCGCTTCTTTGTTTAGTCTCAAGAACCTTTCGCCCAATGTTTCCGTAATTAATAATCTTGTTCCTTCATCCGCAACGCCGAATTTGATTTTAATGTCGTTCCGTCCCGCGTATTCCTCTCTCGAGGGTATACCGGCACGCTTTTGTACGTCAACTTTATGAAAAGGGCTCGAGGAAGAAATTCATATCTCGCTTGTACCGATTAAAGAGCTTAATTAACTTCTTCCTCTTCTTTTTATGTTTTTCTGTTTTTTTTCTTTCTTTCTTTGTTTTTGTTTTCACCAGGGTGAAAAGGAAGACCTCTAAGACACCCGCCCCTAGGCTTACGAACCGGACCATCATTTCTCCTCGTTAAATACAACCCCCGAATTTAATTACGCGGCTCCTAGGCTCGATTCGACTCACATCGCTTACTACCCCGTAAAAATTCACCCTGTTCCCGATACTTACCTCCCAAACGAAGCTCCGCGGTGGCCTGTACCATCTCATAATCGTTCTTGGCAAAGCACTGGTACATCCCACGATCGTCTCTGTTCACCGCCGCGATGTGTAAAGTGGATCCGCTGTGACCGACGACTCGGATTCTGCTCGATGACAGATCTCTGAGAGGAAGACCGTCCTTGGTCCAGGATATAACGGGCGTTGGTTGCCCGGTGACTACGCACTGGAATTCCGTGTCTTTGCCAAGATCGACCGTTATCTGCGTGACGAAAGGGCGAAGAGGCGATATTAACTCGACGGACTTTCACTTGTCCGTTAAAGTTGAGGAGGGATCAAGGAATCGGGATCAGAATCAGGAACAAAGCTCTCGAAAATCTCATCCTTACCTTACCTGACCTTGGGTCGCCTCAGCTATCGCCAAAGTTTCTATGGGGCTCGAACAACGAGATGCAAATTTCTAACCCTAAGCTTGTTACGAACACCCCTCTCCGGGGCAATCTCTTAACAAATGTTACTCTCGTCCTTGGACAACCACTTCCGATGAAACCACGGATCGACGATCAAGGATATGGGAGGAGTTCGCGTAAACACTGATCCCAACGAGTCTGGTCTAGTTTCGAATGAAATTGACTAACCTGTTGAGGGGTGAGATGGACTGACAAACTGCTGATGACAAACACCTCGAGTTCAACCCTCTCAGAACCGGCGGTGTTATTAGCGTGACATACGTAACGACCAGCGTCTTCCGTTCTGGCTGATTGAAGGACCAGGACACCGGCTCTGCCGTGAACACGTTCTGAATTTCCAACTACTTCGTTCCCGTTTCCCTTCTCGCGAAACCAGAGATAGTTGGGGGGTGGTATACCCTGGGAAATGCAAGACAGTACGGCCGTCTCTCCGGTTCGAACGGGAGCCGGGCTTACTCGTTCGTTGAATCTGGGTGGCACCGGGTTTCTGTGTTCTGAAACATAAAGGGGGTAATCGTCAGCCGAGGCTTTTCCGTCTTTACAGTTCGTCCCTGGTTCTGGAAGGGAAACTGTACCCCATTCCGAGTTCGCAAACTGACTGGCTCTGGTTCCACACCGTTTGAATGAAACGGACTAAATTGACCACGTCCCTTCGCTACGACTACCCGGTATATATTAAGCAATTACTCCCTCCCTTACACCCTGACACTGTGTCACACGGGCAGCCGGACCCGGGTTTTCCATGGCGAGTAATTTGCTGGGTTCCGAGGGGTCGCGGATGGTGTCATCCCGGTGCAACCCGCCCACCACCATTTACTCGAGTTACTTCAGCGGGTATGACCCTGTGAGTAAACATATGTATGTACAGGGTGTCGGCAAAAAAAGGATCTCACGAATGAAAAGAATTTATTGATTCGTTATCCTTTTCTTTTTAACGCCTGATACCAGGCGTGCGTGTCTGATTTCTTCTCTTTCTGGGTGATACAGATAGAAGGCGGTGTTCGTCCTTTCGCTAATTGCTCTTTGGAAATCCTAATGGACGTAAAGTGGTTTGCATAATGGCCTCGCGACTGCGCGTCTCCAGACGCGAACCTTCGGAGTGTTCCGTCCTTCCTTGTCTCGCGTTAACGCTCGCGATTAAGGGGCTTTCACACCTAGTCACTTTCCCGGTCTTCCCGACCTTCCTGGACTTTCCAGTCGTCCAAATATCCCTCGTACTTCTCGTTTAATTTAGAGATTCTCTCGCTTCTTGCGAGGGTCGCTCACCCGTTGAACGGTCCTCTCGGTAGCTAATTCAGAAAGTACTGATTCTCGGCTGTGAGGCAAAGATTTCCCGGGTTTCTTTCACCCCTGTTTCGCGAGAACCGATTCGCCGATCGTGGTTTCGGTCTTTAGAAACCGGAGTCTAGTTTCGCTCGCGATTTTCTCCGGGGGGATCAGGATCGAAGACATTCAAGCTTTCCGGGTCTCCTGACTGAAGAAACCCACCACAGTGCTCGCACGCGCGTTAATTGGCTTTGCTTAACGACGTAGTGTTCCCCGTTGACAGTGGCCAAAGATTCTCTCGACTAAAAGTCATGTGTTTCGGAGTAAAACCGCTTTGTTCATAAGCAGCTTTGAACTTGTTGGAGAAAAGCTGGCGAAACTGGGTACCGAGATAGTCGACAATATTTGCACCAACGAACGCGGACGGGTCAAAGTTTCACTTTGTTAGCTCGTTGCTTTTACCTACCGACCAAATGGAACGGAATACTTTTAGTTCAGCTCAGTTCATGCTCAACTATTTTCCATTACACGAGGAACAGAACTCGACAATTGTTTCCGGTTCCCTTCGGCGTTTCTCTATCGAAATATGGACCGAGCCCTTTTTTTTTTTTTTAACCATATGCCGCAGTAATTCTCTTATCGATGTGTTCCGAGGCAGGACAAACTTTTACACAGAGTGGTCAAAGCTCTGACCGTCGCGTCGGTCATCAGCAATCAGTAGATTGTTACGTCGCGTTGTTATCCTTTGATCAGTGCCAATCAAGCCTCGTTCACGTCACGGTACCTATACCGACGTAAATTGATCCGTTATGGAACATCGAGAGGAGGAAAAAATTCTGCACAGGGTGAAAAAAGGACTTTTAAAAATTCGCGAGCGATTCAAGTTGGGGGAAATCTCACCGACCGCGAAAGGCCGTGTTAAGACTCGAGGAGTTCGTTGTCTGAGCTCTTTCTTCCCAACCCTTTTCACGCCACTTTAGGCAGACATCGGTATGTCTTAATTAGGCTAAAACTAGAAGCATGTAAGCCGGCATTAACTAATGAGAATTGAAATTTAACGCCCTGTTAAAGATCGCGTGTAATCTCGAAAATGCACTCCTACCAGATTGCCGTGTGTACCGCTGTTGGAGTATCTAACAAAACTAAGGCGCGATGAGATTGCAAGTTGAACAACCACCGCAACTTGTACTCTCTAAGCTCGATCGAATGGAAACGCGTAATTTTATTTTTTTTTTATTTTTTCTTCTATTTTTCTTATTTGTTTTTCAAGGTGTTTGAAAAGCGGGAAATTGTGTGTTTTAACGTAAGAGAGAAGTTAGTGTAATACGCGACGTATGATATACGATAGCCGTGAGTCTTTGGGTATCACATGGTATGCCGGTAAAGCATATATTTCCTGGATTTGAAGTAAGAGAACTTTGGGCATAAAGTCTGCGGGCGCAATTTCGAGAAGTTAGAAGCCACCGGCACAAAGAGAATTTTTTCTTTAAGGAAGGATCCACAAGAGGCTTTACACGAGATTAACCTTTCGAGTGACTTGCAGATGGAAATTTTCTCCTTCTACGTCACTACGAGGACAGGGTGAACCGGAGTGTATACGTCGAATACAAAACCCCGACCTGAAATGGAATGAAATGGAATGAAATGGAATGGGATTCAACAATCCGAATTCATTTAGCCCTCTGCACCGCGAGGAGTACAGCGACTTTAATTATTCCCCGAGATTCGAACCACGGGCATTTCGTGATGAACAATTCGAAACCATTTTTTGTTCTCTCAATAGAAAACGAAAAGAGAGTCGCTATGAGTAGAGGAAAGTAAAACGGACAATTCTCAGTGTCGCGAATTTGATATTCGAAGGTTTTAAACGACCGCGAAGTAAATTTCTCACTCATCCTAGTTCGAACACCGTGAATGATTCTCGCACCCCCGCTACTTTATAATACGGCTGGACCACTCCCGCCCCCGTTTTCACGTATTATTGTAATTTAAGCTGATGATATATTGATCGCAGTCCTGGGCACACACACCGACATATATTCCCGGGCTTTGCATACATCGTCCGCTGGTTCCACACGGTCCAGTTTCAGCATCCGCCATTTGCGAAGTGTGTCACGTCATCAAACGGGAGAGAGGGAGAGAGGGAGAGAGAGAGAGAGAGAGAGAGAGGAAGAGAGGGAGGAAAAGAAAAAAAAAACAGGAGGAAAAAAGCATAGAAGGAAAAAAAGAAACACCGCAAGTCGAGTCCTCCTCACTCCTCCCTCAGGGTTCCGTTTTTATCACCGTATCAAAAAGACGCGTGAGGTTCCAGCGATCACGCTTTCTATATATGGAGTAATAAACTCACTCACTGCTCGTCCAATAACGGTAATCTTCGCGGGTTTTATTGATCTAAGATTCGAGCCGATATATAGCCAAACCCTCTCCGTTTCTGACCACGGTATCTATCGGTAGAAATCAGCTCGTACCTCCACCCCAGAACTTGTTTTGCGATTGAATAATCGAATCGCCGATTTTTAAGAGGATAAGCTTTTTTTTTTTTTCTTTCTTATTCTTCTGTATTTTTTTCTTCTTCCTCTGCTTCTTTTCCTCTTCTCCAGCTGTATCAGTGAAAAAGTTATCGCATCGCTAATGGATTGGCTGATAAATTACCCGTAGCCAAAAAACCCTCTCCCATACCCACTTTACTTACTGTCCTGTTCTACTTCTAATAAATGGATAAGCTATACCTCCGGCTCAAGATGCTGCGTGATCACTTCCTTTAAAACTCTATCTATCTCTTTCTCTCGCTCTCTCTCTCTCTCTCTCTAGACAGCAACAAGAAAAAACTTTCCTCTAAGATTCCTGTTTTTTTTTTTTTTCTTTTTTTCTTTTTTTTATCATTTTTTTTCTCTTCTTTTCTACCACTCTTCAAGAAGTAGAAGAAGAAGAAGAAGAAGAAGAAGCTGGAATTCTGTTTTTCATTCGGTCTAGAATTCTTACAGTATACCTACTCGCGGAAAACTATAACGCCCATTGTTTTTTGGCGAGAATCTTTGCCACTGACTGGTTCCTTTTATATGGACTGTATCTTCTAACCGGAACTCTTGACGCCATCCACCTCGAACAATGCCTTCTGTGTCTAGACGAGTGCATGCGATAAGGAGAAAATAAGTAAAAATGAGGACCAAGGATATCTAGACTGCACTTCGGGAAGTTCCCGTGCATTAGATGCCTTGAAACGCATCAGAATCCCATCCGTGTACTCCTTATGAAGTGAAACTGTATTACTGGCTTTACTTTTTCTCGAGCTGGATGTTAGAGTACCGTGAAATAACCGTCGTCCGTATTACGTACACACTTTACACTTTACACTCTAGTCTCCTCTCTCTCAGCTCTCTATCAGCTCTCCCTCTCTCTCTCTCTCTCTCTCTCTCTACATTGAAGTGGTTTTCGGGGGATGGCGTTTTTCTCAGCACGCTTTCAGGCTCTTATGTTAGACCATAGTCCTTCGGCGTGGCGCTCGGTGATGTTGGCGAGTGGTTTTTGCGATAGCGTTTTCCCTCGTCCCATTAGGAGGATTTTCTACTTTTAAAATACCCGCGGATAGAATTTTTTGCATCATTTACAGCCCGGGGTAAAAATACGCCGTGAATTATCATCCCGGTTAACGAATTCGACACATCGATACACGAGCATCGATCAAAGCTCGTTTCTGTTACTCGCTTACCGAAACCGTTCGTCAGACCCTGACTCAGGATCGGGAAGACAAATGGGCGGAATGACATGGAAGGTAGTTAATATTAATAGAAAGAATCCATTAAAGATGTGCCTCTACCCTAAATATATCACTTCGTAAAATCTCAACTGACTGGTCTGGTCTGCTCGGCGAAGTGATCCGGATGAATGAGCCGATAAAAAGAGAAATTGATGGCCCAGACTGAGCGGGGATCTCCACACATTATGCATGATTAAGAAACCAAAGGCGAGAAACTCTTCGCCGCCAAAGAAGTCCTTCGGAATTGGTGAAAAAAGGAACTGGAAGCATCGATTTCAATCCAGTTTCGATGCAATGAGGGTGAGCGTCTATACAATCGGCCTGGCCTACATTCGCCGTTCTTGATTGCAGAAGAGTTTAGTTTTTGGAATCCTTTTAATGGGATTTTGATAAAAGGAACCTCGCTTCATCCCGAGGCTCCAATTAAGCTTCTCTCTTCGGCACCTGCAACTAACGTAAGACGATGTCTTTGAACTAACACTGACGGGGACCCCGATACCCAGACTCTGGGCATCGATCGGTGCGATACACTTTTCAAACCTTGATTAAACACGAACCCGCCACGTTTGCAGACTCTGGTTCTATCTCTTCCTCTCCTCTTCTCGTCTCGTCTCTTCTCTTCTCTTTTCTTCTCTTCTCCTGCAGCAGCTGCAGTCTCGACTCTCATCAGGGGTAGTTTGGTTGGCTAAGATCCCAGACGATGGAAGTAGCACAGCATTGTTTCCTGCCATCTCCGCTTTCTTCTTCTTATTCTTCTTCTTCATCTTATTCTCATTCCGTCACGGCAGAATTTCACCCTTACATAAAGCCAAACCGCGTTCGGTACCTCCTAGCTCATTGTTAGAAGAAAAGCCAAACCCCATGGTACGACGATGATGGTTAGTCCCCTCGTTACTCCTTAGGTATAGAAAAATTCCTGTACGAAAATGGCGCGGAATCATATTCCTTCATCTCGATCCACGCGGACGGTGAACAACGATTTCTTTCACCGGATGTGAACGTGATTAAAAAACTTCCCCTCTTATCTATTCCTCGTTTAATTGAATTCTCAGAGTTTTTCCAACCGTCGACCCTGTTGGGATAATATCGAATGAAAGTTGCGTCTGGTATTCGCCGCCTAGGAACTCATCAGGAGTTTAGATTGGTTGAATGGTATCTGGTCTATGTGCAGTCAGTCCGTTGATGCATTCCGTTTCTCTGTTAGGTTTCAGACGGAAAGTAGTATAGCCGTGATCTTTCGTTAATTGGGAAAGTAAAATTGGACGGAATAAGGAACCCCGGTGCGTGACGAAGGGGTAGTTTGTGCGAAAGCAGACGGTCGACAGGAAAGGTTAACGCTTGCTCGAAACCGAGGCACGAGAACGCCTGAGGGAATGTGTAATCTCCACCTAGCGAGAACCCTGGACCGCAATAACGTTGGTCGATGCCTGAAGAAAATAAAAAAACAAAAAAAAAACGAAAAAATAAAAATAAACTGGAGGAAAACCGAACAACACGCGTGGGAAACGGCAAACACGACAACGGAGTGAACCCACCATGTGATAAGCGATTATTTATACCAACCAGACCTGGAATACGCGGACGCTCTCGTCATCCTTCTTTCACGCCCGTTCGTTCTTCGACCTTGTATGAAATATCGAATGAAAATTGAACTCGTAGAGAATTAAGAAGCTTCCCCGAGACCAGGATGCAATTTTAAGTAGAAGAACTCTTGCTCTTGTAACGTTGCAGGGCATTGTGACGATCGATCAACGTCATATCTTGCTTCTAGTTCTCCGAGACCACCCTGAGTTGTGATTTCTCGGAGATAGATAGACAGGAGGAAGCAGACTGCTCACTTAGAGAATTGAGCGTTTTCTTTTTCATCTTGGAAATGATTGATCGAACTTACGGAAAGCTCAGGTGAAATTCTCGCGAAAAATATGGGTCTGACTTTACCGCAGGTAGGGTAAATAAAAAAGAAATTGGAATATATCGGCGTAGCACAGCTGCGTAATTCCGGAAGAGTATAAACCGAGTATTTTCGACTTGGAATAAAATTTGGCTTTCGTTTTTTTTTTTATATATATATATATCTTTATTTTTCTCTTTTTATTCCAAGGGCGAGAGAGTGAGGCTTTAGTTTATGAGGCACATCCGTTAACTGATACACGCGCCCTGTCGAGCCAATGCTAGCTGGCACGATGGTCCTGGAAGGAAGGAGAGCCAGATCCTCTACAGCCGGGAGAAACACAGTCTGCCTCCATCAGTGCCTCGTTGTTTTCCCGGTGGTGTCATTTTTCTCTCCCTACACTTTCCCCATTATCCGGCTGTGCCTTTCCCACCTTCATTCGCCCCGAAGTTAGACTATCCGGTACCATCAGTACCGCTGCACCAACACCTCCGCAAAACTGAAGGAAGCCAGCCAGCTCTTAGCCACAGACTTCATCAACCCCACACCGATACTACGGGGTAGGGAATCGTCGGTTTCAGTCTACCCTCTTCAGGTCTGCCGAATGTCTCTGTTTACTCCTTTTCGCTCCTCATCGCCTCGCCGATAAGGAGAAGATACGCCGAAAAATGGAGAGGGAGGTTCGTTCCGATGGGAGAATCTGCGGTTTCATTGAAAATGAAACTCTCAGAAATCAGTTCTAATCAGTTCTAATATCCTTTCGACTCGTTTACCACCTCCCCGGTGAGTTTTCACGCGTCCTTTAACCCGGCACCCTGCACCCTTGCTTCCAGTTGAAAAGTGGAGGCGGGTTAGGTGCGAGTGCAGTTTATCGCACCGAGCAGAAGTTCTTCCAGGGAACCGTAAATCCCCGGATTCCTTTTCCTCTAATTAAAAAAACTCCCGGAGTGACACGACGGCGTTGGTACTCACCGGTTACTACCAGACGTGCATAGGACGAACTTTCGACCGTGTCTCCGGTCACATGGTGAACAGTCCGACATCTGTAACTGGAATGTGCATCGGCAGTGCTGACAGCGAATATCAGAAGCTCTCCGGTCGGCAGCATGTGGTATTTCCCATCTGTAATGATAAGAAGAAGGCGAAAGATCAGAGCGTTACTCATCGCCACTTCGGGGTACATTTTGGCTATTAAATTAAAAGATTCATGGTGTTTCTGGCTACTTTATTACTTCCCTCACGGCACCGAGCCCCGTGTCTGCTACCTAATCAACCGAGACTTCAGTATTTCATTCTTTCACGTATATTTCATGAAAGGAGAATAAAATGAAGAAGAGAAAGAGGAGGAGGAGGAGGACGAAGAAGAAGAAGAAGAAGAAGAAGCAATAGGAGGTCGGATAAGGGTTGGCATTACGGTGAGCATTCGACAGGTTTCACGCTTTGTCGACGTAGCAAGCTACAGGGATGAGACGTTACGGATAAAGGTAAAAGGGTGTAAGTCTCGTGGGACCGGGAGGGAAAGTTCTTCGAGAAGAAAATCTGCTCCAATATATACCTATACCTACGCGGGGAGGAAAGCCTAGCGCCAGCATTTAGGCAAGTTAGGGAAAGTCTGAATGAATCCGGAGAAGAAAAAGGAGGTAAAGAAGTAGAGGAAAAACACATCAAGATATCGAAAGTTTTCCGATACTTTTGACGTTTAATACGATAATGGAATTGATTCATCCTTCGAAACGTTCCAAGAAACTACTGTTTGAATTCCAGTTCACACGTTTTCAATCTAACCATAAGTTTCCCGTTGATACTTCGACCCCAACCCCATAACCGCGTCTGCACAGTTACATTTGCACGACCTGCACTCTGGTCCATCAATCATCTCGCTACTTCAACGTCTGAGCATCGAACTTTAACGGGGTAACGAAAATTCCTGCGAAACTTAACTACGAAGCGAGTTAAAAGCCGGAATTCGCCTCCGATTCAATGATATTAATATAGTTCAACGATAAAGAGAGAGAGAGAGAGAGAGAGAAAAAGGCGAAAAGATTGTTCGACCAGAACCGAGTTCGTATCAAAGTTCGTCAAAGTTTCAAGGCGTTAATTAAACTCTTATTGTTATAGCTGGTTGCATTCGAGAGAATAGTTGTTAAAGAAAGAGATAAGCGTTTCAGAGGGACAATTCTTCTTCCCAAGTTCCCAAGTTCCATTCTCCCTTCTTTCCATGTACGTTTCTCTCTCTTTATTTTAGAAAAACAATTTTCCGCTCGGTTTTATTATACCACGGCTATGAATCGGGTGCCCCGGACGTTTGTAGGAAAATCTACGGGTGATATACGAAATCCAATATGCCAATAATTTCTACACTTTTCTATCGATGGAAGCAGAGCCACCCAGCCAGCCAGCCACCCCGCTTCGCTTCGTACGGAGAAAAGGAACTAGGTATCGGACTTTAAAACCAATTTGTCAGGCTTCAGAAAAATCGCATGCACGAGTAATATCTCCAGTATATGCAGCAACCCATGACGTTTCGCATATTTATACCTACATATAATCAAATTTCTAATATCATAGCCGTGTGTATAGTAATGAATATAAGTTTTAGTTTTTTCCTTTTTTTTTTTTTTCTTTCTTTTTTTCATAATTTTTATTTCTTCTTTTATATAATTTCGGTGGTATGGAGAGATATGCCGAGGATTTTCCGCCGCGTATGAAACGCTTTAGAAATATTCAGCCCCGGTAATATTCGCGCCGGTATGTATATATGTATATGTATATACATACGTATTCTGGAACCCCATTTAACACGAGTTGGTAGAAAATATAAAAAGGGTTGCTTTCGTACACAGCTACACGTAGCTACGCGATGGTAGGGGTAGGAAAATGTTAGCGTGCTAAATTGCGCTTGGTTTTTAAATATTACAATTTTCAGATTGGATTTTTCTTTTATGGACAACCGCGTGTGAAAAGTCGGTAGAGGCTTTTAGGCGAGAGTTCAAATTGAGGTTCAATAAATCAAAACCTCAACATTATTCAGCATACGCCCGAACGGATTTTGTTTTCCGCAAAATACCCTTTTTTATTTTTATTTTTATTTTTTTTTTCATTCTTTCCCCGGTAATGACGCGTCCGAAAAAAAAACGTTATTACCCGACTCGAATTTCCGCTGCCTCCGTTCCGTTCCAAAAAAATAAAAATAAAAAATCAAAAAAAAAAAAATAAAAGAGAAACGAAAAAACGTAATAATTGGTATCGGCGATTCGTTAAACTCCGCAAAAGTTACAATCGATGATCAAAGACGTCGAATACTTGACAGGGTTGATTAGCTTTGTTCGTTAGATCCGATACCGTGTCGTTTTAGTTTCTGTATAAATTCAGAGTACAATTAAAACAACCAAGTTTCTCCTAATTAGCCCGATTACTACTGTTACCAGGCGGCTGCATAACCGAACCGAAATTTCAACGTTAAAGCGATTAATTTGCATTTCAAGCTCATTAAATTATCCAAAAAAAAAGAAAAAAAAATATATAAATTCCGGGTAAAAAGCGGCAGGAATTATCAAAAGCTTGACTAATTTCTCGCCCGACAAACCCTGTTAATTCGCTCCAAGCTTTCGCAGTGTAATGCACGTATGTATGTATACACGTTGTACAGGTGTGTACGTAACGTTGCGCGCGACAATGTTACCCCGTTTAAACTCCGTCAATATCTCTCTTCGGAGCGCGCATCTACGTACATACGTATACTCTTCGGTATAAACTGCCTCCATGGCATCTGCCTCTACGTTCTATTCAAAAACACCGACGTGCGGGTCAAATGTTTGTTAAACGTAGCCCTTCGACGTTACAGTCGTCGTCCTGACGCCGCTCACGTACGTAGGTACGTCAATGCACCGGCAAGCACACCCTTCCCAGTTTCCCGGTTCCCATTGATCCGTGTTATCGACTAAGGTCGATGCTGCACCGGCCAAACCTCAAATAGTATATTCCAATGTACACCGATGCGTTGGACCGGACCAAACCCGAAACCTGGGATAATAAAGGACCAAAGATCGCTAGCTATGACTATCAGGGTGCAAATTCGACTTCCATCTATCCCAAAGCACACGTTTGTAGCGCTTGAAGGCTCCTGGTTGTGCGCGAAAAGCTCATCGATCAAGGGTAGCCGCTGAACCATTCGACGGTGTTGGCTGAACCCGTTCCTCCCTCAAAAAGCGCCTTTTCTTGACCTCGAACAGCATATTCCGATCTAAGGATATCCGGTGGACTGGACCAAACGCGAAACGTTTGGCAATGAAGGACCAGAGATCGCCAGCGATGACTTTTTGAGAAAAAAAAAGAAGAAAATTTGACTTCCGTTTCTCGCAAAGCGGACATTCGTACTATTAGAAGAGCCGTCTCGGTGGTACTTTGAGATATAGCGTGTAAAAAGCTCATCGATCAAGTGTAGCCATTGAAGCATTGGACGGTGTCAGCTGAACGCGTCCTTCTCTTAAAAAGTACCTCTTCTTTAGTCATTGATATGAGAAAAAAGTCGACGCAGGGACTTCCGGTATGGATTTTCGACGTCGATTTTTCACCGAGTAGGTCTACGCGGCTTTTCGAATCTTTAGAGCGATTCGCGAATGCTTTAATTTCCACCGTCAGTCAAAGGAAGCGAGATGTACGGACGTGGGTAGGTATATGTTCCCAGGGAGGGAAACTGATAACAGATATTTACCGTGCTTGTTAGCAGAAGTGACTGTCCGGTGTTGATAATGACAATACAGTTGGGTCAACCGCGTCCAGTCGAATTTGGTACGCGTACGCTTACCAAACGTGTACTGGTCCCGGGATGAACAAGGCGAACTGCCGTGATAATGGTCGACATTTGAACACTGCGCTGAATTTGCATTGGGAGTTTAGTGCCCGATGTTTGGACAGATTCTGCCGGTCGTTACAGGCATGGGGTACCGATGTGTGGGTGTAGGTTCGATGCAGGATGGGTCGATCGAAACTTTGCGAACATTTGATGGGGTAGAGAGACAGTGACAAAGGAAGGAAAGAAGGAAGGAAGGAAGGAAGGAAGGAAAAGAGCGGAGAGGAAGGAATTTTTTTTATTTTTTTTTTTATTTTGCTTCACGGATAAAAAGTTTCGCTCCTGAAGAGAGTTTCGCACGGACATGGAAACGAGAGGCTGCAGTAGCATAAGAGAAGAACAAAACCGTTCGAGACTCTCCGCGCAACTCTTTTGTAACGTTTTCGAGATTAAAGGCTTTTCTCGATGTTTCTTCAGACGTTGGTTGATTTGAATGCCGTTCAGAGAAACGGAGAAGTATATTTCAAAAGGATTCCAGTTATCTGAAGGTAAATTTTCTAAACCCTCGACGAGCGCTTGTCAAACCACCACCTCTCGAAAAGGAAACTTTCTCTTTCCCTCCACCCCAGCTTCATCAATACTTACATATTCCTTTTTCACCTGGTATCGGATCACAGGACGCGATAATGAGGAGTCAAACTTTTGTGTCACACCCCTCGATCAGTCACTCACTCGCTCGCTCACTCTTCAGCTTGGAAAGATCGATTCAAACTTTCCAACTGCTTATCAACTCGAGCCGAAGGTTTTCCTCGCGGTTTTCTTCCACCCCGTCGCACGTCTCCTCGTGCAGTCGATTAAAAGTTCGTCGATACCGATCTTGGCCTTTGTGTGCCTGACAACAGGCACTTTCTAAATTTTTCCTCTCGTTTTACTCATTCGCGCGTAAATCTTGCCGAGGCTCACCTCCGAGGCTTTAATTACAACAGAGGCCGACGGAGACTCGTGAAAACAAGTAATCTTGTGCTACACTCCGTGAAATTTGTAGAAATGAGATACGGAATGCGAACAAAACACCAGAGGGAAACAGCTAGCTAGGGAGCAATAGTATTTCCAGACTCAACCTTACCTCCCTAGCATTAATACACGACGTTCAAGCTGGTAGTAACCAACGGGTAGGTACGACTCCTTTCCACCTTTCCACCTTTCCACCTTTCCACACTCTTGAACCGCGTAAGCTCGTCGTAACCCTACCACGTCGGATGAAACAAGTCTGTGGTGGTGCACCGCGCACTTGAATTCCCCTCTCAACCACTAATTAACTGCGATATTGACTCGAAACTGGTAGTCCAGCTCCATTCCCATTTCCATGCCGTTTCCACTCTCCGCCTACATTCGCGAGGCGGTAAACATCCTTTTGGTTTATGTAAACCGATGAAGGGGTGCCCGTGATGTGCTTATTCGAAAACCTCGAAGCCCGACGTATGTAGGTCCGTTCTTTTTTTCTTTTCTCTATACAAAGTTCACCCTGGACCGTAAAATCATATCCGTCCGACGTTAGAGCCAGCCATCACCGAACCGAACGGGGAGAACCTTATTCTCTTTAATGGTTCCAACTAAATTGCAGACTCAGGTGGTTCGGACGTACTAAACTAGGTCTTAATTGGTTCAAGAGACAGGTTGGAGGGTGTGTGCTCGTGGGATACCGTAGTTCCGACAATCTGTGCTCATCCTTTGGTGCTGAAGGGAGAACAAACAAGTTTGCGTGTACCTGGATCTAGGATGTGCTTCCAGGGAATGGCACCGGTCCACGATGAACCTAATAAATTTTTACTATCATTCCCCACTCGAGGAACCCGCGTTTCAGCATTTTCCAAGTTTTTAACGACGTTTTTTTTTCTTGCATCGCGGCGTTAAATATTCAACAATTTACCCTCGCGCACCTCACATATAACCATACCGCATCAAGATGGCGTCGTTAATCGATTCTGCCTCTCGCCTCGACGTATTGGAATGATACCGTTATCGCGAAACCCCTCTACCAACGCGGCTGTGTTATACCGGTCGAAATAACATCCGGCGAAATCTTATTCGGTATGGAAATTCTATCGTGGATACAAACCGTTCTTTGGCTCCGGATAGATGTTGAAGGCTGAGTCCTGGACCCACGAAGTAACCGCGACGTACTCCTTGACGAATGCCGGTATCTCGCATCTCAGGACTCCGGTGTTCCCGGCGAGGACGTAAGTGTCGCGTACTTGAACCTCGTATTTTTGTCGGACAACTGAAAATAGGGAGAAAAAGTATACGGTTATATTTTCGGATCGGATAAGGTATGAAGAAGTGGAAGACTCACCAGCCCGGACGCTGATCTCTCTGCCCAAGACTCTTCCGACGCTGTTCGACGCCTGGCATCTGTATACAGCCGAATGCACGTCATGGCGATAACTCTCGGCCCCGAAAGGTAGAAAGTACATTGATCCATTCCTGAGCATTTCACGTATGTTTGGAATTGGTAAAACCGGGGCACCGTCACCCATCAGCCAATCGACCCGTGGAGCTGGACTACCATGTGCCGCACAATGCATCATCGCACCACTGTCGTTTGCAAATTCTACGGTTGATCGTGGCTCGGCGACTAAGACCGGTCCTTGACTGTCCAGTACCACACCTCGTCCTGAAACAAATCGACTCCATATATCTAAAACTAATGCAATTGGGTCGAGCCGTGCACCGGCGTAATTATCCATCATTTTGAAGTCAACGGTCGATTCGATATCGCAGATTTATGGGCTGGACGGTGCGATCCAGTTTACCCAACGGATTATACTATATGTTACATAAATTTACCGGATTGACGTCGATGCGAATTACTATCGGAAATCTGATGCGTGGATTAATTATGATCGTGGTTTACGGACGGATTAGCACAACTTCCCTGTCGTTCCATCCTCGATTCTTATCCGCGATACGTGTACCTCGCGCATGTGTGTGTGTGTGTGTGTTTCGCCTTTATCTAAACGCCAGAGACACTTCGCTCTTCGCCTAACAACGAACCGATGTGGAAGAGGAAAACATACTTTGCGATCTGATCCTCTTCTTTGTTATCATCTTGTTCAAAGTGTCTCCGGCACGATTCCACCCGCTGTTTTTCCACCGTCCGGGTCCTTACGAGCAGGACTCCTTTGACTGATCCTTAACCGAAATATCAAAACGCGCCTCATCTCCTCGCTACTTTTCCTTTCCCTTTTCCTCATCTTTATCTCGTACCAGTACCTCTTCAGCCGGATGGTTATACTCACTGTTTTTAAAGGACGAATCGATCAAAGGCGCGATGACAATGCGATATCGTTACTGATTACGAAGGATCGAAGCATCAGGATCCTTTGACGCCGAAAGCATCTGCTTTGTATACGTTGTTAAATTCCGTAGCGATCGATGGGATAAGACGAAACGAAGACCCTGTAAACCGTACGCATCTATTTCCACGATGTACGAAATATATATGGATCGAAAAAGCTGCCTTTCCTCGTCATCTTTTCATCTGGAACATTTCCTCGTTCAGTAATCTGTGCAGGAAATCACTCGACTCGGTCTTTCATTCATACGGATCCTAATTAGCCGGTATATATAACACCCAGCGTCCTATATGCGTCTGGAGTGTGCGTATTTCTCCCAGCTCTCCGTAAATCGATCGTATTTTGGAATCATTCGTCGAGGGGGAGGGGGGGGGGGAATCCCTGGATCGTGAATCATACGATGATGAAAAATTCGTACCCTCTACGAATCTAGGTGTACCACACGCATGTGGGTGTATATTTATATACGTATACGAGGACGTGTATGTACGCGTGATTGCATAAAGCGTTTGCAGACCTAGAGGTCCGATTGTGTTCCATGTACCCTTCGTGGTCTACAACCATATATCGTCTCTGGTCCAGGGTGTTCTGTATTCAAGCACTGAGCAGTGATTAATTACAGAGCCAGGTTCTACTATGCCATGCCGTGGCACGGACAGCATCAACATCAGACCAACACTCAGATATATTGGATTAGCGAGCTTATGGTAAAGCCCGGGTTGTACGCTCGGTGTACCTTGCGACACGTTTCAGCTGGGTTACCTCCCACCCGTTTAAATATGCTACCCGTTCGTTGTTACTGGCGGAAACTGGCCAAATTTAACACTCTTATTCACACAGAGAAAAGGAAAATGAAAAATGAAGAATGAAAAAAAAACAAATAAATTTAAAAAATCTACATAATGGTTGAATTTTCTCGTTTTTTTTTCTCTCTCTGGTTTAATTCGCTCCGATTTATCTTATCGGTGCAAACAATTTGCAATTTTTCACGTTATGGATGAAACAAGAGGAACCCCCAAACCCTCCGATACCGATACTAATTATCCTCCCTTTCCATAAGGAACCCAATTAAAATATACTCGCTCTCCAATCTTGCTCTACCAACACAGAGCAGTTTGTCTCCCTCTGCTGCAATACCAACCCCCTGTTCACGGATTTGCCGCAAATTGTTCTCTGCCCTGGATCATTGTCCATAAAATGCATTATTTTTTTTCTTTTTTTTTTCCCCTTTTTGTTTGTTTTCTCTTTCTCTTTTTCCTTTTTTCTTTTCCTTTTTTCGCTCCTCCACACGTTGTATAGGCTGGCAGAACCCACCCTACCCATATCCGCACACCGATGGTTCGAAGTCATTTGTTCCGCTTCGAATGGAAACTCACCGCTGTTTCAATCCCCGATGTACTACATCGCACCATGATGGAGCTGGGCCGATCAGTACCTACCTATTACCAGGGTGGTTTGAAAATCGGTGATTTTCATTCCTCAGTGCAGTTTCACCGATTTCCGAATTCCCTCACCTCGAATCTACGGATCGAGGCTCGTTCTGATGGCATTGACACAAGGGCTGAAGGTTCTGTCTACGGATCAAGGATCGTATATTCCTGACTCTCTCTCTCTCTCTCTCTCTCTCTCTCTCTCTCGATGATAGAATACCAAGGCATGATCTTGTTTAGGAAAACAAGCTAGTCTATTTGTGATTGTCTGAAAATGTCGGAAGGGAGATTGGATGACTGTGATCCCTTAGTTCTCGAGCTCTGAGACCGGCACGTGGAATTGATGGAATAAGGAGGGAGTAGAGAGACGTAGAGAGGAGAGAGAGAGAGAGAGATAAAAGGAGGGCCATGGAATTCCTTGGAGAGTTAATCCCTGGAGCCAGACTGTGACTGGCAATTCCAGCCATCTTCTCTTCTCGCTTTCTCCATCTCCATATTCTCCGGTGTGGCGCGTTGATCGATTCGTCGATTCGTAATATCACGAAACTCGCCGTAAATGGATTGTAATGTTCGTGGAATTCAGCCTTTTCCCCGTCCGCTTTCCGCGATTCCTAGATGCTCACCGACTGGCAATCAGCCTCAACTTCATGCAAGACTGAAGTCTGAACGCCCGAACTTCCAAGGGTCCCGCAGTCTACCGATTCGGTTAAGGAAATTCACCATTTCCTCGATCACCCAGAGATAAATCCACGATTTCATCCTCAGAGAGGTGTAATCAATGACACGCACCCGTAACCCACTGCAATTCCTTAACGAGGGCTCAAACATTATCAGCCCGTCATATTCCTCGATCATTAATCGACTCCGACGACAATCCCGTCGTCAGTTCACTAAACAGTTTCCCATTACCTGTCCCGATACCTCGACAGGAATTGATCCCGATCCAGTGCACGTAGCGGTTGAAATCCTCCTGGTAATTCGACGATTTCCATCCCTGGTGGTCCCCTCATCCTCCTCGTCCTATACATCTCAATTCATAGTTGGTAAGAGGCACCGAGCCAGCCAACAACCCGTTTCACGCTAATCGAAATTTACGGGTACTTTCCGAGCGACTTGCTTGCGGGTTTCATGTCACCTCTATATCTCTATCCATTCCCCGTTCTCCCTCTATCTTTTACGGCTATTAACTCGCCGATGGAAAGTCGTGACGACTCACGTAAACAGGCGAAAGAGACCCGCGAGACGATAAGGGGGTGGACTGCACCTGATATCTACCTCGAGCACGTATTTGCCTGTTCTAGGGGTGAAAGCACCCTGGTTCTCTTCCACGTGCCCGAAGGGTATATGAGAATAGCGGCGAGGCTTGTGTGTTGCCAACTTTTGTGCCAAATTCAACTGCCTGCAGTTATTTAAAATGAAAAAGGAAAAAAAAAAAATGGGGAACGAAGAAATCCCCTCTTGTTCCATAGCCAAGAACATTATCCTGTAGGAATACCCGCGCGGGTACTATATCCAAATTTTGTCAGAGAGCATCGCGGAGAACCCGAAACTCTGCCTTTCAACGTAATACTCGATCCAGCCATTCGGTCTTTGCGGACGTGGAATTCTCCTGACCCGGACTGTCTCGCGGTTATGGAAAAATTTCCCATCAAGATTCCGAGGATTAATGCATATGCAATACCCTGCAGGATGATTCGCGATCCTACAGTCTGTGTTTGTTATTCAAAACTATCGGAATTTCACCAGAATATACCGACCACTGTCTAGACTCGAGAGTACTCGATACTCACGCTGTTCCAGTGCAATGGCGATACTCAAATTTCACCTTTCACAGCACACCTCGCAATTTTGCAACGATACCATGGAACCGGGTTAAAGTTTGGAAGATCAAAATTCCCAGAGTACCAAAGTATGAGCCAAAGAGTGTTTTCCGAGTCACGCAATGTCTGGACATCGGTCCGCGACAGTCATTAACGAATAATGAAGACCGGGGAGAATTTTATTGCGTGAATTTCTTCACGTCGACACGTGAAATGTAAAGAACACATGTCAAGTAGAAACAGCATTCGTACTTGTTACACGGTGAATTAATATAATACCGTTGGCTGGTTGGGAGAGGCATAGAGGCATGACAGGATGCTCCAGCGCAACAATACAATAGAATATCGATCAGGGAAGGAAGAGGAGATAGTCGTGGTGGCTAGGGGTTTAGTGGATGTGAAGGGGTGACGAACGAACGTGAACGAAGAGGTGTATACGTCGAGGCCAGGGTTGGGTTTGCCAACGAGTAAGAGAGGGATGGAAACAGGGTTTAGAGGGTGAGAAGAGGTTCAGGGATAGCCTCGAGGGACATCTTGGATTAACTACTCTCTCATCAGCACTCACTGTTGTCATCCTTGATTGGCTGATATAACCTCGAAGCTCTCTTCAAACCGGCAATATCCACGAACGAAACCCTCTAACCCTGGTTTATTTATTACGTCGGAATATAAGGCGGCTCTCCCGCCCCTCGGATATCTTCGATATCTTCTTCAACCTCCTCGTCCCTCGATCCACTGTCAAATCCTGACAAGGATATCAGGATTTTTCGATCTCCCCTGACTTCAAATCGTTAAATATAATTGAATCATCCCAAATCCCAACCGAATTACTCCGCGGTACTAGAGGGGATGAAGACTCTCGGCAATTACCTAATAAAAAACCGAGACCGATCCAGTCCCATGAATGATCCGACTTACATCCAGGTGATGGAAGGAACGCCGAATGCTGGACAGGTATCTCGTCTCATTTCTGGGGGTTGGGGGATGGGGGATGGGGGGTAGAAAGAAATGGAAGGGAATCGAGAAAACAGTGAAATAATTCATCGGCGTCGATCGAATAATATATCCCGAAACGTTTCCGGTTCTTCTTCGATTGGCTCGGAAGGGTTTCTCCGGCAAATCGAGCCTCCCATTGCGGGTAATGTCCCCCGAGGCAATATCCTGCCGGATAAGTTTTCCGAGGATGAGGCATGCCGTGGCGGACGTAATTAAATGGGTTGTGTTCGATACGTGACAGTCCTATTCCTGAAGTGGTTCTACCCGCTAGCTAGGCCAGAGTCTCGGATTTAGTTGTCCGCCAATATCGAATCTCGGCGAAGCTTCTAGGACCGGCGATTGTGCCCTACGATAGCCGGTTATCGGTACGGCTTTACGCGATAGTCCTGTTTCCGATTAATTAGTTTGTCCAGATTAACAGACTCCCTTAGGGGCTTCTCTCTCCTCTCCACCACGTTACGTCTATACAGCCTCAATCTCTCATATCGACCAGAGTGCCTCGACACTGGACGACACACTCGGGGTGCCCCATTCGCATCGGCGCATAATTAAACAGTTTTCAAAGAACATTTTTCCGCCTACATAGGTATACGTCTCTCAGCGAACACCGTCCGCTTTGAAACTTTCCACTCCATCCGGATACGATGGAAATTTTAATACACGGATCATCCCTTCGGTCAGAAATCGACGAGTTTCGTTTTTTCCTTTTTTTCCTTCAAAATTCTACCTACACAAAGATCAACTTTGAATATTCGGAACAAGGTATACAACGTGGAATAAGTAGATTCCGAGCTCGAGCTCACAACGGAGCTCGCTGGAATCGCGTTAGTCCAGTGGACAGCGATTGTGATCACGCAAGCGGAATACGCACTCTCGCATACGCGTCTGATCCGCGGAGCGAATAGGGGATGAAGAGAGCGCGGATCTCACGCTCGTCAAGAACCGATACACGTACGGTAGATTCCGCGAGATCTTTACCCTCTCCGTCATAATTTACCACCCGTTAAAATTCGCTGATCGAATAATTCGCGCGTTAACGAAACGTCAGGAGTTATCCGATCCCGGCTCGGGATTAAACCCGGTATCAAATGATCCGAGTAAATTATTGACACGGGTAGCTTTGAACCAAAGCAACCGGATAAAACTCGGTTCCTGAATGGACCATGTCCCCTCCTGCGTCCGTGGAGAGTTGATACTGCGAACGATGGTGAAACATCATTTTCCGATCGGTAATCCACATCGGAGAACATTTCTTTGTCTCACGAAGGACCCCCGGGACTTCTGGGACTCCTGCGAATCGTGTGGTTCGGTCGATCGTCGACGGTATGAATTTTGGAAACGGTATTTAGAAACGTTTCATCATTTCGTATCGCCAGACTACACGTGGATGGGTGGCAGCCCTCTGTCCTCGTATTCTAACCAGATTCAACCCTATTACGGACAATAGGACCTTCGCGGGACTCCCATCCACTTCACTCTCCAGTCTCGAACCTTCCCTCGGGCTAGAGCTACGGGTCCAGGATCCGCTAACAGAATTAATATTGATTGAACCAAGTCACGTCGCTGAAGCTTGCTTGAATATCGCCAAAGGTGTCGGCGCGGCGGAGGTTTCGCCAAAGCATAGAGAGGCCAACGTTCGTCCTGGGTTTCATTTTGGCAAATGATTCGCTAGCTGCGAGAGACGGATTGTGTTTATCGAATGGGATTCTGATTGCAAGGTGGAATCCCGTGAATCTTCTTGAATATTAATAAACGTCGATGTTAAAATTTCTTCCGATGTGTAAGAACAGGATATAATGAGAGTTGGATTTGAATTGTTAAATCGATGCGGTATAAGGTTGTGTCGAAGTATCCTTAAGCTTCGGAATCCTCGTAGGTATTGCATCGGCGATGTTTTCACGCCCAATTAAACCGGAGGAAACAGGAATCCTGCAGGCTACGAACCATTTCTCTTTCTCCAGCTTCCGTCACCGAGGCTCAGTGCCCTGTACCTACCTACCTTGGAATTTCCATTCCTGGCCAGGACGAATTTATCCCTCCGAACCTATTTCAATTCTGAAGGACCCATTTCACTGTAATTACGCTTTTTGAGGATGATCGCCCGAATTTTCGAGCTGTTGAAAATTCTGAACGATATTAAATTCCCGTCCCTCTATATCACTGTAAATGGGAATTTAAATTATACATAGATATATATATATATATTTGTATTTATACCTATATACATATATAATAGATATTATGGATTACGGGGTGTGCCGAAGGTACAATACAGCGCGGTATTCGGAATAAATGCAAATTCTTTCATGCTAGAAAAAGGATAAAAAATGGGAGAAAGGGGAAAAGAAAAAGGAACTTGATGACTGAAATTTCACAATGCCCAACGTTACACAATTGACTTTCAGCTTGTTAATTATCGATTTCTTTCATGAAAGCCTTTTCTATGCGAGAACCCCTTCTCTCTTTCTCTCCTTCTCTCTTTCTCTCTCGAGACGCCATCAGGGAACAATAGATTGGGCTTAGCTGCGGCATGGAGCATTTCAGTGTTCCCCAGGATTTTCAATCCGGCAGAAAAAGTGTTGACAAACCTTCTAGGCCAACTCTAGCCGAGTATACTTCGTCCTCGGACAGAATTTTAGTGAATATTTATCTCACATGGTTACAAGAAATACGGATATGAATATCCCTCGGGGTACTCCTACGACTCGATTCCCACGGGATTAAATCTAACGACCTCTTTATTCCAGGTGTATATGGATAATAATTGTCGTTCGTCATTATTACAGTTTTCAAGTTAATTTTCAAACTATAATCCGATCGCGGGCTCGTTTCCTTTGAGAAAGTTACAAGGGTTGTAAATGAAAACGGGGCTAATCAACAACAATATGCAAAATTCTGCCCGGGAACAGGGATAGGCGATATATGCAAATGGAAGTTATGCAGAATGTATTCTAATTATTATCTAATTAGTTCGTGACGGTGACGTATAACTACAGCTGAATAATGCCGAACCACAGACGAGCTTCGAGACCCGAAACTTCTTTTCCGATAAATTCCGTTTTCAAGTCGATTTTTCATTACGAAATTAGGAATAAGAAAAGAAAAAGGGCGAGTCGCGAGTCTTCGAGGGTGAAAAAAGCTCCTTTAACGTCTGAAATAATCTTGAAGATTTTTTTCGTGTGAAGTATAAACTTCGTAGGATAATGAAGAGGAGGAGAAGCTAGGGAAGAGGGTGGATCTTCCAACGTCTGTCTGAATTTCTGAAGGGACGAGCTTCCCGCCGCGCCGTGGCAGGTATCGCCGTGCTTGAGAAACCGGGTGGTAAACTTTTCTACGTTATAGGGAATACAGAGTCCGTAATAACTTATGCAAATGTAATCCCTCGGAGCACAGATAATTCCTGTTTTGGCTCCGAAAGGGTTTCAAGAAAGTTTAGCCAGCTCAAGCGAGCTAGCGAGACCTTCTCCTCTTCGCATCTCTTTGCTTCGCCTCGCGATCTAACGCCTCCGTTTCATTTCTCGAGCGAATTTACCCCTCTGTGTCTCAGCATCCCTCTCGTAACTCTCCAGCTCTTAATTTCCGTGAAGGTAATCGAATAGTCGCCAACAGACTCGAACGTTAAAGCGCTCATTAAGCCCCATCAGCTAGTCTCAACAAATTGCTAAGGACGTAGACTGGGAAGGCCGCTGAAACATCTTCGAAAGCTGTGAAAAAACCAATTCTATACGCGGCGAAACCAGAGAGCGAAATTTTTCGAAATAATCATTCGCACCCTCGTCGTTGACAAATAATTTATATCTATCGTAATTAATTGAAAAATTTTCGTGAATTAATAAACGAGCGATAATTCACCGTTATTCCGTTGATATACGGAATATTATTATTGCATGACCGATGCGAGGCGTGAGTCGAAAATAAATTTTCGATGTGGCGCGTTTGTAGAAATAAGTTTTCGAATTGGAAGTAATATTTTATTCCTTTTCCTTCTTTCATTTTTCTTTTTTCTTTTTTTTCCCTTACTTCCCGTTTTTTTTTTTTTTTGTTTTTTTGTTTTTTTTTTTCTCCGCGAAACACAAGCGCGAACCTGAACGTCACAGGACTCTGCGAGCTCGGTGGGTAAACTTTTGATCTTTTTACACGCGTCCAGGGGTCTCCTGAACCCCGCCTAGCGACTGTGCGCATTAAAAACCCTTAATTAGGAACTGCAGTCGAAAAAAAAAAAAAAAAAATAGAGGATTTTTACTCGTTAGGTGACTGGTGGAGGAGCCAGAACCTGGGAACAGGTGACTATAAGCATTTGCGTTCAATGGCTTTACCGGATTCTCGACATACTACCTACCCTACCCTACCCTACCCTACCCTACATACACACGGAGTTTGTTAACTGTTTGAAACGAACCGTCGTTTTCATCGATTTGCCAGAATCCCTGACATCAGTGTAAATACGTACTGTATGTATGTATGTATGTACGTACATATACATACGCTTCAGGGATGAGAGTTCGGTCGTTTATTCATCAGTTTATTTTTAAATAAATTTTGTAATTTTAAATTTCCGCTTGAATTCACCTTTTTCGATCCATTTTTTTTCTTCCTTTTTTATTATTTTTTTTTTTTTTTTTTTATTACGAGCAACCTCAAAGTAAACCCCCCCCCCCCCCCCCCAGACACACGCGCGTTTACTCGATTGAAATAAGCGAAAGAAGTTTTCCCGAACTTCATGCTCAACCGACGCGACGACAACTAATTAAAGCTCTTTGAAATAAACCCGTGTTCAATTTCGTTTCATCCTTTTTCTCTTGTCGTGAAATTTTCAGATTTTGATGAAAACAAAAAACAATAAACAAAAAACAAACCCCCTCAAAAAAAAAATATTAGTAATAAAAAACACACGCAATCGCGGTATAATAATGTCAATAACACTAGCGGCAGAGATACATACTATGTATGTATAGAGGGAGTCGGATGATTAGTTTCCTTTTTTTTCATTTTTTTTTTTTTTTTTTCTACATTTTCTTTTTTTTCTGTTTTTTTTTTCATTTCAACCCCTTTCCGAACGTCCGAAATTTCCATGACGCGTTCCTCCGCCGCAGAGTTTTAATTACAAAGGGTGGAAAATTAACGTCGCTTTCGTTAAAATGGAATTGCAATTTCCTGATCACCAGACCAGTGGCAGCTGCCATATGCTAGCCTGGACACGGTTGTCCACCACTATATGTCTCGTGTCCACTCGGAATAACCAACATTAGGCAATAATTGTGAGTAAATGAAGTTCGCCTCCATGCACCTACCACCGGCTATAATTGTTAGTAAAACTACATTCTTCCTTTTTAATTACCTTTCCAATCGACGAGGCGAAAATTTTCATACGATTTTTATTTATTTTTTTTTTGCCTGAGATATGAACGTTTTGGGAAAAAAGCAAAAAAGTATCGAAACGGGGTGCAAAGAGTTGGAGCGATAAATTGGCGAACATCCTCTTTAAAGGCGGAGACAGAGGTTGAAAGTTTCGTTGGAAAGGACGGGACGGGATGTTCCCGGTCCTTTGAACGACTAGGAACATCGCGTCGCGTCGAGACGAGACGAAAAGGTGGTCGTGGGTGAAATAAGCCATCTGGCAAAGAGGCGGGAAACAGCCGGTAATCAAATAGTACCGGGGGGGTGCCTTTTAACCGGTCCTCCTTTTCCGTTTTCTAGCGTCTTTTTCACCCCTCCGAGGTCCTTCGCACGTTCACGGGGTCTGGAATACCTTAATCCTTAACCATCGCGTCGGAGCCGAGCCCCATTCCGGTTCTCCATTATTCAAGGTTCCTTCTTCTTCTTCTTCTTCTTCTTCTCCTTCTTTCTTTTTTTCATGCGGTGACTTTATGACTTCTAAATTTACTCCGGAGCGAAAATTTTTAACGCGGTCAATCCGCGGTTCAGATTCCTTATTACCGTACCTACCCCGTGATGATGACATCGATTTAGCGACAGACTCACTCTCCCTCTTTCTTCTCTTCGCTATGACCTTAAAGGATACGGTATACCGTCTAAGAAAATCGTCGACGAGGGAGAAGCGAATGTGAGTTGAGAGTTTGAGGCGGTAGAGCGAAAATCCCTCTCATGGAGCGTCAAACAGAAGCGACCGAGCGTTAAATCGCTTCTACCTTTTCAGTAGTGTACTTCTGATGGGAAGCTGTTGGGACTTTCCCTCATCTTGGATTCTAAACAGACGATGCGGACAACCCGAATCCCTTGAAACGCGGGTCTTATATACTAGTTGTGTATAAAAGCTCTTTCGTTTCGATAGAAAATTGCCAATTAAGATCTTCTTCATCAACAGCTTCCGGGTTCTATTAAATCCGGGTTAACTTCGTGGAGAAATTTCTCTAGCAATTTCTACCTCGTTAAAGAACAGAGGTTGAGAATGAGGACGGATAAAGAGGAGCGATAAGTTGAGGTACTCGCAATGACATTAAGAATAGAAGAGGAAGAATCGCACGACCTGAATCGGAGCCAAGAAACGTTTGCAATAAGCGGTAATAATTCATGGCGAAAGGGGTGGGGGTGGGGGGGGGGGGGGGGTGTTAAACCGAATGAAGAAACGAATGCCTCGAACTTTTCATTCCAACCTCGTAAAGATAAAGATAAAGATAAAGATAAAGACCCACTCCAGGGTCTGCATGGCGCCGGGGTTGGGGGCTTCGGCTTCACCTACCGTGAGAAAATCAATCCCAGAAGTCACCGGGATATAACCTCCGCCTCCGGGATGAAGTGAAAACTCTGGAACGTGAGAATGAGAGAAAAAGAAAGGAAAGAAAAGGAAAGGAAAGGTAAGGAAATAAAGATCACCTATGAGAATTCCCTCAACGACCGTGATCCACAAATACATTCGCATACACATATACCATCGGAAGCAAAAATGCCAGATCTCATCCCGATCCCAATACGTTGATCAACTTGTACATCAAACTGAAAGAACTCCGGCATCGGACCGGACGAGACCGATATGTTTTCGTTTCCTATTATCCGATCGAAATCGAGCCAGGAAATACAAGGCTAAATTTCCGGACCCTAAAAGTATCGTTCGACGGTTTTACAGACGCGTGCGCTCACCCGCGCACGCGATCAGGGTGTTTCTTGGATACACCGATACACACGGGTGAGAAATTTCTGGTACAAACTCCGCGTATGACGGAGGTAAATAAATTTGGAGAACCAACCCTACTCACTCAAGAGTTTCGAGAGTTGGCTCGAAGGCAGGTATATGGTACAAGGTAACGCGAGCCTATAAAAGAGAATCAATTCGATTCCCTTAGCCGTGGTGCCATTCCCACATCCCTTAAACTCTCACACCTATACCTCTAGGTGCTCGGAGGTCCGCTTTGCCCCTTAGTGTCACATGCCGCGTTACGATGTGGACATGCGTGGATGTGTGTGCGATGTGGACGGGGATATGGGCAGCGTGGGTATAAGATAAAAGGTTGGAGGTTGAAGGTAGAAAGCTTCGACCTGAAGCACACCCCGTCTGACTATAATACTAGCGCAGAGTCGATGCGACGCAACAAGTGTGTGCTTTCCTGAGCGTCTTTAAGAAACCACCCCACGATCCATGCTACCTCAACCTTCGCGAGTACTATACAGCGCGCGCGGTCCTCGCCACTACTTTCTCCCTCGGTGGTGAGGAGACTCGGTTTTCCTCATTTTCCAATAGTTTTATCACGTGCAGAGTTTCGCGATCTGAACAATGACCGCGATTAAATTCACACCGTTCATTTCACCCGTACGAAACGAAGGTACGGAGTCGAGCTTTGAGTCGGGGAGATTCCTATAGACGGTTTGGGTAATGCGAAATTTAGAGTCTGGAGTTTAACCGGAAATCCAGACTCTCGCGAATCGAGGTAAAGCTTTTTCGCGCACCTACTGGCAGCTGCTCGTAACCATCGACCGAATTCACCCCCAGTCTGTGAGGTGAGGTGGCGAGTGAGAAGCCGGAGAGTCTACTAAACTCGGCGAAAACCCCGTAACTGCGATAAATTCGCTGTAGGTAAAGTGCGGGCGTAAATAACCACCGATAAAAAATTTAACACCCACATTTCAACCTTTCCAAAGGACTGGATCCTGCACTTCTTCACCTTTTTCTCATCCTCGTCTCACCTGACGTTGGCGAAGATTTCTTATATTCCGAACATATACCCATATCCTCAAAAAGGAATTCCCTCGAATCTGGGATACGAATGCTGATCCCGATTCAATTCGCTTTTAGAAACTGGCAGCGATCTTTTTTCTTTCTTTCCTTTTCTTTTTCCTTTTCTTTTTCCTTTTTTTTTCTCTCTTTTTTTCTCCTCCTCCTCGTTTCTCACTCACTCAGTAAAGTAATTCTTTATCTCAACATATACCCACTACCACCTAAGACTCCTCGGAGCATTTCCGTCCGGTCCTAAAATCCCGGCGTCGAACTACACCGGGGGATGGAGATTAATGGGGCCTCGAGCTCCGGTCCGCTTAGCTTTCTCGTGCTTTTTTTCATCCCAGCGTATTTTCAGTTTCTACTATTTCACTTCTTACATGCGCTCCGGAATTTTGACATTACGTATCATCGAGCACAATACCCCCTAAATATTTTCGCGAAATTCTTTTACCCCAAGTTTTTCTATCTAATTTTCAAATATCGAGGCATTCTTAATCCTCGGTTTAATTAACCGAATCTTCGGGCATTCAGTAATTTCACCTGAAACATTAATCGGCCAATCTCGACTCCGCTGATGGAATATTCTCTCTGTAGTTATACGGCGATCACTGCGGGCTTCCCTTTTATTTACCAAAGGGAGTAAAAATCCGGTTAAAGTTACCAAATTAACAGCTACAATTTCACGTAATACGATCCACTCTACTCACCACTGACGAAGACGATGATGACGAACAGTAACACGGCATAGGAGGCCGCGTTTCGACCGAGATAGCAGGCCATGGAGCTGGCCCGGAGCGCTTTGTGCGCTACGTCGATTCAGGTTCCTCCTGAAACAATACAACCACGTCCAATCAATCAACCTATCCATCTATCTCGCCCCGTCTATTCATCCGGCTACAAGCTCCTAATACCGGCTATGTAACGGACGTTTTGTGCTGCAGGTCAACGTTGGTTGAATAAATGTTTAAACGCTGTGCGCCTAATCGAACTGGATCAAGTTTATAACGTTAAAATGACGGAAAAATATTTCCAGGTATATCTTCTCTCCCGTTGTACCGTACCGAACGATCGATAGAATCGTGGCTACAACATCATTGGCATCATTCGTCGATGGCACGCGTTCGAGTATTCGAAATACGGGTAAAGAGGGAAAGAGATGAGGAGAGAAGAGGCACTCTGGGATCCAATATGGCTGATTTTAATCAACAATCGTTATTGTTATTCTCTGTTGGTTGTCTCTGCGCAGAGGTATGGGGGTACAATCTGGCCCCGAGGGTGTATAGTCGATGGTTTGAATAAAGTTTCACTTGTACAAACTGCGCGAATACTCGGTGAAACATGTCTCGAGTAGGGGAACAATCGTTCAGATTTTCCCACAGACGAGAACGACGACGTCGATTTATTTCCATTTCTTCGATATGGGGGGGTTACGTCTATCTCTTACATATAACACCAACGTCGATTCCAATAGCCGTTATACACCTGAGACCCGATTCTATTTCTACTCATTTTTCCATTTTCTGTTTATCGACGGATTTAACAAACTCCCTTCTACTTTATGCCGCGGGATTTACTACCCTATACACCGCACCAATTCCATCTTCGAATTCGCGTACACCGATCTTCGCCAGATTTTTTTTCCGAGCCCCGTACGTCGTTGTAATGAATTCACAATTATTGTACAGATATTCAATGCGAATAATCGATAGCTGGTTGATTTCCAATTTCGCTGATACTGGCCGGAGTATATTTCTGGTGATAAATTATTAACGAAAGAACGGTGCCGGGGGTAGAAGTTTGACGGAATCATATTGTTCTTATCGTTACAGGGAGAGTTTCATTTTTGTTTCTTTTTAATTTTTTTCTTCCTTCTTCTTTGACGAAAATGAAGTATTCCTATCTGTTATTTCTTTCCTTTTTTTCTTCTTCTTCTTCTTCTTCTTATCACATCTGTCCGGAGTTTGACAAGACGCGGCTTTAAGGGAAACATCTTTCATCCGTAATGTATTCAAACCACGGACAATTTTCACGATAGGAATAATCTGCGAGACAACAGGCGGAGATAAGATGAAACTTGTAATAAAAAAGAAAGAGGAGAAAAAAAAAAAAAAAAAAAAAAAAACGGTGAATCCGTCGGCGAAAAATTTGGGCCCGGTATTGAAAAAAGATTCAAATTTATGTACCAGAAGGAGGAGATACGTTATATATTGTAACTTTTCGGGTGCTTTACGCGACACGGAAGGTGTTGCGTATGGCTAGTTACTTGTGAGTGTCTTTACTCTAGATTAATTTCTAGGGCTCCTTGGTAGGGGTAATCAATTTGTTAGTCCCTAATACAGACTAGGGTGGAGCGAATCACACCGTAGCTGCCTCCCTCAGACCTGGATGCTGCAAGCAGCACCGAGGCTGTATCAGACTTGGGATTCAACGCACTTGCCGAGACCGTATCTCGACTTGGGTACGCCTAGCGCACCGAAGCGAGTATCGGATCTGGACAGTGCAGTCGTCACCGAAGCTGTATATTAGCTAATTAAATGAAATGTGTTAGTCAGGTCAGTTCAGCCTACGGAGAAGAAGGTTGTAGAGAAAAAGGAAACCGTCCCGATTAACAAAATATTTAATTAATCAAATAAATCATAATGAGTTGAAATGGTTGCAACCGGAAATTTATACTATTATTAAATTACATAAGTTTTAACCTAATTTGTAGATTCAGCTATGCTACGATTCTACGCTCGTTTCTCGTTTAATTTTTCGTTATATTTTAAATCTGATAAATAGGAATCCAAATGGTAATGTAAATGAAAGTAGAAAAATAAGATAATAATTGACTCTAACGTAAAACCCCGCTATGGCAGTTTCCGTGATTAAAGAAATGAAGCTAAAGAGCACCAGGGCGCTCTGCCTGTCTGGCCTCAGAAAAGATATGTTAGTGAGACAGCGTGGCGCTTTGCCTAACACTGCTCTTGGAGCCAGGTTAGCGCTGCGCTTATATAGTCACCGATTGACGTCACTTGTTGTGCGCGGTTGACGGTGCGCGGGGTGACGTATTGTCTCGGGATTAGATCACCCGATCCGTTACATTGCCCCCTTCAATCATCGGATCTCCGGATGATTTGTCAGCTGGTCGGACGATGATTGATGTAGTACCCGGGTTGCATCTACAGCCTCTTCAGACCCAGAGGATCACTAGGGTCGAACAATACCGGTATCTCGATCTCTTCGCGTTTGCTATGCTTGCTCGACGGCGCAGGTGTTTTTTCGTCGTCGTCATCCGAAATATCAATGGATCCAAACAATTTCAGCATCGAGATCTTCTTTCGGTGCTCTTTCCGCTGTAATTTTCGATCTTCAGGTATCTCCACTGCGATTAGCTTCCACGGTAAGTACGTCTCTGTTGCCTTTTTTTCGTTTGTTTTCTTAGGTTCATAAGATTGAGTTGGTAATGTTTTCGTTATAATCGGTGATGTTTTTGTCGTAATCGGTAATATTTTCGTCGTAATCGGTGATGTTTGTTTGTCTTGTTCTTTAGGTGCAGCGATGTTGAGATTTGCTAGGTCGATGTGTATAGGTAGGGTGAGCTTTTTAATCGTATTGCCTATCTGATCATCCTTCATTGTGTCTGCCTTCATCGTCGGATCAAGTTGTTCTCTGGTAAGTACTTTCTGTTTATTAATCTCCTCTACTTCAACAGGCTTATCTGCGACCCTCCTTCTTCTTCTCATCTTCCTCTCTACTGCAACCGTCTGCATTGCTCTCCCTTTGACAAATCTTCCCTTACCCAGGATAAACGTCTTGTTCGGAAATAAAATTTTTAATTCATTATTATTTTTATCTAGGTATGGTTGCGACTCAGTTTGCGTTTCCTTGTCTTGTACACTCGTGTAACCGTAATTGAACGAGGTCATCTTGCCGAAAACTGCTGGTGTCTTCCTTGCTGCTCTGCTTTTATAGATGCCTAATTACAGGTGTGTAATATAGGTGAGTACTTTTTTTTTTTTTCAACTATAGTCCTATGTCACCAAGTCTAAACGTTTTGTCTGTGTGTATTCAAAATGTTTTTCTATATTTCTCGAGAAGGTTCTAGATACAGCTTGAACATATTAGTATGGAATCTGCCTCTTTCTAAGCCATTGTTCAGGTGTTCTAAAATAAACGTGGCTTCGCCAATTCTAGTTTTTAATCTATAAGGTCCTTCGTAAAGGGTGAAAAACTTTCCCATCTTCTTATTTTTAGTATCTGATACGTTCAAAGCTTTAACTAGTACCAGATCTCCAACATTGAATTTTACTAGCCTGTGTGTTCGATTAAAACGATCGGCTCGTTTTAATCCGTGTTTTAGAATATTCTGTCGAACTAAACCTAGTTTTGCGTCCCTAGATATATTGTCCCTATTTTTTACGAGCCATTCCTCCCAGAATCTAGATGGAGGTTCTCCTAGTTGGATTTCGCACGGGCAGAATCCAGTTGAATCATGGTACACCTCATTTATGCAACACTCAATCACTGAGATCCAATTGATCCATGCGGTATGTTCCTCCGTGAGGAATGTCCTAAAAAACCTTCCTATTTCTCGGTTTACTCTCTCAACGATGTTCCCTTGTGGATGACGTATTGATGAAAAAATTGGGGTTATACCCTCTTCCTCTAATTTATTTAACCATCTAGCTGACGTAAATTGCGTACCATGATCAAACTGGATCCTGCTCGGCTTTCCAAGTTCCGGTATATATTTATCAAAGATGCATTTGATGATGGACTCCGCGTTTGCCGTTCTCAAGGGATACATTCGTACAAATTTACTGAATGCATCGCAGGTCACCAAGATCCATTTATAATTTCCCCTGCTAGAAAGTAACGGGCCCAGAAAATCGATGGATACTAAATCGCCTACCCCCCGCGGAACTATGTTTTGCATGCTTGCATAGCTATATGAGCTAGGTACCTTGCATCTTTGACATCTATCGCATCGCGCTAATTCTTGTCGGATTACTCGTGCGAATTTAGGGTAATAGAAACCTTCTCGTAATATCCGATAGCATTTGCTCGAGCCTGTATGCCCATATATCTCATGGCATTCCTTGATTAATTTTTTAATTAATGAATCAGGCACGTAGGCTTTCAAACCGCCCCCTGGCTCTACGTGGTATAGTACATCATTTATGATTTTATATCGCTTTTCTGATTGTATTTCGTCTGATTCCAGGATCGATAAAATTCTCTCGTCCTGTCTTTGATTGTTAGCAAGTGACTCTAAATTAATTCTTAGTTCATTTGTTAATTCTTTAGCTAATGGCGCTAATATTATTATCTGCCTTACTAATGCTATTTTTTCTTTCTTTTCAGGAAGATATCGGCTCAGCGTGTCTGCGACAACATTATCTTTTCCTTTAACGTACTCGATGTCAAAATTATACGTTTGAACAAACAAAATCCATCGGGTTAGCCTTGAACTTAATAGTCTGCATGCAAATAAAAATGTCAATGCCTTATGATCCGTCCGAATTGTTAATTGAGCTCCTGCCACAAATGTCCGAAACTTTCCTAATGCGAACACTACTGCTAACAATTCTTTTTCGGTTGTGAAGTAATTCAACTCCGCTCCTTTTAATGTTCTACTTGCAAACCCGACAATTAATTCTTCATTTTGATCTGAAAGCTGGTATAATACGGCTCCGATAGCGTAATTGCTTGCATCGCACTGCAAATAATATCTACGTTTAGGATCAGGATGATGTATTATCATGTTGTCACAGAACAACTTCTTTACTGTGGTAAAATGTGTTATCATTTCCTCGGTCCAATCCCATTTAGAGTCCTTCTTTACCAACGCTAATAATGGTGCTGTTGCCTCGGAATAAGATCTCGTAAATTTGCTATAATAATTTGTTAGGCCCAAGAATCCTTTTAGTTGTTTAACATTTTTCGGCTCTGGAAAATTCTGAATTGCCTCGATCTTCTCTGTTTGCGGCCGTATGCCTTCTTTCGTTATCTTGTGGCCTAAAAAATCGATTTCCTCACGGAAGAATTTTGATTTATTAAAATTTATCGTCATATTGTATTTTCTGAATACTTTAAACAACAACTCAAGGTGCTCTAAATGTGATTGGATCGAGTCAGATAAACACAATATATCGTCTACGAAATTTATTGTGAATTGATCTGTGTCCTTTAACGCTAGATCTAAGGTTCTAATCAGGCTGGCTAGACTTGTACTTAGCCCATATGGCGTGACAGTGAATTGGTAGGTTTTCCCCTCGTGCATGAATGCTGTATATTTCCGCGAATCTTTATGCAATGGCACTTGCCAGAAACTAGCTGTTAGGTCTAGACTCGACATTACGGTTGCATTTCCGCACTTCTGGAACAAAACCTCAGTAGATTGCGCGCAATCGTGATCAGGTACTATAAGCCGATTGATGTATCTCGCATCTAAGACTAACCTGATCTCGCCAGATTTTTTAGCAACAACTACCAGTGGATTCACATACTCACTATAAGATCTTTCGATCACTCCAAGCTCTAACATTTTCTGTATTTCTTCGTTTACTTTATCTCTATGTACCATTGAAATGGGATATGATCGTTTGACGAACGGTTTATCTTCGTAAACTTTGATTTTATGTTCATATACGGTGACTCTACCCGGAATTTTTTGAAAAACATCTCGATAATTTTTTATTAAGTCTGTAAAGGCTCTAACTTCATCGGCTCCTAGTACCTGACAGTCGGTTAGTTTGCTCTCTACTTCATCATCGGTTATGTGATATTTATTTTCTTGATTCTCGGTTGTTTTTAAGCTAGAGATTCCAGCCGTGGAATCTGATCGATTTTGTTTATCGCTTGGGTTATACAATTCGATATAATATTTTCTCTCTTTTATTTGGATCTCCAGTCTGTTTATTTGCAAGTCAAGATCAGCTCTCCATTTACGCAGTGTGTCGATACCGATTATTACATCGTGTTTTAATCCAGGCACGACGAGAAAACCCACCTCATCGACTGCCATACCGATCTTGATTTCCGCAAGAAATTGTTCTTTTACTCGGGCTGGTCTGCCCCCTGTTACACCCTGTACTTGAAAATTAACAACCGGTAATTTTTCGCATTTTGATAAATTGTCTTTATGTTTGAGATACCATTCATCCGAAACGCAGGTTATTTGGCTACCTGTATCTACCAAAGCTTTCATCTCGATTTTTTCGATTCGGAGACTTAATTCCGGACATTTGTTATCTACAGGTTTCTCATTTATTTCTTCCGCAATTAAAAACTCGTACGGATCTTCAAAAGTAGTTAAATCAGTGAGATTTGCCGCGAAAACATTGACTTCATGCTGTGTCGGTACGTTTATCGGTGTGACCGGCACAGCGATTTCTAGTTTTCCGAACTGTTACTCGTTTCTATTGTAATCTGATCTTCTGTTGTGTCGTCACAGTCGATCGCGTTTATCTGTTGATTTGTCCAGTTTTGTTTTGGACTGTTATACTGAGTACTTGGCCTAATATTTTGGCTCGCGTCGCTTTGTTTCGAACCAGGACTAACGTTTTCAGTCCGCCATGACACTTGTTTATCTCGCGTCTCTGTTGTTCGGTAACCCGGTGCATTTTGTTTGTTCGTGTAAGTGAATTTACTTCGGGTTGCATTGGATCTACCCCCGAATTGCAATTCGTCTAAGAATGCGAGGAGCGCATCGATGTCGCGGATGTCACGGCACCTAGCTGCTTCTACTACGGATTCATTAAAATGACGGGTAAGGCAACGAACTATTTCCTTTTCGTCCATGCGTGGAGACAAGCCTGCGGCTGACGCGAATTTTCTGTTTGCGTATTCTGACCACGTTACCTTCGTATCGTTATTATAAAATCCGAACTCAATGTCTTTTCTAATCTCCCTCTGGGTTCCTTCTCCCCAGTATCTATTTAGAAATCTATTTTTGAACGAGTCCCAGGAATTGATCACGTCACGACGCGCAGTCCACCAGTCTTTTGCATCCTGATTAAGACATTGGCCTATGAGTTTTAAACCTAATTCATCGCAATCAGCTCCTACAAAGGTAAAGTATTCCTCTAGTTCTTTAATAAAGTTAGCAGGTCTTTCCCATGCTTTTCCTGAATAAGTCGGCATTTTGATATGCTTAGCAATTATGTTGTGACACTCACTGTTGTTGCCAGAGTTTCTGAATCTAATTCTCCTAACCTCTGTGTCGATGTTTGTTTTCAAACTCTCGTGTTTGTTCTCTAACTCAGCGAATTTGTCAACACTAAATTGATAGTTATCCTTAACCTTGGTATTGAGTTTATTTAAATTTCCGTTAAATTCGCTTCTGATGTCTACTTGGCAAGTTGTCAATTGCTCTTGCAAACCTATCACTTCGGAACTATATTTTTCGTCTAGATCATGTAAATTCGCTTCTACAGACTCTATTTGCTTTCGATTTATTTGCTGTTGATCGTCTACTTTTTTGGATATTCTGTTTTCGAACTTTGAATATTCTTTCTCTGTATCTGTTTTAAATACCATCATCCTACGTTCTACGGCAGCAAATTTTTCATCTAATTTTTTGTTTATTTGTTCTAGGATCTCCATCATCATGGATTGCGTCGGATCCGCGAATTTACTTGATGTTCCTACTTCTGTTGGTCTATCAATAAAGGTTTTGTCAAACTCAGTAGTGCCTTTGTCTTTCTCACGCCTACCTACATTTTTATCTGTAAGTTTCGAGCCGGTTTCCTTTTCCGCACCTTTTCTCGAGGCTGAACTGTGACCTTCCATTTTGAAATTGACAAATGACTCTAAATTATGCAATGACTCTAAGTTAACAAAAGACTCTAAATTAAGCAATGACTCGAATTTAAACAAATGACTCTAAGCAATGATTTTACTGAATTTACAGGTAAACAGAAGGTTTACCTCCAACTAACAAGGAGCCCCACGTTGGGCGCCAAATGTTACTTTTCGGGTGCTTTACGCGACACGGAAGGTGTTGCGTATGGCTAGTTACTTGTGAGTGTCTTTACTCTAGATTAATTTCTAGGGCTCCTTGGTAGGGGTAATCAATTTGTTAGTCCCTAATACAGACTAGGGTGGAGCGAATCACACCGTAGCTGCCTCCCTCAGACCTGGATGCTGCAAGCAGCACCGAGGCTGTATCAGACTTGGGATTCAACGCACTTGCCGAGACCGTATCTCGACTTGGGTACGCCTAGCGCACCGAAGCGAGTATCGGATCTGGACAGTGCAGTCGTCACCGAAGCTGTATATTAGCTAATTAAATGAAATGTGTTAGTCAGGTCAGTTCAGCCTACGGAGAAGAAGGTTGTAGAGAAAAAGGAAACCGTCCCGATTAACAAAATATTTAATTAATCAAATAAATCATAATGAGTTGAAATGGTTGCAACCGGAAATTTATACTATTATTAAATTACATAAGTTTTAACCTAATTTGTAGATTCAGCTATGCTACGATTCTACGCTCGTTTCTCGTTTAATTTTTCGTTATATTTTAAATCTGATAAATAGGAATCCAAATGGTAATGTAAATGAAAGTAGAAAAATAAGATAATAATTGACTCTAACGTAAAACCCCGCTATGGCAGTTTCCGTGATTAAAGAAATGAAGCTAAAGAGCACCAGGGCGCTCTGCCTGTCTGGCCTCAGAAAAGATATGTTAGTGAGACAGCGTGGCGCTTTGCCTAACACTGCTCTTGGAGCCAGGTTAGCGCTGCGCTTATATAGTCACCGATTGACGTCACTTGTTGTGCGCGGTTGACGGTGCGCGGGGTGACGTATTGTCTCGGGATTAGATCACCCGATCCGTTACAATATACGTGGTCGGAAAACTCTCCGAGCCAGACATATTCCAGTCAACGATTTCGTATAAGATAATCGGATTTTTCACTTGATTTCTTCTCTTTTTTTCTTCTCACAGCCATTCGAACTTTCAAAAAGGCCTCACTTACTTCCCCACCCTACTCATTCAACAACGCCTCGACGTTTCGATTCCCTACTTCTTTTTTTTATATATAATTCATACTCGTTTTTTATTCATTTTTTTAAATTCACACCCGCGGGAGGTAATCGAAAAATCAACAGGCAGGGGCCAGATATAAACTCCATCCAAAGTTTGACTGACTGTTATGTGAACTTGGCCAAGTGCTTTTATTGCTAAACGACAGTGAATTTCATCGCACGGATCTCAGTACAGACTTTGTTCAATTCCGAGGAATTATTTTCTTCTTCTTCTCGTTCTTATTCTTCATTGACCGTGTCGGTGGAGAAGAGGGAGGCAGAGAGCCGAGGTGTTTTGATTCAACGTTTTTCTTCAAATATTCATCCCCGATGAATAATTAATTAACCAACCTTCCGCGTAATCTTCCTCCGGGTATTTCAAACCCAAGGAATATATTTATCTCTCGCAAAATTTGTCTCTGAACGGTACGTCTCTCTCTCTCTCTCTCTCTCTCTCTCTTCCTCTCTTCCCAGGTTACTTCTTCCTCGCTATTCTCATCCCTCGATCTAAAGGGTCGTCTGCTTTTTACCTCGTTGCAAAAAACCAGACACTACATATTTTATCGGCCGCCTCCATTCACCCGAGAAGAGTCGTCTAATCCGAGAGGAAATCTGTTCATTGATATTCTCCATGAAGAAAAAAAGAAAAGAAAACTTCATGGTAGTCTCTCATCTTTTTTTCCCTCAAGATTTAGACATTCGCTAACTGCATGATTCGCACGTTGAATGCGAGGGCGGGTGAACGTTGACTTACAAAAAAATTCGCAGTTTTATTCCCAACCCTGGTAAGGTGGTTTGATAAAATTTTCTGGCGAAAAAAAAAGAAACGGACCTCGAGGAGGCAGTTCCTCCTCTTCAATTTTTATTATTTCTTTTTTCTCTCCCC
This sequence comes from Tenthredo amoena, assembly GCA_963966615.1. Classification (NCBI taxonomy): domain Eukaryota; kingdom Metazoa; phylum Arthropoda; class Insecta; order Hymenoptera; family Tenthredinidae; genus Tenthredo; species Tenthredo amoena. Next base: position 662,039 of record OZ016495.1, on the reverse strand, counting down.
TCTGTTTCTTCACCCCCGTTGCGTGACAATTTGAATAATTTCGTCTTGAATTACTTTGCATAAAATATGGATCCCTGGTTCCACCCGGGTCCCCGCTTCCATCGCGGTAACATCGAGGTGTGCGAATAGAATAAGAAATACAAAGGGCTGTCAACAAGTTTCAAAGCGCGTGGAGGACCGGCAACCCGGTATCCTGATTTTCGGATTTATCGAGGGTCGGGCATAGTCGTGATTCCATATTCCCAATCTCGACGTTTCGAGGCGAAGGGATGTCACTATAAATTCGAGGAAACCTCGATGACCGTAACGCGAAATAAATTGCGTGGATGATTTTCCAGCGATGAAGTGTAACCGGTCGAAGACCGACACCATTTCAAGTTCACGGAACCCTCGATAAGGGAGTAGCTTCCGACACTTATAGAAGTTTCCCTCACAGCTTCTCTGCTTCGTTGATTCAAAGAGGTACAATCTGGAGCGTGAAATCGTTTGATTCGCCTCACGGCTGCACAGTCACGTCTTCCACTCATCCTGTTCTCGCTCACCCTTTCCAAAGGCAGTTCTCGGCCCCTTTAACCGTCTCTGAAGTCCTCAAAACCAACCCTTCAAGCTCCTTTTCATCCTGCAGAATTCGAATGGAATAGAACTTCTCGGACGCGTCGGTCATCCGACGATTCAACCTTATAATTGACTCGCCACCTCCGCACCTTCCCATAGTCTAATCCAATAATTGGTCTCGGTTACGAGCGTGAATCACCTCGTACCGTCAAATCGGTGTCGTTCACCTCAGACGTTCGATGATGAATGAAAACCGAAGGAACTGTGCCGCGTCGAATTCGGTGTCCCAGACTTTGGATAAAGCTCGGTGTCTCCGTTCAACTTTTGGCATTCTGCCAGGCAGATCTGGACAATAATGCCTCGGACCGCGTTAGTTCGTCATTCTGTTCGGCGACGTCGTCGATGGTTTTCGATTCGTCTGTCCAGGCGTGTGTTCGCCACATCGCGGAATTAATCGCCGTTCCGAAGACGGTTGATCTCTAAGAAGCGTGTAGTCGAGACTTCCGAAGATGTATTTAGGTCCTTTTTTTCCTCCTCAAGCTTTGTGCTTGATGAGATATTGTCCCTAAGATTTTCTAACGGAAAGCCATGCTCTAAAATTCTTCCACCGAAAATCTAAGAAGGCTGGAACCGCAAGGATCAAACTGCGGTTAGCTTCCTTCCATCGCTACAAATTTCAAGAGTGTTTCTAGCCTGTCAGAACTACGTCTCCCTACGTCGGTTCCACCACCACCACCACCACCACCACCACCAGCAGCAGCAGGAACCACCGTTACTACCACTGTCACTAAGGCACTCCAAAGCAGTCCTCTTCTTCTCACAGTGTCTCCACTCATCCATATCCCTCTCATCCTCGCCGTCCTACTCAGCCGTCACCAACACCATCGCAGAGCATAACAGACACGGGAATAAGAATCCTCCCTTGCTGTGAGCCCGAAAGAATCCAAACTCTATATTCTATCGCCACCCACAACCACGCCTGCAACCACTTTCAAAATTAGTACCCGTCTGTCTCTTCTGATCCGAGGGGAATCACCTCGGGCACCCGATGTTGAGTAGAGAGAGGAGCGTGCATAGGTAGCTGTGGTTTTCTTCATAGATGAACAATTCCGAGATAGACGTGAGCGAAAGGAGTGGGTTTTCGCGACGAATCTTGAAGTTCCAAAGTAACCAGATTCGCGTCTCGTTTCCGATTTCGTTATATTAATATCGTATAGGTATATGAGATCGGAATGGATTGACATGTGCGGATGGATTACATCCGTGGAGGGTATCGCGAATTTTTCGCCGTGGTATCCGTATCCGTTATTTATCGAAGACTGATATATACGCGACCGCAAATACCTAGAGAATTTCATTAAAATTATGACTCGGATATTGGGAAGCGAACGTACGTTAAGGATCGCGCCGAGGTATGCGGCTACGAGGCAGCGAATTCTGTGGGGTTCAAACAAACCGAGTGAGATGCGGATAGAGATCGCATTTTTTGGCGTCGCGACGCTCCATCTCGCCTACTCACTACTCCGATCAATTGCAAGATATTTATCGATCTCCGGCCCACGATTCTTCCGCCGAATGACCGTATATAGAATATGTAATTACATACAGCCGAACTCTTTCCTGCACTTACTTCCTTCCCCGGCCTGGAGATCCCGGAGTATTGATTTCCGGAATCCCCGCGTTTATCCGGAGGGTAGAAAAAGCTCGAATTTCAAATCAAACCAATTCGCAATGCGGTTCGCAGTTTTTCGGAGACTCCTTTGTCCTTGATTTTACTGACGAAACCCTAGAGCACGAAGTTCATCCCTCATATACGGGGGATAGTAACCCGTCTGTTTTCAGGGATTTGAAAAAGTCGCCGTTGCATAACCGGCGATAAATGACACAGGAAATTTCCATGCGTTTTACGGAAGGGGTTCAGGTTTCGCGTTGGAATTTCCTGTCACTGTGGTAGCCGGTTTTTTGAATGGCGAATAAAGAGCCTTGCAATTATAATCGCGCAATATTTGTGCGCCGAGTAAATTGAATAGAACGTAACACGTATATATATATATGTGCCAGGGGATAGGACTCATTCCTTCGACGTAAGTGGTCGTGGCGTGGGAACATGTCTGGGAATATATGCATGAGAATGAAACACTCGTGTTTGAAAAGCGTGCAGCAACCCCTGCGGAGCTACGCCGGATTGAATAAAAAGCACGAATTACATCGTCAGTCCCTCAAAGATGTCCGACGTGCCATTTCGAGACGGACTTAACGCCGAGTACGACTTATGGGAGATTAAAGGCGTCCTTCTTCCGAACTTGGTGCAGTTTATAGGAGGGTGGATACTCCCTTCGGCTCTTTATCGACGGAACTTAACACCGGGACGTGAAAAAGGCCTGCAACGCGATACCACCTTGGTGTTAAGTTTCAGGTATCCATGGAGGAGTTTGTGCGGTTCAAATTCACCGAAGAGATACTCTTGAAATAATTCCGAAGAAAAGGGAGGCCAGCCCCGCTCGTTCTCTCCCTCGTCGATGAATGTTCTCTTTGCCTCTAGAACGGAAGATCGAGGCAGGGTAGGTATAGTTCTCGAAAGTCGCCTCCCGCGGCAACTATCTCCCCGCAATATTGCAATTATAATTCTAAAGCCGCGTATTGAATATCCCGAGTCATTGAAAGATGTAATCAAGTCGGGCCATCCTTGCGGAAAGTACAGCGAGGCATTTCTCTATCCGATTGAACGACCAAAAGAACAAAGACATCCTCGATATTCGCGGAGAGGATTTCTTTGATCGGCTCACAGTAATGACGCTCAAAGTCAGCCTCAGTTCCACCCTGTACCAGATTTGAAGTTGAAATATCGTTGGATATTGAGAACCGCGTGGATAACGGCATCAAGAAACTTGATAAAAGTTACCTCGTCAATATCAATTTGCACAACATCGTCTGACGCCGGTACGATTTACGATTCCCTCTCATTCACCGGTAGCCCCATATACCGCGACGTTAGAAAGCGCATTTTCACTTCTCGAAAGTACGGTGGATACTTTTATTCAATTTCCTAGGTATAAATGGAGAAGGCGAACTTTCCACGGCCCCGACAGCCTTGCTATTTATGTTAGTAATGCAGAAAGGGATGACACTTTACCAGAGTTTAAAAACATTTTAAAAACTTCATCCCAAGAAAGGAGCACCGGGAGCATCAGGCGGTGGTAAGAAAGGTCGATCTAGTTCCCAGGTGGATAAATAAGACCGAGAAAGTTCCGAGGATGAAGTACCGAATCAATACCTGCACTCGCGCGATGATCAAGCACGAGAGACACCCGGTTTAAGTCCGTATTATGTCAACTCGGAGCGATTTATAAATCCGGGGTAAAATTTTGAGGATAGACGAGACGACGTGTGTTTTCGGTACTGTCTTCTAATTGCTAATTAAACATTCGTCAACCCGATAGTTTGAGTAAGTCGCCCCAGTCCCCCCGGAAGGAATCCCTCGCGACTAGACGACACTCGCAGGTTGACTAAAAGGCAATTTCATTCATAATTCAGACTCGTAATAGACGCGGTTAATTGCTAAATGCCAAGTCTGCGGATCCGCTAATCGCGAGACTCTCTCTCTCTCTCTCTCTCGTCTCGGTGTCGATTTCATAAAATCATATCGAAAACCTGAACGCCGTTTCATCGGGGCTCCGGCGTTTAGGAGAGCGTGATAATCCGGCCGGACACTGGCTCCGTTAATCGGATGAAATCCGTAGATGGAAACCCCGGCGAACCTTGAAGGGATGATTTGAGTCTGGGTTGATATCGCCCCGGGACTATAGACGGACGGAGATTAAGGGTCGGTGTTCAAAAGCGAAGGACTTGATCCTGCCGGCGATTAGTATTGTCTGGGATAAGAGCCGCGAGAGTCGAGGTGTAGTAGGGACATCGTTGTTTCCTCATTTTCCGTACCGCACTACCCCATAGCGTCGGGTTTAAGTGCAACGACGATCGACTGCAGGATTCAGTCGGCATTTTATGCCCAGACATTATTATGTCGGGGTGTGCAGCGCTAGTTCAATCTTCTCCAATTAAATTCTATTGGAATTCGTGCAAACGCCAATACTACGGTATACGGTACGGACGTTCATTGTACTCGGGTAATGAGCGCGCGCGCACACAACGAGACACCCGTGCAACCCCCAGCCTCCCTTACTCTATACCTCTATACACCCGGTTCGCAATTTCCAGCTTATCCAATGAACCGATGCTATGCAGTGCTGCGCCTGCAGCTTTCTATACTTGCGTACCTACTACCCGCCTACTTGCGTGCCACTTTATTACTTCCACCGCGGTTATGCTCTCGCGATTACACCACAGACACATATATCTATAATAATATATACGTACGTATATAATATATAGCGTCTGGTCTGAGCTACGACTAGTTTGTAACCCCATGTTCCATCATCAGGGTTACAATCACCATACCTTTTCCACTCTTCAGCTATAATTGAACGAGCTATAGGGACGCAATAAAATCACGTGCGTCAGTCGCACTCACAGATATCTATGTATCGAGTAAAACCGTCGTGGTGATGATAAGAGATGGGATATATATATATATATATATATGCCGATCCGCGAATTATCGAGTCGTTCTAGGATCCCTTTGGCTTTTCAATTACTGAAAACACATACGTGACGTCGAATGGCAGACATCAGCTAGTGTGCATCGCCTTTGGCATGGTTTTAAATAGTTCTCGATATCGTCCATCGATCGATGTCTGACCGCAAGGTTTGTAGATTCGTATGAAGGCTGGGTACAACGGTGTCCAGAAAATTCGATCCGAACCAATGAACTTAAAGGTTACAACATTGATTACCCTCATTAGAAGTAATCGTTGGTTTAATAGCCCGAGCCTGGATGAATCTCTGCGGTGGTTCAATCATCGTGTATCGTGTATACGTTGACTTAAGCTCGTAAAACCTGCTGGAAAAAGCGTAGGAAAAAAAGAGGTTCAAGGGTAGAATTCCCCGGGCTTTAAATCGCGGTAAAAAATTGACTCGAATTGATGGAAAATTTTGACGATACGTCGCCACGTATCGTCGTGTCATAAAACTGTCGTCGAAATCTTTAGTCCTCCTCGGATACTTCCGAAATTATATAGAACCCTGGATAAGTCTGTAGTCCCTCATTGTACCTTGGATACTTCAGAGTTGAGACAGAAGGGTGATGCTGTGGTGTGAGCCTGGCGAGCTACACCCTCTCTACCACCAGTATTTCAACAGGACTTTCACCCACACAACGAGATGAACAACACACAGCGGAGAGCACACACACACACACACATGGTGTAGCTGGATAGCCCCTGCATTATTTAGTCAATATCGCGCCACCCATCGACCAACACCCCTCGCTTTGCCGTTCACCACCATATCCCTCTCTCCTCTCCTCTCCTCTCCTCTTCTCTCCTCTTCTCTTCTCTTCTTCGTTTCGCATCTTTTGGCATTTTATTCTAGGCAATAGTCCGCGAATTCGTGAGGTGAGTAGGTACGATCAAAGTCACGTCCCTGAAGAACAGAGTACGGTGACGACGAGACCGTGAAATCTGACGTTTGGATTCAACGGTCCGTGTTTTTCTGCCAAGGAACGTTGGGGTGTCGAAAGTCAGTCAGTCTTTGATTCCTTCGATGCGAATGAACGAATGGCGAGATTTATTTCCAGTCTTTCTCTTATCGCATAGAATATTTCGCTGTCTATCTCATCCGCGTCAGGAGCCTAAATTCCCGCGAGTTTAAGCTCCCTCGGAGCTACACCCTTGTTGTGTCAAGAACATCGGAGGTGGTTGCGTAGGATTCCCGAAATACATGGCAAGGCATTATTATTTCGGACGAGAAGCCTGTTCAGTTATGAATAGAACGCGGTGAGGGAAACTGCACGAAACTGGCATGAATGGTTGCAACACTAGCTCCGTTTCCTTATTCTTGTATACGGAACGTCGAGTACCTCATCCCGCCTTCCTACCTTCCGCGAATATCCTTCCGGACAAGAGATTCCTTCCCCATACGTCCCGACGTTTCGAGAATTTAAGAGGCAAGATAAATAGTCGACAAAATTCCAAGACTCTTCAGCTTTCGTTCGGATTATTAAATAAAACCTGGCCGAAGTCCGTCAGACTTCCCCTTGCGTGGCAAAACGCTGGAGGTATAATCGAGACCGTTCTTCCAGAAGAGTATCCCTACCACTGGAATATTTAAGAGGTAAGAAACGCCGTGGCAAAAAGTGCCTTATGCAGCTTACGAAAGTGGCTCACGTCGTTACGACTAAAAGCTGATAATATTCATGCACTGCAACAGTCTTGGGAAACAACGTCACGTTCCAAGTATGGCTATGCATTATCAGAACGTTCTCAATTTTTTTCTACGGTTTTCCTACGTCTACGATACCGTTTCGGTACATAATTTTAGCGATGGGTTAGCCACCTATTTCCGTCCGGATTCCGCACCGTTCTAGCCCCGATGCAAATGGCGATAAAAATAATGAAGAAAAGAAGAAAATAGGAGAGAGAGTCTAGTGTAAAAAGAAAATTTGACCCAGTTTTTAGGCGGGCTTTCCCACATCCATTTCATACAATGTTATCCAGGACCGCGATTCTGGTACGTTATGTGTGTCTGTTCGGCTCCGACCACTTCATGCTTTTCTATGCGTATATATGTACAGCTATTTATTTCTTTCCTCTTTAGTTCCTTCATTTTCAGAGTTTTTTTTTTTTTTGTTTTTTTTTTCTTTTTCTCGCTGGGAAACTCGAGCGTGAATCAAACGACCGGTAGAAGAACGAGTTCGGCTAAGTACCTATGCTGAATCGGAATAGGGTAGTGCGTGAAGCGCAAATTACCCGGTGATTAAAATTTCACGAAGATAAAACATTTCATTACCGACAGCCACCCAGCCAGCCAGGCAGCCAGGCAATGTTTGCTCACTCCAGGGGTTCGGATAAGGGATGAAGTACGGGCGGTTTACTACGATTCGGATAAACAACCCCATCATCTCGCGCGAAGCGCACTTTTAATTATTCACAATGAAGTACCTATCCGAAAGTGAATACTGCCGGGGAGCCAAGAAGAACGATAATAACGCGGTGGTATAAGTTTTTGCACATTCATATTGCAACGCGTGCAGACTGCAGGCCAGGGCGAAATCCCTCTTCCCTCCGTTCGCTATTCCGTCTCTATAAGCGTCGAGGTACATATATTCTACCGGAGGAAACAGATGCTTCGAATTGTGCAATTTCCAAGTAGATTGCTTCGATAATTGGTTCCAAGATAGTGTGATTACTACGGGGGTGTGTGTCGCGTCGATATACACGGATACGATATTCTGGAATCAGATGTGCTCGAAGGAAACAATGAACCTTTTCGAAAATGCGGTTTTTTCGAAACAGAATTATCCGATCATCGATCGACTTTCGATCCAAATTTCCACAGGCGATTCCTAGTTCGCCCTTTTTCCGTTTTTTTCCTTTTTATTTTGTAAACGAGAGCGAGCTTTTATACCGAACTATAATTTAATGACGGAAAGCGTATTCTCCCGGCTCTAATCCGGCGAATGAGTAATTGCCGCCTGTTTGCTTATTTATTCGTAGTTATTTATTCATCAGTTTGTTGTCTACTCCCTGTTTAGTAGACGGAGCTAGTTTTACGCCGGGTAGTTTCTTATTTTTCTTATTATTCTTTCCTGTTTTATTTTCAAGAGATGCCGTTCTCTCGTGCAAATGAAGGGTAATTTCACTTCACTCTCATGTTCCGTGAAATTTTTTTCTCTCCCCCTATCCCTCTCCGCCTCATCCTCATCCTTCTTCCCTTTTATACGAAAAAAAATTCTCTACGCGATATCCTTTACCGCGTTCTTCGAAATAAAAATCAGGCTGCTATTTTCGCGGAATGCTTAATTACTTTTCGCTTTGTTTAGCAATTTATTATAATGAGCGGTAATTGCCTCGCACCCTCGCGAATAAAGAATTCCGTGGTTTTTTTTCTCATCCAATCTATTTCCACGACACGCATATTCCTACAGTAAATCTCGAAGATTCACCACCGTGCGAATGAACTTCGAAACAGAAATTCTCACGTAGATTTCTAACCCCTTCCTCGGTTAAATGAAAGTCGAAAAGTTTCGAATAATCGATCCCCTCGCAGTACGTCTTAAAATCAAATTGTATTGAATCCAATCGCGCTTTAACTACACTGTTAAATTCAATCGTGTCGGAGTAATTCCGATCGTTATACAGCTGAGAGCAGTAAATTTCTATTCTCTATAATTCGTACGATTCGACGGTAGGATCTCTCCCCTAATCGAATCGTGATAGTTTCTATTTAATCGAAAACCAAAATCTGCGTAGAAATAAAAGAAAGCGCATCAACCCTCGCCATCGTCATCTCGGTCCTAATTGACTTCTACCTCAAATGAACAGAGCCGGGAAATCGTCCGGTGAATCTTTAGGACGACGATGGGGATGGCGAGGCTCCAGCATCCTACGTACATTGCAGTCGCCGGACATTCCGAAAGTTAACAAATGCAGATCCGAGGCTGCCACGTGTGGGAAGTTCGTAACGACGATTTCCGGGGTGGCTTAAGATGGGATGAACGAATCCAAGATTGGCGATTATCAATCACTGGCAATTCACGGGTGTTTTACACCATAAAACACCTGCGTCCCGCGTCCGAAGTGTCAAACGTGGTCCATACACACCACTGATCGTGATGAGGTCGCGCGCAGAACTGACGTCGAAACGCGCGGTTCCAGCATCCCTTAGCTTGAACCGAACCGAGCCGAACGCTGGCGAAATCCACCCCAACCCCTCGTGGACCGTTTTCTGCCTCCACACTCGTAGCTCCAACACTTGTCTCCCTGGCAGCTGGGAGCACGCGGTAAGGGGGTGAGAGGGGACGCGATAAAAGGTGTGCCACGAGGGTGGGGGCGTCAAACCCTTAATGATCGAATGTGGGTTCGACTTTTTCAACCTCCTAGAGATTAATTCTTTCGAGTAATGGGCGAGATCGGAGCCGAGAATCGAGATTATCGGAAAGATGGTCAAAAAGTAGTTTTATTCTTTCGACAAACACGTGTAGACATTTTTAATTAGATATTACAATAAACATTGATCGACACTTATCACATTGCCATTTATGATGAACTCGTGGCTTGATTATTTGAAAAACATGTAGATCGTTTTAAAAAATATATCACTCTTCACGTCTATAATTAAATAACGATGAAACTTGAAATCACTCCTAGATACTGATGTAAGTAGGTGTTGCGACAAATATCGACGCGTAACACGCTGCAATCAAGGTACTCGGTGAGATGACTCGGTTATCGTGTAGAGACACTTGCGGGAGGTGGCGAATCCTCGGTGTATTATCTGGAGAAGAAAAACACCTTCAGAAAGGATATCGAAGAGGATCGGTATATTCTCGTAACAGAGTTCACCCTCCTAACGATCAACAGCTGGTCGGATATCGGGAAATAAATCTCCATCGGACGAAGGGAAATTTTTTCGACTGCTTTTCGATCGAAATCTTGAAACGGGGTCTGATCATAAATTTGGCAAAGACTCGTGACAGTGAAATTCGATTCGTTCATTAGAGCTGTATAGCTAACCTCAGGGATTACGTGACATCTTCTAATTGACCTCTTAGAGCAAACCGCGGTGATGCGAGGGGTTTAACATTGTGCAGTTCGGTCCGAGTGCCTGGTATAAGCGATATGGAGCGTTTGTAGTCCCAGAACAAGACCGCGGTGCTACGTGAAATGGATTATTGTATTCCGAGTATCGGTATAGTTATACTGGTACTCGACTCGGAGCAAACGTCTGGCGTATTCTCTAATAGGACTAGGAGGCCGGGGCTGCAATTAATTATAATTGCAGCAGAGCGCTAGAATTGTTGGGAAATAGTTAGGGTAGGCTGCAGCACCCTCGGCTTCGTCCTATCTGACCCTACCCTAGCCTCACTGATCCTTACTGTATTTAGCCCTGGCTCGAGTCTGTATCGCGTCGGCAAACTCAAAGCGAGTAACTCTGAGCCTATGGCCGCAACAGATTTCCTCATCGTTTCAGATGAGATAAGTCAGCGATCGAAAGGATACGATGAAAGAATTCCCGAGGGTGATAAAAATTACGCAGCCAACGCCATTCTATCCTCACCTCAATGCGTTCCCGTGAGATTCGGTGCCAATGTGCTGATATTGCGAGCGGCGTCCACCTTAGACGTATCGAGTTGCACCATGATGACGAAGTAGGCGACGACAGCGCAGAAGATCTGCAATGAAAGGCGCCGTTTTTTTCATCCTCGGGATAAGAATTCGCGAATGAATTCTTTCGAATGAAATTTAACGAGTCTTCGGAATTCATTCTCACCTTGTAAAGGTACGAATAGTCGAGCGAGAAAAATCCAAACGCCGATATCGTCAGCGGTCTTTGGAGCAGCTGAAGAGAGAGCATCTGAATCTGTAACAACGAATGAAAAAAAATATTCAATTATTCACCGTCTTACAGATGTACGACGCTCGTCGACGTCGTGTACTTTTATCGTCTTACGCCCGCTATGATGGAAAAAATGATCCCAATCGCATAGCGCAGTGCAACGGCGGAGCTCGTATCTGAAATTCGCAAATCCGATCATATTTTATAGTATATATGGTGAAACGTTGGCTGCAGTATCTATAAATTCTGACTGAGTTTGAAAATCTTTTTTTCATTCGAAAATATTTTTGGTAATAAAATTCTGCCCCAGTGATGGGAGCCAAATTCAGGCAAAATTCTGAAAATGGGGAAAAGGCGCGAGTGGAGTTCTGAATGAGTCGTTTGCTCCTTCTTTCTTAAAGACAATTCACTAATGATACGTGCGCGCGGAGAGGGACGAGTGGTCTGTGAAATACCATTGATGAGATATTCATCGGGAATGAAAAGATGTCGGTGATTCTTGGATCAGTTCCAACATACCTCATCTTTCATTTCGACAGGATGGTGTTCGATCCAGATTTTACGAAGAACCGTTGCCGTGAAATTTCCCTGAAGAAAAAAACGCTGAATGTATTCTTTACTTCGGACAGATTTTTTTCTTTTTGTTTTTTTTTTTTTTTTTGACTTTTACATTTCAGTAAAGGTATACGTCTTACCGTATTCTGGGCTGAAGTACACACTAGACCAATAACACATAATTCTACTACAAACAAAGCCATCCACATTGTGGAACTGAGAAGTTCCACGATCCAAAAATCATCCACCCTGTTTCTCAGACCGGCGTACGAGTAGAAACAATTTGTCGTTATCGCTGTAAAATAGAAACCAATGATGGCAAGTAAAGGGCATGAGAACAGGTCCATGATCTTTTCGGTCGTGTCATGGAGTTTGCCGTGCAATTCTTGGATCTTGATGAGTTTCCGCGCTGGGTTTAATTCGTCATACAGCAATGTCTCAAAGTCGAAATGATCAGCGATGTTGCATGATGCAGGTATGTGGCTGTCGAAAGGTCTACGAACTCCTCGGAAGTCGGTTAGCTTCCATTCTCGGACAGGTAAAAGATTGCCTAGTGCGTAGTTCAATTTCTCGTAACGTTCCTTAGTTAGTAGTATGATACTCACAAAAGTGGAAACTATGAAATGGTGCGAACAAGAAATAACGCTACTACCGGTAATTGCAATGATGAGCAGAGGTGTGACGGAGAAATTAGTGGCGTACGCGAACACCAGACATAATTGTATTTGCAAAAAGATTACCGCAGAGGATAATAATGCCACAAATATCGCGTGACGTTTAAACTTTGTCGCATAATATTGTCGAACTCCCAGACGTTTCAATATTCCGTCAGTAATCCTGAATGACTTTACTATCTCGATGATCTGGTCTTTCTTACACCAGACTGCGATCACCGATATCACCATTGCGATGAGTTCAACTTGAAAGGCGAGTATGTCACCGGCCCGGATCAATTCACTTCCAGTACCATCGTCTACATCCAGTCTGACGAGAATCGTGATTGATTGGAGAACGCCGAGGATCACTGATGCGATTACTGTCCAAAGTTTGTCCAAAAATGATCCATGAGATACTATGTTCTTTTCCAGCGAGAATGGTGCCAGGCCACAAACCTTTGCAAAGTAGTATAAAAACGCTACGTAGGGATTAGGTTCCCCTTGCGTTTCCATAGCTCCTAGTGTTATCGTGTATGAATCGTTGATATGTTCCTTCGAAAGTCCGAGGTGTACTGAATACGTGGATAGAAACCTTGCCGACGTATTGCCAAACGTTGTCGGTGATAAGTTGTTACGCAATTAGAGCATCATCAATAATAGCTGTGTCCAGTAGCGGAACATGCGTCAACTCGTTAGACCATCGAATCGAGGAGTACTTTTCATCGGTTATATTTCCTCGGTACTATTCACTGAACGAGGCATTGAATATTGATAGACTAAAAGTATTACGGTCATCGGTCATGAAAGGATAACATCGGACTAGCAAAGTAGACTTTGACATATCTCATTACCTGAAAAGCACTTACCAGCACCACATTTAGAGTTGATATTTCATGATTATTCATCGTAATAAGAACTGGGTTAAATAATCGCGAATCGTACCTCGTCTTTCAAGTCGTCTGGATGGTATTCGACCCACATCTTGTGCAATGTAGTCGCTGTAGATTTTCCCTGAACATAAAACGTAGGATTAGGACGTTAGACGTAGGACGAAGAAAATAATTATTGGTTCCAATCCATGCTCTCATTATTTCACACACGCAATCTGACCTCCGAAGTCTTTCTATTTCTCATCAAGAACCAATGATAAAACGTTCACTCCTCACCGTCTTTTCGGTCGAAGCACATGCCACGGCGATAACGAACAGTTCTACCGATTGTATACCCAGATTCGATATCATTGCCACAGTTCGATACATGATTTCGTAGCTGAACGTTTGAAGTAAGTTTCCGACAGTGACGGACGTGTAGTAGACAGACATCAGTGTGCTTAAGAAATAACTACCAATTACGACGCATAACGGGATGGAAAATAGTCTGACGATTTCCTCTACCACGTCGTGAAGGTTGGACTGCACTTTTTCAATCTCGACAAGGATCCGGTACGATCGCAGATTATCCGCGGCTAGTATATCAGCTTCAGTCGAGGTCCCTTCAACCATGTTCAGGATTTCCGGTGTTATTCGATTCGCGGGCGTCTCACCTCGTCCACAAACGAAAACGGATTCAGATTTTGGTTTGAACAATTTCAACAGCGTCTGGTTCAGTTGTTCGAGACGTTCGTTAACGAACATTATTGAGATCACGAAGATGAAAATCATTATGTGAACGACCCAGAAGAACCATTGACCCACGAATATAAAGCTTACGTACCAAAGTGTGTATCGATTCTGCAAAAATGATGCAACGAGGATATAATCACTGGCTATTATAGCGCAACATGACACTATTATTCTAATCGCAAGCACTTTGAATCTATGTTCATAATCCTGTCGAATCCCTATGGAGTTCAGCATTTCATCAGCCTTCGCGAACAGATTTATAACTTTGACGATGTTCTCCCTCTCTCGAGCGAACAATGTGGCGGAGAGTACAGCACCAAGAATTTTAACTTCCATCGCCGTCACGTCGCCGTGTTTCAACAATGCCGATTGATCGGTTAAGGACAAATTAGCCCAGAATTTTATCGTGTACGCGCTAAGAGGCGCACAAATCGCTGTCAAGATCAATGGATAAATTTCGTCGCACCGTGATCCCCGGTAAACTTTGTTATCCTCGAGAATGAACGGTGCCAGTCCAAAAATCTTCGCCAAATAGTACAGAAAGGTAGCGTAAGGGTTGGATCCTCCACGCAATTTCTTGACGTTTCGTGACCGGTACATGTTGGCCTCTTTAGGTCCGAAAGACTTGTGGTCGTCGCTGACGATGGAAGGGATGTATATACCCTAACCACGATCGATACTGAAGAGATGATTGAAAAGATAACACATGGTCAAGGAAGCACTTTGGACATGAAGGAAAATTAGACATTTATAATCGACTTTGTTATCGCTGAAATTTATTTCGCGTAAGTTTTTTCACCCCGTGTGTAACAACATAGCATGATTATCCTACCTCAGACTTACCCCATTTTTCACCCTGTTCGGACGGTACTCGATCCACATTTTCTTCAGCACGATTACCGTTGACTTTGCCTGAAGAAGATACATTCGATCTAGTTTACTTGATCGAGATTGAGGCTGATCATTGAATCAATAACGATGAATTTTTACCCTGGATTGCGTTGAATTAGACACTGCACCGATGGCGATTAATTCCAGCCCAATTATCGCTAAGGATAGATAAGTGCCCAGGAGTTCGTAAAGTGTTCCTAAATCCATTGAGACAATCAGACTTTGGAGCGCGACGTAGGTGTAATAGCACATGGTCGTTAGTACCGTGGAGTAATAACCGATAGTGAGAACTATCTGAATAGAAAAAAGAGCAATCGTCTTTTCAGTGATGATGAGAAGGTAATCGTAAAGTTCAGCGATCATCGCGAGATTTTTCGTTAGTTCCAGATCACTTGTGATGTTAGATTCGGAACGAACGTCAGCTGCAATCTCTTCTTCCATGGAACCTATATCGATCTGATTCCGTGGAATCGAGTGATCCAACCATCCGCAATTCCCATCCGATTTATATCCGGGATCACAAACGTTCGAAAGACTCTGGTTAAGTAGCCGCAAACGATCTTCTACCGATGCTATGACGTTTACGAAAATGCAGATCAAGACATGTTGCACAAAACCCGACCACGTACCCACCACTAGCAAATAAGTGAACGAAAACGTGAAATCGTGACTGCCCATGAAGATTGCTATGGAAATTGCCGCCAATGAGAGGATAGCTTTCGCAAAGGTCACTATGCCCACTGTTATCGCCCGTAGTTTGAACTGCTTATGACGGTCCTGTCCCACTGCTAGATATCCCAGAATGGCGTCACACTTAGAGAACGAAATGAGGATTTCTACTATCATCTTTCTCCTGAATGCGAATATCATCAAAGATGAAGTAATCCCCAAGAATTTTATCAAGATGGAGAACATATTCACAGTCTTTGTCAGGTTCGTCTCAGCGGAGTAATTCTTCTGCATTCTGGCGATGGTGTTGATGACCCATTGAGGGACGCACAGCATTGTCAAAACCACCGGATATAGTACTTCGAGCGAAGATCCGCAGAATACTTGGTCGTTCTCCAGTGTAAACGGTGCTAAACCCCAAATCTTCGCCAAGTAGTACAGGAACTTGACGGCTGTACTTGACCCTTCGACGGTTTCGCTCACTCCGCGTAACTCGTGCATGCTTTCCTTACCGAAGGCAAGACGCATCTGAATCTCACTAACCAAGTGGAAATGTGAGCTGAGGTGTCACCTATGATCAATAGTTGCTGGGCAACATGCCAATGCAAACATCGAAGAAGGCACAGCCCCGTCACCTAAGCAATCCTATAAGGTATCATTATCGTGCAGGCGTCAGAATCCATTCAACACGACGCCGGTGATATAGGTCAATAATGATACAATCTAGTGGTTGGAAAATTTCACCGATCCAATCGATGAATCACTCCAAACCATATCGCGGATGGATGAAGAAGCATGTTACCCGGTTGAAATGTAATGTGAGTCACTTACCTTCACGGCATGTTCGCGCCTGCGCAACCCTTCGAAAGGATGATCAATTCTTTTCAAGTGAAAACTGAGTTGAACTTTAATTCGACGTACCTCATTTTTCAGATTTCCAGGATGGTATTTTAGCCGCATTTTGTGAAGCTTGGTGGCTGTAGAATTCATCTGGAACTCGATTTAAGTCAATCATCATGAAAATTCTATTCGTTTCAACCATAAATAATCATTTGCATAAGTTATATTGAAAGTTCATACCGCTTCCTGCGTCGAATGACAGACTGCAGCGATATAGAGTAATTCCAGGACATCGATAGCTAAGGCTGCGTTAGAATTCAGGAGTTCGTAAACTGTTGGCAATTCCATTGATACAGCGAAACGTTGGACTGCGACGAAGGTGTAATAGCAAGTATTTGTCAGTGTCGTGAAGTAATAGGCGATAGTGAGAACTATCTGTGTAGAAAAAAGGGTGATTGTCTTTCCAGCGACATCGAGAAGGTGATCGTGAAGTTCAGCGATCTTCGTGAGCCTTTCCGATGGTTCCATAGAACTTGTGATTTCAGATTCAGTCTCGATGTCGGCTGTGATCTCTTCATCTATAGAACCGACATTGGTTGGATCCCGGGGAGTCGAGGGATCGAACCATCCGTTATCGCGATTTGAGTTATACCTAGGAGTACGGAGGGTCGAGAGACTCTGGTTAAGTAGCTGCGAACGGTCTTTTATTAACGCTACGGCGTTCACAAAAATCGCGATTAAGACACATTGCAAGAGTGTAGTCCAAGCACTAGAAACTATCGCAATAATTCTCATGAATTGTTGTTCGAAACTGAATGTGATAGCGAAATACCTATAAAAGGCACCCAATATGAGAATGGCTCTTATAGAAATTGCCATGCCCAGTATCATCGCCCGCGATTTAAACTGCTTCCGATGATCCTGCTTCACTACGAGATATCCCAAAATAGTGTCACATTTCGAGAGTGAATAGGAAATTTCTATGATCATTTTTCTCTTGAATACAAAAATCATTAGCGATGAACTTGATGCTAAGAGCTTCAATGCCAAAGCGAACAGGTTCGTTATCTTTATCAGGTCCGTCTCAGCGGAGTAATTCACTCGGCTTCTCAGTATCAGGATGATAACATATTGAGGAATGCTCAACACCGCGAGAACTACCGGCCAGATAATATCGAGTAAAGATCCGCAGAAAACTTCATCGTTCTTTATTGTGAAAGGCGCTAAGCCCCAAATCTTCGCGAAGTAGTACAAGACCTTGACGTACAAACTTGATCCTCCAAACCTTTCCATAATTCCTCTTAACTCGCACACGGTATCCTTTCTTAAGGCAAGACGTTTCCGCAGACACTGATGTCAGTCTCGCTGGTCGAGAAGGATAATGCGAATCTTTGGGTCAGTTATGGTCATGGTTGCGAGGCAACTGCATAGACAACGTACGTTCGGGTAAACAGTGATTAGACTTGCAGTAGAATTACTTCGTCAACATCAACGAGGGTGTCATTATTTTGCTAGGTAGGTTATCCCTTTCAAGTTTACAATGATGGAAATTAAGGTCGTCAATCAACCGCTGCTAAGTAACTGTCCAAGCAACATGTCCATGCGCATAAGCAGTGGTTCTGTCATCGACGAGTGAGTGCAAAGATGTCTAATGATAATTATATTTCATGACCAATTGGGATAAGTGATGTTAAAAGTGGTTACGTTAGGTAAAAACATCTTCACACGTACCTCATTCGGCAATTGAATTGGACGGTATTTGATCCACATTGTGTGTGCCGTGACTACCACAGATTTTGCCTGGACAAAGAATACACTCTGCGTTATCATCGTCTTCAATTTCAACGTACTGTACAATACCGTATCGTAATTTGTTTTAGAAACACACAGATCATGAGACTCGATTGTAATTATGTTTAAAACTAATTGAAATGTAAATGCATGAGCCTCTTACCGCCGTCTGGGTTGTATCGCATACTTTGGCAACAGCAAACAGCTCTATCATCGTCGAGACGAGATCGAAAATGATGATCAAAAATACGAAAATGGTACTTAAATTGCCCGCGTTAACCGAAGTTTCCAGACAGTAGAGGTAAAAGAAGCCGGTAACTGTTCTGATGAAATGAGTCGCCAAATTCAGCAAGAGCGGTACTGAGAATAATGTCATTACCGCATCTATCAGATCGCGAATGTTGTCATACAGTTCTTGAATTTTGTCAACCTTCTCGAGTAGATCCAGGTTGCCTTCGGGAGTAATTGGTGGGTCAGTTCCAATCGTAGTGTCCGACAATATCAAGTTCAATGTGTTTCTATCGATGACAAAATCATTCGGTGTCCTAACGCGATCATCTTCAAATTCTGTGACACAGGCATTCAGAAGGCATTCAGCCGTTTGGGAAAGTTGTTCGGCAACGAAGGCTACAACGTTTACAAATATCCATATCACATGATGCGTCATGAAGTACAACAAATGGGCAATTATCATATCGGTTACAATAAATTTCTTCATATCGGGTGCGGTAAACCAAGTCAACACAGTTTGAAGACAGTGCACGACGTTTATAACAAGGTAAAAACATCCCACCAAAATCGTACGGGACTTAAGTTTCTTCTTAGAGTCCCGTTCAACTCCCAAAGATTCAAGAATTCCATCGATCTTCGGAAAAAGGTTCGCGATCTCAACGATCTTATTTCTTCCTCGCAGGAATGTAATGACGCTTAGTAAACCATTGAGGAATCTAACTTTGAAGATTAACTCGAGCGCGATTTTACTGATGTTGTATTCTTCTCCGGCAATGCTACCGTCTGCGATGACAGCGAAGATCACGGTCGAACAAATACACAACCCGGCCACAACGATCGGATATATTTTATCCCACACTGACCCGATGCAAATTGTGTTGTTCTTTATGGTGAATGGAGCCAGCCCCCATATCTTTGCTACGTAGTACACAAACAGTACGTAAGGATCTGATCGAGTCATTGCAGAAGCCCGCTACTTGTTCGATGCTCTCAGTTCAACGTGTGAAGCTCTTCTGCGTTATGCTGGCTATGGAGGGAAGTACTGTCGTCACTGATCAATAGTTATGTAGCACCTAAAATATTAACGAGTCCGCGAACACCTGGAAAGCCTCGTCAAGAAATCGAAGCTTATCGACGTTGGAGCTTCATATATTAGCCTTGCTGGTAGCTTGTACACAATATCGCTATACAAACTATTGGAAATGTCCATTAGCTATGAAAGTTGGAACTATTGCGTGCATAAGGTCCAATGTACCTTCGTTACGAATGCTGTCGAACTTGATCTTGCCTCTATACGAACGAATGATAAATGATATGGCTAATTTAATTTTTGTTGAGTCAAAGTCAGGAGAAAGTTTCGTTCAACGTACCTCATCTTTCAATTCAACTGGATGACAGTCGATCCACAATTTATGAAGTGCAACCCCCGTGTAGTTTGCCTAAGGAAAGAAGATCGGTGATATTCTGTGTTCATGTGATTGGAATATATCATTGTAAGCTCGAATTCATTTTCGAAGGACTCTGAACCAACCGCACAGAAATTTCTAAAAATCTAAAAACTCACGAATTCTTACTGTTGTCTGAGTCGACGAGCATATCGCAGCGATAGCGAATAGTTCCAGCGTGTGGATGACCAGCCAGGGAGCGATGATCGCGAGCCTACCGATGGTTCCATGATTCGGACCTTCGTTGCACGCGATTTGTACAAGAATGAAGAAGTAATAGAGCATAGTCAAGATCATCATGAAATAGTAGGCTATAGTTCCGACCATTGGTGGAGAAAGTACTTCGACCACCTTCACAGTCACCTCTTGAAGATTGTCGTATATCTTTTCGATCTTCCTGAGCTGCTCAGAGAGCTTCGTGTCATCTCCAGGCACCGAGCTGATATGAATTTCTCTCGCTTCAGCCACGGAAGCAATGTTCGATGTGTTCCGATTCGTGCGACGGCGTTTCCGATGTCGAACGTACTCGGATTTGTTTCTGCATTTGGAAATTTTAAGAAGCTGATCATTGATCTGTTGGTATCGTCTTTTAATGAAGTCCATGAGATTATAAAAGATGAAGATCGCATGATGGTGCACTGATAAAATCAAGATACTCATAACGACCGAGCATATCATCGTCACCCCGGATATCTCGCCTGTTTTAATCCCGAAAATGATATTAGACCCAAAAAACATGATCAATAGGGTAGAGGATATTACACCGACTGTAATGGCCCGTAGTTTGAACCATTGCTGATAATTCTGCTCGACTTTCATGGCCCTCAGCATGTCGTCTCCCGTGCGCAATGCGTTGATGATCTCTGTGAGCTTTTTTCTGTTCAGTCCAAGTCTCACGAGGATTAAACCACCGCCGAATACTCCAATGTGAGCACAAAAACTGTCACTGACTTCAGTCATAAACGTCTTGCCCATATAATCCATGCTCGATCTTTCAATCGCTGTAATTATGAAGTCCGAGATGCACAGGATTGTCCAGGTTATCGGAAGCAGTAGTTCAGACCATGATCCGAGGCATGCTCGGTTATCCTCCAGCCTGAATGGCGCCAGACCGAAAACCTTCGCCAAGTAATACAAGAACATGCCGTACACGTTTTTGTTCTCTAGCATTATTGCAACTCGATGTGAAATTTCACAATTCGCTATAATCCTACGATTTCTATTCGCCGATGTACCTCACGGAAGTGTTTCAATGTTTGCGATCACTAGAGAAGTCCAGTAATGAGACCTGCCCTAGACAGTCTTCCATACATTCAATTCATTAAGGTGAAACCATAATTTATCATCGTTGAGAAATTGTCACATTACTACGAATAATAGATAAACGACATCAACCTAACATCGTCCTAATGACGTGGACCTCGTAATCGCATCATCTAAATCCATCGGGACGATTAAACAATATTCGATCATATTTTTCTATGTTTCGCGGAATTCGTACGAGTAAGTGAAACTCTATATGACCCTTGGCAATCACGAAGGCGAATGACAAGAATATCGTAGCAGTATCCTTTCAATGATCAGACTCCGCAATTTTTGCATACTGTCGAATTTTTTGGAACTACTAACGAAAACCACTTTTAGTCCACATTGATTTCTGACCACTGGTCTCGACGAAGAAAACCTGGTGAAATACTTAATTGTGTAACTTACCTCGTCTCTGAGCTCATCTGGATGGTACGTGATCCACATCTCATGTAAGGTAAGCGTTGTGGATTTTCCCTGAACATAAAATTGAAACATTCAGAAACGATTGCCAGGATAATTACAAGTACATCGAGGGAAGAAGTCCTTACCGTCTTCTGGACCGAAGCGCTTGCCAAAGCGATAGAGAATAGCTCTAATACCAGCACGAATGTCCATGATATGGTAAGTACAATGTGCACACACAAGTTGCTGTCAAACTTGTCGAACAAACTTGCGATAGCACCGAACATGTAATACCAACAGAATAGTATCAACAGGAAATAGTGACCGATTATCATGATCAAGGGTAGAGAAAATAACGCGACTGTTTTTTCAACCACGTTACACAGGGCGAAGTGCAGTTCTTCGACTTTAATCAGAATCTGGGATGGTTCTAGATCATTTTCTGACGAAATATCAGCTCCAGTGACCATCCCTACATCAGCCACGGGCGCAATCGTTGCTATTTTTTGCCGATTACCAAACAGACTACCTCGTCTCCGAACAAAGTTCAATCTATGTTCCGGCTTACAGAAATTCAACAGTATATCGTTCATCTGGTCGAAACGCTCATTAGCCATGAACATGGTGTTCACGAAAATGAAGACAGCC
Organism: Tenthredo amoena; assembly: GCA_963966615.1. Classification (NCBI taxonomy): domain Eukaryota; kingdom Metazoa; phylum Arthropoda; class Insecta; order Hymenoptera; family Tenthredinidae; genus Tenthredo; species Tenthredo amoena. Next base: position 639,974 of record OZ016495.1, on the reverse strand, counting down.
AAGTGGAGTGTGAAATACAACAGGTCGCCCATGAACATCAAATTTGCGGTCCAAAATGAGACGTGGGATTTCCAATAAATCACGGTCTTCATGTACTCGGTCGTGATTATAACACAAGATGACAATACTACTTTAACAGCTTGCGCTTTGAACTTTCTTTCGTAATCTTGTTGTTGCGCGCCCAAAGAATTCAAAGTTCCGTCGACCTTGATGAACAAATTTATAATTTCCAAGACGTTGTTTCTTTCCCGAAGAAAAGTTCCCACTGATACCAGAACTCCGAAAAATCCAATTGCCCGGGCGACCGTATAGGCTACCAGCGTAAACTTTGTCAACCCGTTGAATTCCGCACCCTTCCTTTTCATTATCGAGTCCATTACTCCGAATACGCAAAGAACTGTGATGATGACCGGATGAATCTTCGTCCACCAGGATCCGCGGGTAGCTCTATTATTCTTTAAACCGAATGGCGCCAATCCCCAGACTTTTGCCAAATAATACAGCAAAGTAACGTAAAAGTTCGATCCTCCGTTCATTCTTGGGACTCGACGAGACTCGGACATGTTGTCGCCTTGTTCAGGTCTGAAACTCTTATGGATGACACTGGTGCTTCGATGAATGTATATAATTAATTACGATCAATTGTTGTAGGGTGATTGCTAAGATAACACGTCCAGGACAAAAAACCAACTGGACATCACATTACGGACACGATCAATTATGAGAATAAGCTGCAGGACATACCACTCTCGCAAATGGCTGATTATCCACAACCTTTACATACACCACTCTCTAATCGTGTGACTAGTGACTATATGACGGACAGAACTATGTACGTGCTTACGTGTCACAAAGTTGGCACGAAATCTGTTATCAGTTTCAAACATTTCCTAGCATGACGCACCACCTGAATAATCGCTTCAAAATTGCAAACTTGCCCAAGACGCCTGTCACTCTTACCCCGTTGATTCCTGATCATTAGATCATTCGCGAAGACAACCAGGCGAAGTACATTCGATCGTGTAACTTACCTCGTCTTTGAGCTCATCTGGATGGTACGTGATCCACATCTCATGTAAGGCGAACGTTGTAGATTTTCCCTGAACATAAAATTGAAATATTCAGAAACGATTGCCAGGATAATTATAAGTACATCGAGGGAAGAAGTCCTTACCGTTTTCTGGACCGAAGCGCTTGCCAAAGCGATAGCGAATAGCTCTATTACTAGCACGGATGTCCATGATATGGTAAGAAGAATGTGCACAAACATGTCGCTGTCAAACTTTTCGAACAAACTTACGATAGCACCGAACATGTAATAACAACAGAATAGTAAAGACAAGAAATAGTAACCGATTATCATAATTAAGGGGAGAGAAAATAACGCGACTGTTTTTTCAACCACGTTACACAGGGCGAAGTGTATTTCTTCGACTTTAATCAGAATCTGGGATGGCTCTAGATCATTTTCTGACGAAATATCAGCTCCAGTGACCATCCCGATGTCAGCCACCGGCGCAACCGTTGCTATTTTTCGTCGATGACCAAACAGACCATCTCGTCTCCGAACAAAGTTCAATCTATGATTTGGCTGACAGAAATTTAACAGTATATCGGTCATCTGGTCGAAACGCTCAATAGCCATGAACATGGTGTTTACGAAAATGAAGACAGCCAAGTGAAGTGTAAAATACAACAGGTCGCCCATGAACATCAAATTTGCGGACCAAAATGAGACGTGGGATTTCCAATAAATCACGGTCTTCATGTAATTAGTCGTAAGTATAACAGTAGATGACAATACTACTGTGACAGCTTGCGCTTTGAACTTCCTTTCGTAATCTTGTTGTTGCGCGCCCAAAGAATTCAAAGTTCCGTCGACCTTGATGAACAAATTTATAATTTCTACGATGTTGTTTCTTTCCCAAAGAAAAGTTGTCGCTGATACTGGAATTCCGGAAATTCCAATTGCTCGGGCGACTCTATAGGCTGCCAGCGTAAACTTCGTCAACCCGTTGAATTCCACACTCTTCCGTTTTATTATCGAGTCCATTACTCCGAATACGCAAAGAACTGTGATGATGACCGGATGAATCTTCGTCCACCAGGATCCAGGGGTAACTCTATTATTCTTTAAACCGAATGGCGCCAGTCCCCAGACTTTTGCCAAATAATACAGCAAAGTAACGTAAAAGTTCGATCCTCCGTTCATTCTTGGGACTCGACGAGACTCGGACATGTTGTCGCCTTGTTCAGGTCTGAAACTCTTATGGATGACAGTGGTGCTTCGATGGATGTATATAATTAATTACGATCAATTGTTGTAGGGTGATTGCTAAGATAACACGTCCAGGACAAAAAACCAACTGGACATCACATTATGGACACGATCAATTATGAGAATGAGCTGCAGGACATACCGCTCTCGCAAATGGCTGATTATCCACAACTTTTTTATACACCACTTTCTAATCGTGTGACTATTGACTATATGATGGACAGAACTTGCAGAATTGCAGACTTGCACAACACGCCTATCACTCTTACCCCGTTGACTTCTGATCATTAGATCATTCACACAATCATTCATAACTTACCTCGTCTTTCAGCTGATCTGGATGGTACCTGATCCACATCCCATGTAAGGTAGGTGCTGTAGATTTCGCCTGAAGATAGACGTGAAATAGTTAAAGCGTAATGTTAAGATAATTACCTATCTATCGGATCACAATCAGCACGCAATAACTCACCGTTCTCTGGATTGAATCACATGACAAAGCAATGGCAAATAGCTCTGCCAGTTGCACAGACGTCCATAACACGGTAGCAACAAGTTGAACAAAATTGTCGTGATCAAACGTATCGAACAAATCCAATGTAGCCGTGAAAATGTAATAAGAACAGGTCAATATATTCAAGGAATAATAACCGATTATCAGAATTAACGGCATAGAAAATAATTTTACTGTTTTCTCGACCACATCACAGAGAACAAAGTGCAGTTCTTCGACTTTAATCAGAATCTGGGATTGTTCTAGATGAGCTGCTGACAAAATGTCAGCTTCGCCTTCGATCCCCATGTCAACCATCGACACAATGGGTGTTGTTTTTCGTCGATTGCCAAACAGACCACCTCGTCTCCGAACAAAGTTCAATCTATGTTTCGGCTTACGGAAATTCAACAGTATACCGTTCATCTGTTCAAGACGCGTATTAGCCATGAACATGGTATTGACGAAAATGAAGACAGCAAAGTCGAGTGTGAGATAAAGCATGTTGACTATGATTATCAGAGTCAAAGACCAAATTGTGACTATGGACTGCCAATAAATTGTAATCGAGACGAAGTTAGTCATTATTATGCCACAGAGTGATAATACCACTTTGGTAGCTAGCACTTTGAAATGTTTTTCATGATCCTGTTGTGCGCCTAAAGAGTTCAAATCTCCATCGATCTTAATGAACAGATTTATAACTTCCACGACGTTAATTCTCTTTCGAAAAAACGTTACCAAAGATCCAAGAACTCCGATGATTGCTATTATAGACGATAATTTATAGGCGCTTCGTGTGAGCTTTGTCTGTCCGGTGACTTCCACATTCTTCCAATTGATCGTGAAGTCTATCAGTTGGTACACACCGATCACTGTGATAATAACTGGCTGAATCTTCACCTTCGAAGATTTTTGGCTAACTCTGTTGTTCTTCAAGGTGAATGGCGCCAGTCCCCAGACCTTTGCCAAGTAATAAAGAAAAGTAGCGTAAGGGTTTGTTCGTCCGTACATTTTCTAACCGACGCGGACGTAGTTTGCGGATGGCGCTTTCTTCCGGTCTGAAACGCTTGTGACTAACACTGGTGCTTTCACGGATCTATATAACTAATTACAATTGATGACGATGGAGTGATCGCATTGATAACACCGTACATGAAAAAGCACCAACTGGACATCACATTATGCATGTGATCAATTATGGATATGATCAATTATGAGAATGAGGTGCCGGACGTAGCACTCTTGCAAGTAGTCGATTATCTACAAATTTTCCATGCACCTTCTTCTGACCGTGTCATTACTGAGTATATCTTCTGGCTTACCTCATCTTTCAGTACTCTTGGATGATGTTTGATCCACATTTTGTTGAGGATGACTACCGTCGATTTCGCCTGTATTCGATCGATTCAATCTACATTATTTGATGGAATATTTTTGATTTTGATGCAGTCGTCAAAACTAGAAATGAACGATTACAAGATCTTACCGTCTTCTGGGCTGAATCACATGCTACACCGATAGCGAGTAGTTCTAGCCATCGGATCGAGAGCGATACTTGCGTCACCACGAGTTGAAAAATCGGTACAAAATCCGTTGTCACTTCCAAATATTCGAGTGAAATATAGGTATAATAGAGCACATTCGTTAATACTGTAGAATTGAAACCGATAGTGAGAAGTATCTGTGCAGAAAACAAGTCCATGATCTTTTCGGTCATATCAAGGAGGTCGGCGTACAATTTCGCGATTTTCACGACCCTCTCCGTTGATTCGAGACTAATTTGCGTCTGAATTCGCGAATTAGATCTGATCACTTGACCTGTCGAGCCGAAGTTTGTTCGGTACCGGCGATTCGGTTTACATCCGACGACGCAAACATTCGAAAAACTCTTGTTCAGCAATTGGAAGCGTTCTTTGACCGACGTTATGACGTTTATGAAGATCAGAACTCGGACATGTTGCAATAGAGACATCCATTTGTTGAAGAACATTGTAAAAAGTAACCAGGCTGCTTCTACGTGGTCCGTGCTCGCCGAATATATCAGATGGTCCGCGAATATGATGGTGAAGGTAGTAGCGACCGACACGCCTGTCAGAATCGCACGGATTTTCCACTTTCTCCGATAATCCTGCTTCTCTCCAAGAAGTCCCAAAATGACATCAGATTTGATGAAGATATCCAAGATTTCTAGGATACTTTTTCTCTTGAATACGAACGTCATCAGAGATAAAATATTTCCGAAGGTTCGAATTTGCAAACTAAGTATGTCAATGCTCTTCGTCATGATCGTGTCACTCGGGTAATGAAACTGATTTCTATAAATCACGGAGAGTACGAATTGCGGAAAGCTCATCAGCGTCAGAATAACCGGGTAAAATACGTCGAGCTTTGATCGGCAGCAAATTTTGTTGTTTTTTAATGTGAACGGTGCTAAGCCCCAAATCTTCGCCAAATAGTACATGAACTTGGCGTATGGATCAGACCCTTGTGACGTTTCCATAATTATGCATCACGTCGTATCCGTACCGAGTTCAATATGATTCTAAATTCTTCCAACGAAAGAAGGAAGTATCAGTCGATGGGTCACATACGATCGATAGTTGCCGGGCAACTACATATGGTCAACATGTCAATCAAAAGGGTCATTTGGATCGCAACATGGTTACACTTTGGTTCCATTATCTGACTTTGATCAGAACTCACCTATGAAAGGACCTCGAATAATGCACGTCAATCGACGGATCATTCCCAAGTGGAAGGTTGGCATTTGTAGAATATGAATGAATTGACACGCTCGTTAATAACGGTATGGAAATAAGTTACCCGAGTGAAATTGTCACGGATATTTCCGCCTTTCCGCGAAGTATGATCGCTAATTTCTTACCTTTCTGAATTGGGAACTGCAGAGTTACATTTCACGTTAACTTACCTCATCCTTTAAATCGACTGGATAACATGTGATCCACAATTTATGTAGTGTAACCACGAGAGAGTTCACCTGATCAAAGAACATCATATCAAAGTTATAACAATCGTTCGATGAACATGGAACGTTAACATCAAGAGGAATCAAAGAACTTTAGAATTCTCACCGTCGTCTGAGCTGAAGAACAAATTATGGCAATAGCGAACAGTTCTAAAAGTACGACGAGCATCCAGACGTTAATGCCCACGAGCTGAATGATGTATGTCGAATTATACGTGGACAATCCACGTTTTGTACACACGTAAGTGTAATAGGAGAAAGCCAATACCGACACGGTATAATAACCAAGAGTTAGGATGATCGGTAGAGAAAAAAGATGGACTATATTGTCGGTTACTTCGCGAAGATTGATGTACAGTTCTTCGACCATTCTGAGCTTTTCGAGCGGTTTCAAGTTAACTCTAGCCGCAGGGCATGTATCATTTCTCGTATCCACGTCCAAAAAAAGAATGTTCGATACGTTCCGGTTATCGGACCGATTGAGCCGATCTCGAGTGTGATGCAATTTTTGTTCGTATTGAAAAATATTGAGGAGTTGTTCGTTGAGCTGCTGGTAACGTTTTTCAACGAAGTGGATTGCATTCAAGAATATCATGAGCCCCAGGTGGTACATAACATTAACCAAGATACCAATAGCTAATGTGTAAAACATCCACAGCTCTGTGATTAAATTCCATATTCTCCAGTAATAAAGATGATTACAGAAAACTAGGCTCAGTATGAAAACAAGCACAATACCAACTAAAATAGCCCGCTGTTTGAAGCTATTTTCATAATTTTGTTCAACCCCCAAAACGCTGAGTAGACCGTCTACTTTGTACAATGCGTTTATGATCTCTGTGATCTGCTTTCTCTTCAGCACAAATGTCAACCAGAATAGACCGCCGCCGAAGTTGCCAAGGTAGTCAGACAAACTACTACCGACCTGCATTACGTCCGTTCTATTCGCAAAATCAACATCAGCTCTGTAACTGAATATAATGATAAACTGCGGAAAGCACAAAATTACCAATATCATAGAATAAAGTGATTCGTATGACGATCCGACGTATACGCGGTTATCCGTCAATCTAAACGGCGCCAGACCGATAGACTTCGCCGTGTAATATAAAAACTTAACATGCACGTTCGTACGTCCATGGATGTTCGTAACTCGGTTCGACATCGCGGCGATTACACTCTCGCGGATGTGAACTAATAAATCGATCGTATGTGTGATTCTTTCAGTGTAATGAAATTTTCAGTCTTCCGAAGGGGACTTCCTTCGGGGTCGAAACGTTGAGAAAAGTTTATTGCTTTCTTCGCAAGGGACCTCAGACACCGAGAGAAACTACACGTAAACTTCGATAGGTTCGAAAGTCGTCTACTTATTAAGCGACCGCTTATAAATTTGCCGATGATCTAGACGACTGTAAGTCCAGTAACGAAACGTACCCTCGCAGTACACCACCTCATTACGATATTAATCACATTATAGTGATACATAATGCATCGTTTTTGAAGTTATCATGATGAAGTGGACAATTGATACAACGCTGACATAATCATCAAGTTTTGCTGATAACCGTATCGTCCTGGTAATTAGAGTAATTGACTAGTACCCTCGTGTACGTTTTCAGTAGTGGTGAACTTTTTACCGTATCGAAATGAAAAGTGGCCTCGACTATCATGATGTTCCACAAATTTGATTAATCAGTGGATCATTCCATACTGGAAGATTGGTATCATCAGAATATGAAATCGGCAGTTCCCTGCTTCTCTGAATTGTAAATTGGAGAGTTAGATTTCGTTTTAACTCACCTCATCCTTCAACTCGACTGGATAACACTCGATCCACAATCTATGAAGTGTGACTGCGAGAGAGTTAGCCTGGTCAAAAAATATCATATTAAAGTTATATCATTCTCCCATAGACATAGAACGTAAAAATCAAGAGGAATCGAGGAATTCGAAAATTCTCACCGTAGTCTGAATTGAAGAACAAATTATTGCAATAGCGAATAGTTCTGACAGCAAGATGAACATCCAAATAGTAATGTTCACGCATTGATTGACGGCCCACCAATCATACGAAGTTAATAGATTTGGCACAATACCGTAAATGTAATAGCACATAGCTAATAACATCAAGGTATAGAAACCAATAGTTGAGATCATCGGTAGAGAATAAAGATTGAGGATGTTGTCGGTTATCTCACGAAGTTTGTCGTACAGTTCTTCGATCTTTCTGAGCTTTTCGATCGGGTTCAAGTTACTTCGATCCGCAAGGCGCATATAATTCCCCGTCTCCACGTCCGCCAAAATAACGTTCAACGTGTTTCTGATATCAGAATGACCGAGCTGATCTCGAACGTGATCAGATTTTGGTTCGGATTGGGAAACGTTAGAGAGTCTTTCGTTGAGCTGGTCGTAACGTTTTTCAACAAAATTCATTGTTTGTAAGAATATCATGATCGCCTGGTGGTGGATAAACAAAATCCAGTTATTACAAACCACTGTGTACCACATCCACGGATCTCTGATCAAATCCTGTTCAATCAAGTAAATGAAGAGAGACCCGAAGCCTAGGATCATCAAAAGACCAGACACCATACAAACTAGAAGAGCTCGCTGTTTGAAGTTCTTCTCGTAATTTTGTCCGACTCCCATAATGCTCAGCAGTTCGTCTACTTTGTACAATGCGTTTATGATCTCTGTAATCTTCTTCCTCTTCAGCACAAATGCCAGCAAGAATAAACCGCCGCCAAAACTACCCAATTGATTGGACAAGCTCATACAGGTCTCCATGATCCGCGTACCACCCATATAATCGTTACCACGTACGTATATCATCAAAATGAAGCACTGAGAAATGCTCACGATCATCAATATCGTAGGATAAAATATTTGGCCTACTGATCCGACGTATGCACGGTTATTTGCAATTGCGAAAGGTGCCAGACCGATCGACTTCGCCGCGTAATATAAAAACATAACAAAGACGTTCGTATTTCCATCGATTTTCGTAACTCGGTTAACCATCGTGGTAATAATTACACTATCGCAATTGATCACGAACCGATGAGTTGCAGCTACTGTACGATCGTAACGACTGCAAGTCCAGCAGCAAAAAGTACCCTTATACCACACGGTCCCATTACGGTATTAAACTCATTAGCCTGACATACGTATGATACATCGTTGTTGAGTAGTTATAATAACAAAGTGAACAATTGACATGACGTTGTCATATTTATCAAATTTTTTTACATAATTGTATCGTCCTATCTGTTGGAACGATCGACGAATACTTGTAAACACTTTTCCGATAGTGGTGAACTCCGCGTAGTCGATTTTTTCTTCGAAGGAAAAAACCAACGATTCGATAGTTTGCTTGTGACTGGATACCTTGAGGTTGGGAAAGTGAAAATTGTCAAGGAATATCGCGCCTATGACCCAAGTCGAAAGTATAATTTGCATTTCACGAGCAAATTCATTACGTTGTGATATATCTTTGAACGTACCTCATCTCGCAGTTCGGTTCGATGTTCTTCTAGTCTGAGTCGATGAAGCACAGCCCCTACATATTTCACCTAAACAAAGAGTACAGTACATATGATTCGATGCCAGATTTATATCGCGGTGTATAGCCATTCGTTGAGAAAAATATAATAGTTCTCACCGTCTTCTGAATCGGAGCACATACTGCGGCGACAGCAAACATTTCCAACATTATGAGAAACGAGCCGAAAGTTATATTCAAGATTTGGTGGATATCGATTGAATCGGGAGTCACGGCGAATGATATAAGATTCGCATAGATCCCAAAGCAATTGCAGATTATCATCATGGAAGAATACACCAGATTTGCGAAGAGTGACAGTGAGAAAAGATCGGTGCTTGTGTCAATGAGAACGCGGAGGGTGTCATGAAGTTCCGAAATTTTGTCAAGCTTGTCCGATGGCTTCGGATTCCTTTTGGGAGAAGTTTGCGAATCACCTCCGGCATTCTGATCCATTAGAATCATATTCAATACGTCGTTATTTATTGGAAAAACTTCCCGACTACGAGAGCAATTCTTTTCACCCTGCGCCGTGCAAAGATCCCGGAGACTATTGGCGAGTTGCGAATACCGTTCAGCAACGAACACCATGACGCTTACGAACATACAGATCACTTGGTGCCTTACGATATCGAATAAATTAATAACGATGATATTAATTGAAACCCACGTTTCTGGAAAACCTATATTCAAAAAGAAAACTACGAAAGCAATTTGGTTACCAGTAATTACAACGAAGTAGAACGATCCCAGTAAAATGGCACTAGCTTTAAACTTCTTTTTATAATCCTGTTCAACTTCCACATAATTCAGAATTTTATCGATTTTTAAAAACAGTTCCGCGATCTTCGTGATCTTCTTCCTGTCCCATAAAAATTTTACCATGGGTAGTACGGTAGGCACAAATTTCGCGTTGATAATTAGCATGACGATTGTATCGCTGATGCTTGATTTATTTTCGTAAATTGTGGGTTTTGGATTATCGATTGAAAATCCAAGATGTATGTAAAGGCACATCCCAGCTAGGATTACCGGATAGAGGATATCCCACAGAGATCCATCGCAGACTCTGTTGTTTTTCAGGGTAACTGGAGCCAGACCCGAAATTTTAGCAACGTAGTAAAAAAATTTTGCGTACGAATCGAACCGACGACACATTGTCGAAGCTGACCGTGGCTCTTCGATGAGACCTTCGCGACTGTAAGACACTTTGCACTGTGACTAAATCCCGAAGAATATCTTGCCGATATCGATCGATCGTTTCCAAGCAACTGCAAAGAAACGAAGCTAAGCAACAAACCGGGACTGTCGTATTGGAGAAGTCAATGTACACTGTACAATGGCTTATCGTCGTTGGATCTTAACATAAGGAGAAACACATTACCGGTTTTATGAATTCACATGACACGTCCATAGTAATTGCACCACGATGAACGACTACCTTGTACGATATATTGGCGACTCGCGCGATTGACGGCTCACAAAACTAATCTGTTAATAGCATTTCGAACGTGATCGCGTTTACCAAATAATAAATTGTTGGAACGAAGTATTGTACGACTATGATCGATCCCGTTGAAAGCGTATGAATTATTATCCGGAGGATGGAAGTGGTGTAAGAGAACCGCGAACTCTTATCCACCGAACGTGCAATTTTTCATTTCACAACTATAAGCGAAATAAAATTTCTCGGTTCTCTCAGAGAAATGTAACTACAATGAGAAACGACATCGCAACGTTTGGAAACTTACCTCGATTCCGATGATTACTGGACATTCGCCGGTTATTGCCGGAGGATTGCGAAAAGATTGCAGGACATTGCACTCTCAAAATTAGCTGATATCCATGACTCTCTCAGACTCTACCATCCGATACTGTGACTTAATTCCTATTTCGGACTTACCGCATCGCTCAGTTTTCCTCGATGATGTTTTATCCACATTTTGTTGAGCGTGATTACCATTGACTTTGCCTGCGTATGATAAATTTATTCTTTATCATCTGATTGCAGAATTTTAATCATAACTATTTACCGTAACCCTCACCGTAGTTTGCACTGAATCAGATACTACAGCGATGGCGAGTAGTTCTAGCCACATGACGAACAGAAATACTTGCGTGCTTACGAGCTGCAAAGTTTTCACGAAATCTCGTGTGACTTCCAAGCTTGTTAGTGAAACGTAAGTGTAATAGGACGTAGTTGTTATTATTGTGAAATAATAACCCAGAGTGAAGAGTATCTGAAGAGAAAACAGTTCCATGATCTTGTCGATCACATCGAGGAGGATGCCATATAGTTCTGCAATTTTCACGACCCTTTCCACAGATTTTCTGCTACTCAAAGTTTGCTTTTCAAAGTCAGATCCAGCCCCATCATCTATGGAACCAGCAGTCCATCCGTTCCGACGAATCATCAAATCCCGTTGTCGCCAAACTCGATCCGATTCATTTCCATCGACACAAATGTTCAAAAAATTCTGGTTGAGCAAACGCAAGCGTTCTTTGACCGACACTATAAGGTTCACGAAGATCAGGACCTGGATATGTTGCACGAAGGACATCCATTTGTCGACAAACAATATGTAAGCTACCCGAAATCTGTCATCGTAGTCCAGGCACATCCAATATATCATAGTGTCAGTTAATGTGATGGTAACGGTGGTAGCGAATGTTAGGCCTGTCAGTTTTGCACGAATTTTCAACTCCCTTTGACAGTCCCGCTTCTCTCCAAGATGTCCGAGAATGGCATCAGATTTTATGTACAAACGGAGGATATCCGCGATGCTCTTTCTCTTCGCGGCGAACATCACGAAACATGAAATATTCCCCAGGACTTGCAAAAGCAGAGCGAATATTTTCGCGCTCCTCGTCACGACCGTATCACCGTAGTGATTATTCTGGGTTCTGTAAATTACGACTAACACGAAATGAGGAATATTCAACGCTGCCAAAATCACCGTGTAAAATATTTCGAATGACAATCCCGAGAAAATTTGATTCTCTTTCAGTTTGAACGGTGCTAAGCCCCAAATCTTCGCCAAGTAGTACATGAACTTGGCGTACGGATTTGATTCTTCGGACGTTTTCATACCGCTGTGTGAATTGTACATCCTATACTTCCCGAGCGCTGGATGACTCTAAAGTTTTCTGACAAAGAAAATCAGTGTACGTCGATGTGTCACATACGATCGATAGTTGCCGGGCAACTACATGGACAACATGTCGCTCGAAACGATCATTTGGATCGCAACATGGTTACACTTTGGTTCCATTATCTGACTTTGATCAGAACTCACCTATGAAAGGACCTCGAATAATACACGTCAATCGACGGATCATTCCCAAGTGGAAGGTTGGCATTTGTAGAATATGAACGGATCGACACGCTCGTTAATAACGATATGGAAATAAGTTACCCGAGTGACATTGTCACGGATATTTCCGCCTTTCCGCGAAGTATGATCGCTAATTCCTTACCTCTTTGAATTGGGAACTGCAGAGTTACATTTCACGTTAACTTACCTCATCCTTTAAATCGACTGGATAAGACGTGATCCACAATTTGTGTAGTGTAACCGCGAGAGAGTTCACCTGATCAAAGAATAGCATAACAAAGTTATAGCATTCTTCCATAGACATAGAACGCCAAAGTCAAGAGTGATCGAAGAAATCGAAAATTCTCACCGTCGTCTGAGTTGAAGAACAAATTATGGCAAGAGCTAATAGTTCTGACAGCATAAAGAACATCGCAAGAGTGGTGGCCACTAATTGACCAAAGGTGAACCAATCATCCGTCAACAATGCAGTTGGTGTAACAACGAAGCCGTGATAGCATATAGTCAATATTAGAATAGTATAATAACCAAGTGTTAGGATGATCGGTAGAGAAAAAAGATGAACTATATTGTCGGTTACTTCACGAAGATTGTCGTACAGTTCTTCGATCTTTCTGAGCTTTTCAATCGACTTCAAGTTACTTCTAATCGTAGGACACCCGTGATTTCCCATCTCCAGATCCACAGAGAGAATGTCTAATGTGTTCCAGTTATCAGGACGAGCGTGCCGATCTCTAACGTTATTCGGTCTATATTCGGATTGATGAACGTTACGGAGTCGTTCATCGAGCTGCTGGTAACGTGAGCGAACAAAGTTCATCGTATTCACAAATAACACGATCAACTGGTGGTGAACCATATAAATCAGGTTACCGATAGTCAGTTCGTACAGCACCCACAGCTCCATCATTAAGCCCAACTTAATCCAGTATAAAAGACCGATTGCGAGAACTATCGTCATCATTGGGGCAAACAATATACCAACTAAGAGAGCTCGCCGTTTAAAATTCTTCTCGTAATCTTGTTCAACCCCCAAAACGCTGAGCAGACGGTCCACTTTGCGCAATGCGTTTATGATCTCTGTGATCTTATTTCTCTTCAGCAGAAATGTCAACCACAATAAACCGCCGCCGAAGTTACCAAGGTGCCTGACCAAACTTCTACCCACCCGGGTCATCGTCGTTTTACCCATGAAATTACCAGTAGATTGGTCATTTAATATAATGATAAACTGCGGAAAGCACGTAATTACCAATATCACAGAATAAAGTACTTCGTATGACGATCCGACGTATACGCGGTTATCCGTCAATCTGAACGGCGCCAGACCGATAGACTTCGCCGTGTAATATAAAAACTTAACATGCACGTTCGTACGTCCATGGATGTTCGTAACTCGGTTCGACATCGCGGCGATTACACTCTCGCGGATGTGAACTAATAAATCGATCGTATGTGTGATTCTTTCCGTGTAATGAAATTTTCAGTCTTCCGAAGGGGACTTCCTTCGGGGTCGAAACGTTGAGAAAAGTTTATTGCTTTCTTCGCAAGGGACCTTAGACACCGAGAGAAACTATACGTAAACTTCGATAGGTTCGAAAGTCGTCTACTTATTAAGCGACCGCTTATAAATTTGCCGATGATCTAGACGACTGTAAGTCCAGTAACGAAACGTACCCTCGCAGTACATCACCCCATTACGATATTAAACTCATCAGCGCATTCATCATTATGAAGTGAACGATTGATATGACGTTGACGTATTCAGTAGGTCTTTCGCATAATTGTATCGCTCTATCCATTAGGCCGATTGACTAGTATACCCTTGTGTATGTTTCCAGTAAAGAGAAACTTTTCATTCCGTTCTTTGGTAGAAACAAGGTTTACCACCGAAGGTGATGAAAGGTGTAAAAAAAAAGAACCAATTGAATCGGAGAAGCGTAACATGATGAGTGTGGGTTTATTGTAAATGAGAAAAACTGAGGTAAATCGTTAATATATTACGTTGGAAGTTATTTCCGTACGTACCTCATCTCGCAGCTTGGCTCGATGTTCTTTCAGCCACAGTTGACGAAACATAATTCCAGCACAGTTTCCCTAGACCAAGAATACGGTATGCGTGATTAAATGCTTCATTTATAACATGCGGAATGGCTTATATTTATTATGCATCGGTATGGCCGGACTATGAAAATAATGCTTGTGCCACACGTTGCAATGAAAGTCTATGATGGGGTATATGTGAATGCGCATCGCGCGATGCTACTTGAAAGGATGATTATTCATCCATTCGAACAATTTTTATCGACGAGCTTACCTCGCTCCTTAACTCCGTTGACTCGCATTGGAGCCACATTCTGTTTAGCATAGTTGCTGTAGACTTTGCCTGGATGGAAAGCAAAATTTTATTTTCAATATGCCATACGCTTGACCAAAACTTTGAAATTTAATTTATATGTATGTACTTACCGACATCTGGGCTGAAGAGCACACAAAAGCGATGGCGAATAATTCCAAAATATTGTAGAGCATAGCTAGCAATAGAGCCAACAGATCAAGAGTACTCTGGTGATGTATTGTATCAACGCCCTTTTGTGCAATACTGATTAGGTACCAGAAGAAGATTATTATTTGCATAAAATAACTGGCAATAGTTATGATCAACGGCATAGCAAACAATCCGATAGTCTCATCAGCCACGTCACGAATTTTATCGTTTAGTTCTTCAATCTGCTTGAGTTTCTCCAATGATTTCTGATTGATTTCGATGTAGTGGGATGCGCGTTGTTCTGAAATCCGATTGGGTTTTTGCACAGAGACACAAACGTTGACGAGATTGTTATTGATGATCTTCGTTCGTTTGTTAATGGAAATCATAACGTTTACGAAGATGATGAACCAGCAGTGATACACTAAATTGCAAGGCTTGACAAAAAGTAAATCGTTTTTAATTTTAACGGCAAGTATATTTCCCGCATTGTACCAATACATCAGAGCGGTTGAATACTCGACGATGATTGTAACGAATGTGCATATTCCGACACGAATTGCGCGTTTTTTGAAGAATTTTTCATAATCGTGTACCACGCCCAGGGATTTTGAAATTTCGTCAAACTCGAAGAATAAATTAAAAATTTTCGCCACGTTTCTTTTTCCGCGCACGAATATTACCGAACATATTATAACACCGATGAACTTCACTTCCACCCATATCGACGTGACGAAAACTGCCACGATACTCATTTCGCAATCGTATAATATCTCGATTGTCTTGATCACGAGTCCAAAAAAGCAGAAGACGCCGATTACGATCGAGAAACTCTTGTCGCGCCATGATTCGCTGAATATTTTGTTATTCTCCAGCATGAACGGAGCCAGACCAAAAATCTTCGCGAAGTAGTATAGGAATTTCACGTGAGAATTTAAGCGTTCGACCATCTTTATCACTTTCTGTCCCTCCGACAACGGTTGATGCTAACCGTTCGGGAAGTTGAACTCGTCTGACTAATGTTCGTCAAAGCAACGCCTTCGTATGCCACTGGTCAATAATTTTTGAGACAATGTTCAGGGGCAACTATAGAAGACTTACTCTATCACTAGACACAAAGCATGACCTGGGCTTTTCATAAAGGAAACGTTTCAGCTTTCAGACTCAAATGAGTACATCTATGGTGTATATCTATCTCTTTCAATCACAACCGTGACAGACAGAGGATCGGTTTCCCAAAATTCAAGTCAATCGTGAGGTTGAAAAGCTTATTGTCCATTGGTATTCGTATACTTTGCCCAATGCATGAGACTATTTGACCTATTGTTCATCCATTCATGCAGAATATGCTTACTGCTGACAGAATTTTTTACTCGTGGCTAATCGGTGTGCGGAGCAAACGACCTACGTTACTTGTCTTCCATGAAATGACTGACCGAAAGTTTTATCGTTTCCAGAAACTTACACGACCCAACAAAGCGATTGATAATTATCAATTCCGAAAAACAGTTATGCCCGTAAGTCATCGAAGCGGTAAAACACCCTCCAGTAATTTTATTGCCCTCTGCAACCAGTTCGTAGAAAATATACCCCTCGTAGATATTGACTTTCGGTTCGCAAAATGTCCTCAGAATTACCATGGGTGTCAATTGCTCATAAAACATGCATGTCTGTCCTGCGAATCAGCTTACCTAACAATTACCACTGTCTGACCAGCTCTCACCTGCGCCAGTACATAATTTCTACATAAATATCATTATTGGCCACCGTTTCATGAAAATATTCAGGGTTCTATGAAATTGCAGTCGATCATGAGGTGAAATAGATTTTCTGAAATATGGTGACACGAGGCACTAGGTTCCCCTGCCCGATGCCACTTATTGAGACTATTTAAACTTACCTCATCCTTTAACTCGGCGAAGCCGTCTTGGATCCGAGTTTTGTGCAGCAAAGTTGCAGTAGTCTTCGCCTGGATAATAAAGATAGTTTTTATTTCAGAACCAGATTTCTTTTCAATAGTCGAACTTCGATCCCCACCCACTCTTCGGTCGAGAAAATATCGTGAAATTCACGGATACTTACCAACATCAGTGCTGAGGTGCACACGAAAGCAACAGCGAATAATTCCAGAAGATTGAGGAGCACACCTATCAATAAAGGCAGCAGACTATAAGTAGATCTTGGAATTGTTGTACCATTTTTATGGAGAGTCCAGTAGATGTAATAGCAAACGATCAGAAATCGTAGGAAATATGTAGCGATAACCATGAAAACCGGCAAAGAGAATAATTTCATAGTCTTATCTGTCAAATCGCGAACTTTATCGTTGAGTTCTGCAATCTGAACAAGTTTCTTCGACAGTTTCTGATTGATTCCTGTCAAGTTCGATCCGCGTTTGTCCACGGCACCAATACGTCGCTTCAAAATTCGACGTGGTCTCCACACAGAGGCAAAAACGTTCGAGATACTGTCGTTGATCGCCTGGATTCGTTCAATGATGCAAATGAAAATATTAACGAAGATGATGATTCTACCGTTATGTGCGATATCGACGATTTTTGTTACAAGTAAATCCATAACGATTCTGATCAATGAGATTTCCCCTGTAGTGGTCCAGTAAACTACAGAGAGTGAGTACTTGGCGAGGATCAAAATGGCCAAGTATATCGCGACACGAGTTGCACGCACTCTGAATACTCTCTCATAGTCCTGTACGATGCCGAAGGATCTTAAGATCGTGTCGATCTCAGAGAACAGGTCTACGATCTCCGCAACGGTTTTTCTTCCGCGCGCGAATGTTACCAAACATATTATGACACTGACTAACTTTACTTGCATCCATGTAAATTGAGCAATGCCTCTCACAACGTCGACAGAGAACCTTGCATAGTATGCTTCTTCAATTATCAGGATAAAAATTCCAGAACTATAAAAGACGCCGAGTACCATCGACCAGAGTTTGTCGCGTACCGATTCGCACGATATTTTGTTATTCTCTATCGTGAACGGTGCAAGACCCCAAATTTTTGCTGCATAATACAAAAACTTCACGTAACGATTCTCCGATCCAAACATTTTCGCGATTTGCTACACCTCCGAGGCCCGTTGATGCTATCTTATCGAACAGTCGGACTCGTCTGACCAGCATTCGTCCACGCAGCTCGTTTCGCTACTATACTGATCGATAATTTCCAGGATTATCCATAAATTTACGACTCAGACTTGCATCATTTCGCAGAAAATTACACGAAGAATTAAATCGATCGCTGATCAATTATTCATCCCGAAGAACAGTCTTAGGCATACGTCGCCGAAGCGACACAACGCTCTTCGATAATTTTTCTCCTGCGATCAGCCCGTGCAAAATATGCCCCTTGCAGTAAATATAGATTTGCGGGTCGTAAAACGTCGTCAGAACTTCAAAGGTGTCAATTTGTCGCACATCTACGTGTCTGTCCTGCGAATTAGCTTACTTAACAATTACCAATTTTTGCTAGTTCTCAGCTACGCTGGTGTATGATTATTTTTAAGAGATACAACGGATCGATAGGAGAATACGTAAAATTGTAGGTATCATTATTCCATGCACGCACGTTGGAACTGCGTATTGGCGACGATAAAAAGCCACAGAATTTCGAAACTGGCATCCCTCCTAGATTTTATCGATGTGACAATTGTACATATATAATATGTCGTAAAATTTGTCGAGGTGTCGGTTACTCACCACAGATTCGTATCTATTTCATGTACTAGTCAATCGTCTAACAATCACAAGTTTCCAGAATCCCTCAGCTGAGCTAATCGAATGCGAGAGATGCGAGAAAAAAATCGGGTAAAACTGTAGACTCGATTATTTGATCGATATGTATGTACATACCTCGGCATTGCAGTGGAATGATGAGATTGAAAGGCCAGTGTCTCTCCTAACTCACCTCATTCCTCGATTCCGCTGGTCTGATTCCTATCCAAACGTTGTAAAGAACTGCAACCGTGTCGTTTCCCTGAATAAGAAGTATATCTGTTTCAATTAAATTTGAGACATGCAATCTTTGAACGCAGTTTTATAAAGTGATCGGTCTCTCACCGCAGAACAAGTCGACGTGCAGACTATCGCTATTACGACCAGTACCATATTCATTAGAATCATGAATATGACACTCGCACCGACTCGTCCCAAGTCGAAGGATTCCTCGGATATCCAGTGTTTCATTAGCTCTGAGTAAATGTGCCATGTATTTCCCAGTGTACCCAAGAAAGACAGAGATATGGTGAGTAAAAGAGGCACGGAGAAGACGTCGTTGATATTTTCCGTAAGGTCGGACAATAACCCGTGCAACTCTTTGATGATCTTGATTCGTTCCTGGATCTGGTAAACCAGTCTGGACTTCCTCGTCTCTCTATAAACTCTCTCGCGATCGATCCTACGTTCGTTCAAAACGAAGATATTACACCTTAGAGATTCATGGCCTCCGTTTGATCTCATGTCCGTGGAACAAACCTCCGACAACTTTTTGTTCAAAATTTTGAACCGATTTTTAACCCACACCAAAGCGTCGATGAACGTCAAAACGGCGCATCGACGAACCAAGTACGTCATGTTGTGGATGTACCAAAACTTTACGTCGTATCCGGCGTTAGGATCAAAGATCAGTATCTGGGCTATCGTTTCTAACAACGTGTTCCCAATCACTACGGCGATTACATGGATTGCTGTTACTCGGAATGATCGATTATAGTCCTGACGTACGCCTAATCTGATCAACGAAGAGTCTATGGCATGGAATGTGTTTACTATATCAATAAATTGTTCGTGTTTGAAGGCAAACAGTATCCACCAAGTTACACAAGTGAGGAATGCCCCGTAGGCAAATACGGCGTCGGAATCTTTCGAAAAGCCTGAATAATTCATAAAAATCATTTGCCTTCCGTTCGTCATAGCTTTTGCGAAAAATATAGTATACAAAACGGCCAAGATCACGGGGTAGGATCGTTCCAAAAGCGACCCCTTCGCGAGTTTGTCATTCCGCAACGAGAACGGAGCAAGACCCAACGCTTTCGCTAGGAAATAGATAATTCGAACCGAAGACCGCATCTCAAAGCGAAAGATTACAGAAATGCGAAAAACCGTCAGAGTCGAACGTTCGGCTCGCACTAAAGTCGAACCGTTCGCTACTTCGCGTAATCGTTCATACCGTTGGCTGACATATTATGGTCATTTGTTATGACAAATTATTATCCCATCGGGACCGGTGGATAAGCTTTGAACCTATCAAGTTTATTGCATGAGTAGAACCCCTCGGGTTCTTATCTTTCATTCGCATAACTGTCGTACGGTACGGTAAACGCATAGACGAGAAATGTGGCGAACCCACTTAGGCTATTCTATCAAGGCTTCAATTACGAAGGAAAGAGAAGAGGATATCTAAGATACTGGGCAAATAAATTGTGCCAGGTACGTATCTGAGAATAGACGAGCAATATTCGAAAAATAAATAAAGCCTGACGTCCCGCTCGGCGAAGGATTCAAATTTCCGAGAGGACCTAAGGGGGTAATAAACCATCTGAGAACACGGTATTTCGTTTGTTCTTCGCTGGAGGAATTTAATTATTTCAGAAAAGGTATTCCACGGTGAATTTGCATTCGCGAACAGGTATACACGGCCAACTCCTCGATTGCACCGATGTTACAAAGATTGTATGTAACTTGTATAAGGTTTCGATCACCGGAACAGCACCGAAGTCGTAAATCCTCCCTGCAACAGCCTGGCCTTATTATTACCTAAATTAAAGCTGGGTTATGAGAGCTTTTTACAGACGGTGTAGGAAATATTGTACCGATATCGATAAATCGTAGGAACGAGTTCACGCGGACGAGAATACGTTATAATTAAACGTTGATATATAGTACTGTAATCCTGAATGAAAATGAACGGCACGTTTTTAGACCCGTATAAGCGTCGAAACGAGTGTCCGAGTAAATACGGCACATGAACACGTTGGGCGGATTCGATGAAACTGGCGATTTCGAAAGCCGGAGTAAAATCCCCGGTCACGTTTACGAGACAATAAACATTTCTTGGTTACCGTCTACCGCACCATTCCCAAATCTATTGCCCATTGTGACTTGGAAAGCGATTGTTAATTTGAAAGGCGATAATCAGCGACAAAAGATAACATAGATTTTCACCGATATTTTGATCAGACCGTACCTGCTCAGATTGCTCATTTGAACGATGACAATGGCCAGTGGTTGACAATTAAAACGAATTTTCATCGAGTACTACCTACCGCTAATCCAGGCTCGTTGAATATACCTACTATATACATATAGGTATAATATTCAAACAATTTTCATTCTCTCGGTAACCGTATACAAAAGGCTGTCTGATCCTGGACAAAAGCACACGTTTGAAATGTCCGCGAACCGTCCGGACAATTCAACCGGACTTTACGGGCAAGCGAATATATAGGGGAGTCGGTATTCGCAGACAGTCGTCCTCTTGACGAAACTCGAAGTTGTTATCAGCGATAAATGTCAGGGAAGAGAATGAGGATCCTTATACTCTCTATCGGCGGTACTGTTCGATGCCAACTTCTGACGGGGATAGAATTGATTATATCGCATCTCCTGTAGGAGTACGTGTACGAATATACACGTAGCGAATTCAGATACCGCGTAATTATGCGAATGTATGTATGTACTACGTACCGCGAAAGCCACGATTGTATACGTTACGCGGTGGGAGACTTTGTTCCGTCGCGACGTCGAGTAAGTATTTTCAGTGCGAAATAAATTGATAACTGGTATCTGCACCGAGGGAAAGACAAACTATTGGAAATTCGTGCAGCAATCGGATGCAGAGCAGTCTGGCTGATTATCCGATTATCCAATTCTCCGGAACATTTACGTTTCGTATCCGCTGGCACCATTAGCCCCATCCTCTTGAATCCGGGGCTAACTCGTCCCCCGTAGAACGTTGCAAGCTTAACATTTCTCGGCTCGTGATTAGGAAATCTGAGAAATTGTCGCCTTGCGAAATCGAATAATTTCAAGCAGATTCAAAATGCCAGTAGCTGCAGATTGTACGAAAGTGGTGTTACCAGATTAGTGAAAGTAGCAAGGGCAACAAAGAAACCGCGGGGAGATTATCGAGCCGTTTTTATATATACCAAGAAAAAGTCATAGCCGCGGTGTATCGGTTTGGAATAAATTTTCTTTTTCTGACTTTCAAAGATGGTATACGATGGATCGATGGATTCTCTCTTCGCCGTACTACCCGTCTCCTCTAACGAGGTTCTGATTAAAGAATCCAGAAGACCCTGGTACGGGGCATGCCGGGATGTTGGGGGTAGATTTGTCTGCCGCGGCTGGCGAAGCGCGAACTTAAAAGAGCCAGAGGCGTTTGCCTCGCTGAAAGCGACGTGCAAGAAGACCACCAAAAAACGGAACAATACAATACATATTATACGGGCATGGGTCCCCGATCTTTGTGCCACGAGATATAATGAAGAAAAATGTCTTTCAAGTTACAAATAAATGTTAAGACCGGAGGTTGGGCATCTCGCATTGGGAAGATCAGGACAACGACGGTCTCAATTATCGGTATCATTGCTCACACGTCAAGCCCACCCTTCCATCCTCTATTAATGTACTATCACACCCTAATCGTGTTTGGATAACAGTTTAGAGAGGAGAATCACCGAGCGTGAACAAGACCATTAGGGGATGTATACACACGTGACCTAACACGTGGACGTGACGTGTGTCAACTAAATCGCGCACGTGTCTTTACACAGCATTATAATGGTACGAGGCGTATCATCGTTTTTGGTTTGAGGATCAATTTTTGATACAGGGTATATGTATATGCGTGGACCATATCGTCGTTGATCTTGAAACACTCGAGGAACCATGACTCGCACTCTTCGATCGAGAATCTTTCAAATTTAAGCTGAGAGACTGGATGTAGGAATTATTGGCGTGCAGGTGGTGTAAACTAAGAAGGGTTGTTCCCATTAACCTTCAACAAGCCTGTATACCACCTCGCTTACTACCTCCAGGAGCTGTTACCCGGTAAAACCAATCGATAACAATATTGTGCGAGAGGCTGCCGCCTCTTCACGCACTTACACATAGATAGACACACAAACACAGGTGGATGAAAGCCCCTATCCGGAGCCCCTATCCAGAGAGCGGAGCAAAGAGCCCTTTCACAATATTCTCATCCCAGCTAGGTTGAGGTCTGTACCTTCTGTGCCATGCTGGGAAGAGGAAGGGAGTTGGGGAGATATGGTAGGAAGAAAAAAAAAATGCGTTAATTAACTGCAAGTTTCATTAAATTGAGGGAAATTTTACCTGTGGCCGTATTGCGATTGAGAAAAAAAATTGAGGGATATGCGGGAACCGCGGTGAATGGTGCTCAAGATCGATCAAGTTCTTTTTCTTTTTACGAACGTTTTACACACGCCAGTCAAATTTTCATTGGGATTCAGTGGTGCGTGGGAATTAATTGGCACAGGAAATAGATGCGGTATTTACAAGTGCGGACCGCATATACCTAGTCTATAGAGCGCTGCACAGATCGTGTAGTCCGGTATTACGTGCAGCAGCTAATGAAGCCCTGGGAGATTGAATAGTCGAAAAAAAAACCGAAAGAAAAAAGAAGAGAAACGGAATATTTTGATATCAGATTTGAATCGAATTCATAAATGTGGAAGGTCTTGTATGTTTAACCGTCGACATGTGCTTTAGTGTTTCAGGAGTCTTGTGTGCTACGGTGCGGCGGAATAAGCCCATTCGAGTAAGGACATAACACGTCAAGAACAAGCAAAGAAAATATTGGAAAAGAATAACTTTTGAAGAAGATTTCTTCCCCTCGTCCAGGACCTGCAACTGCAGCATTGGTATTAACCTTGATATAAGGATCGCTCGTGGGAAAGAAAAAGTACGAGAACTCTTATGCCGTAGTACGAATAGAATTCCGTTAAAATATTTCCAACTAGATATCTACGCCACGGAATAACTTGACTTCTTCTTTCTATTCTGCTTCTTCTACTACTTGTTCTTCTTCTTCTTCTTCTTCTTCTTCTTCTTCTTCTTCTTCGTCGAGGATAGCTGTTGGAGATGGGCGTCACCTAAAAGTTTCACCGCATCTTTCAACCTCCTTTTGTTTGACTCTTCAACCACGATCGCGTACATATACAGGACGAACCAAAAGCAACTCCAACCCTTTACTTTACCAGATTCTCACAACTAGGTAAAATGCATCTCATCTGATCCGAGAAGAGAAGAACCAGCATCGTCATTGCAGCTTTTAGAGTATCGTATATCACGAATTGATACTTGTTGCGAGATACGAGTCTCAATTCACATCTCTGTGAACATCAATGTGAATTATAACGAATGAGAAGAGAAGAGAAGAGACTTTTCGGTCACGATGATGATGATGATGATGATGATGCAGCGATATATCTCCTCTTCGAGCCTCTTTAGTCTAACAAAAGCTCGGAGCCGTGATTTCATCCGCATTAGTGATGGGCTGTGCACGATTGCTGTTTCGGTGAACCAGTGTTCGGGATAATCGAAAAGTATACTTAATCGCGGGGATGTAGCTGAATTTTGTCCCGGGCTGTACGGGGGTAGCGCGGTGTATTCATAAAATCGGAAAAACGTAAAATGCAGACGCATCGTCTGTCTCCAACGCCACGGCGGGTGACAGAATAGCCTGCGGCTGTTTTAGGGTGAGAGGAAAGAGAGAGAAGGAACGAGACTCGGGGTGGCTAGAATAAATTTTCTAAAAGCTGTACAATATCCCGGTATTCTCGACCACCGCGAGTTGCGCGCGCTCCGGAGCTGAGGCTGGGTTGTGAAAGCCGGTCCAACACCGGTCTGAGGCTTCTCTTTATTCATGCATAAAATCTATATTCTTTCTTTCAAGGAAACAGCCTGCCGCCTCCTCCTCACCATATTCACCTACCTCTACCCTTCCTTTCCATTTTCCCCAACCTTACATATAGCTATATATATACACACGTGATAATTCAAGCTGAAAACCAACCGGCGGAAATGTGGGACAAGTTGATAATCCTCATGCGTCCGTTGGGACGCGAAGTACACCTGAATTGCACGAGGAGGACGAGGGATGAAAAGAGAGCCGAATCATTCGGTGATACTTCGTTCGAATTGGAAACAATAAAAACAAGTTTTAAATAAATTTAAATCAGATTATTTCCTCTCGGAATTTTATGTCGCGAATGGGGGTGGGCTCGAAGACTTACCCAAAGTAGCAGCGCGAGTAATCCTATTAAATGGGCAGCCTTTGAAATCGCAGTCTAATCGGTTTTGTATCATTTGTTTGTTTTTATGCCTCTCCTTTTTCAACGTTTTAATTCCTTCATTTCAACCTTTTTCTCCGTTTTCAATTCGCGGACGGGTATAGTTGATCGTTCGAAAAAATCGAATACATTGAATACCTACCCTGGCGGAGCTGCGATCAGAGGCGTTTTCCTTTCGCCTGACTGCTCTCGTTCCATCAGCCATGAATGGAACAGGAAAAGGATTAAGGTCACATTCGGCGAGTTTCCTGTCCGCAGCTCCATTTCCCTCTATACCTATCGCATTTTACTCCGCTAGCTTTCATTCGCGCAGAACCCGCGGTACACCCCAGGATTAAATTAAGTATGCGAATCAATTTTTCCGCTATTCAAATACAAAATGCGAAAATCTGCACTTTTTAAAAAGACGGGAAGAAAATCGAGATCGTCGAAGAATTCCTACTTCCTTTGACGTTATTATTAAAAAATTTGAAGAACTTCATCTTTCGTCGGCATATAGTATATACGCTTTCTTTTCACGCTGCATCTTTAGATAGAGATATTTACGTGTATAGAAGAGTCAGAGACGAGGAAGGTACTTGGCGGCAACTTGCTGTATATTTATCAAGTCAAGGCGTCGCCAGCTATTTGAATTGCAAATCGTAGGGGCGTCGCATGTTGTATACGCGTATAAGGTAGGCGGCAGGGGTATAACGCGTTTGGTCCCGGGGTTTTTGAGGTAACAGCTTGTTACCATCACCGAATAAAAAATAAAGTGAAAACGAAAGAAACATTAATCTATATAATATTTACACGATTTTCATAAATTTAACGGAAATATCAATAGCAGTACTCTGTTCAAATTGAAAAAAAAAAAAAAAAAAAAAACGAAATTGAATTTACATACGGGGTAAAATTCGTGCGTTATTAAAACAGTAGAAAATATTTATTTACACCGCGCACCTACAATATTATACCCATACATATCCTGTTTTTCATATTTTCAAAGAAATATCGTAATATTAATAATCCTAAATAAATAGTAAAAACGATATTGGATGCTCGTTCGTGTAAAGATATTTCATATATTCGTGTATATTTATTATTTATAATTTTTAACTAGCCAACGCGAGCTATATGTGATATACGGGGCTATATACGCGATTGATAAATAAATATACAACCAATTTGCACTCGATTTGCAAAACGGATGTAAACACCAGGCGTTGACGGTGCTCTGTGTGTCTACCTGATCGAAAGGTTTGCCAGCTCTGAAACAACACTGTATATATAAATATATACAGTACGGTGAAATAATATTTATCCTCGCACACCGCGCGCTACCACGCACCTCCCGCTTTCTACCTACACCGCATAAATATACATATATCCGTGAACGACTGCTTATCAATTATTCTCGAAAGCGTTTTGCCGCATCTCGCACCCTCGATGATCATACTTATTGACCAATCTATAGCATGACTTAAAACTACCAGAATGAATTTCGGGAAATTCATTCTACAACGTTTCAATATTTAATCGACGAGATTGGCTCATCGTCGAAGCTATTCCCAGCTCAAGCATCAATAGGTATAGAGTATTTGCAGAGGTTCGTTTTATCCACAATAAAGGCCTTCTGTAATGATTTTCGAACGATTCATTCGTCGTTCAAGTTCCCGCCTTTACAATTTCGATGGTACTTGAAAAGCGCCACCTTTCGCACTTGTGCTACACGCGGTCCTGTTTTAACAAAAAAAAAAAAGTACCTATAGGTAGTACTTCGAGCAGGTTCTTTGTCGCCTGGACAACAACAAAGAAAGGAAAGAACCCATGGGCTTTCATACCCCCCCACTAAATTATTCATTGTCTTTAAATGGGTGTTTGTTTAGGGCGCTTAAAAGCGTGTTGCAACGCGTGCGCGAAAATAAAAAAGAAATATATATATTTACCGCGCTTATTCCCATTCCCAACACCTATGCTATAGTGGCGCTAGCTGGCGAGATATTCTTCTATTAAACGCTCGAGAGTTCTCCACAGCCTTTTAGTTTTCCGATTGAATAACCCCGCGAAAATTGAATGCTGCCTTCACTAGATATAGACGATCGATATACTACCGAACTTACTAGGTATAGGTTTGATTAGCGAGGTTCGATCGTTATGTGGTTGTAAGGAAATGAAGGATGGTAAATTAAATATAGGGATGTAACTGATATCGTCGATTTTTTTCATTTAATTGTGCATAATATAAATAGGTAACGAAGTACAAAAATATTAATTGCGAAATATTGAAGGAATAACATTAAATTGCAGGTTTTATTCGATTACCGTTCTACCATCTCCCTGTACTTTGCGCCAAATATCTACATGATATATCGATGATATATGAACAATATTTAATACATGTATATATGCATATATGTATATATGTATAGTTTTCGGAAGATAAAATAAAGCGAGAAGAAAATCGTCTGCGAAAAAAGAAAAACCTCACCTCCTGCGGAATACTTGATGAAAATAAATTATTCAGGGTGATATTTGAACCGCGTGTAGACGCAAGCTACAGGAAAATTTAACGGCATTCTTTTTTTTTTTTCTCTCTATCTTTCTTTTTATATTTCTCTCCTAGTTATTTATTGCGACTTAGCTTCCTCCTTCAACTTCCACATAACCAGCTCCATGCACGACACAGCATCTTCGTTACTGTCGTGACCCCCGACTGAGAATGAAAAAACAAAAAGTCGAATCGAATTCATTACAGCTTAATTTCAAAACTTCTATAAGTACGAGATACAAGGCTAACTCAACTTACCATCGTTTTGAATAATCTTTTGGAGATATTCAGAGCACAAATTCCTCAGAGCTCTCTTTTGCGGATACCCATTGCGATGGGGGAACATAATACTTGTATCGACTACAGTATCGTGTACTAATTTCAACGCTTTAAAATCGCTCTCTAGACTGTGACCAATTAATATGGTTTTGTCCGAGAACATTGACAATAGCGTGGCTTGAACGTCTAATAACGTTGTGGTAACTCCTTCCATATTTTGTTCTGTAATCCCTGAGAATCTGAATCGATGTAACGAAAATAATAATAATTGCTTTTTTCTCCTTCTTCTTCTTTTTCTTCTCCTCATAACTTTACACACAAATTTCTATCGATCTAACAGCATAATACACAACTATCGTTACCTTGTATTATAGTCTATAACAGGGTGTACCGGTTTGACCAAAGTTTCGTAAACTACGTTACATTCCTCGTTAATAACGGTCACCCTCGTCAATTCCAGACCCTGAGTAGTATAGGACATCTCGCAGTCCAAGGCATAGACACCCTGTTCCTCAACTGCGATATAATCTAGACGAAGGAGAGTAGAAGATTATTTATTGTAATATATTGAAACTTTATGAATGAGGCTTGGGAGAGTGAAATCTCGGACCTTTTGGTAAAGTCTTAACGTATCCGCGGAGGTTTTCGTAATCAACGTATTCCCATACGTGGGTTTTGGCGTCGCAGCAACCACCCGCAGATCCGTACTGCTGGCAGCAACTGTATTTCCCTTCACCTCTTATCGTAAACTTTCGGCCCCAGTGATATATACAGTTTTGTTGAGTCACCGAATTCCCGTGTTTGTCCACCATGTAGGGCTGGTTACACCGACTGCAGAACCTTTCGTTTGGTACTTTAGACAGTATAGATTGATTGCGAGTGTTCGTTACGTACACCTTAACGCGACCCTGGAATATAAAGAAGCAGAACGATGTTGAAACCCCGGAAACGGTGACCCACGACTTCATGATAGAACCTAAACTAAAAAAACTATGAATAATTCTCAACCGTAGGTCCGTCCGGATGAGGTCTTGGAAAACCGTTCTCTCTGAGCTGTTCCTCAGTCATTATCCACTTGGATAACATAGCGTATAACAGTGCTCCTTTGAATTCCGTAACCGATTTCTTCGTTTTGACAACGCTCCAAGAGCCTTTAGATTTGCCTGCGAGGACCGCTTCATGTGAAACTGTTCCACTGGCGGTAGATGAGCAGGTTTCAGTGGAAGATCTCTGGTCCAACTCCTTTCTTAAACGATGCGTTGCCAGCATGCAAGAGTTCTTGTAAACTGGCACAGCCTTACAGCGTTCATGACAAGCAAATTCTTCCCTCAGAGCTCTCTGAGCGGCGTCTTCACCGTTTGTGTATATTTGCACGCAGACATCTTGCATCATATTGACGTAGTACTGGCGGACATTCAGAGGAAACTTTTGCGTCGCTACGTGCAACGGTTCCGGCCGTATTAGCTGAGGAATCTGAAAAGAGACAAAGTGGTAGATTCGGAGACGTGAAACAGGGTGAATAGGAGATCAAACTCACAACTTGAGGCACATGAGCGACCCGAGAGCCTTTCGCCGTTTGTGCAACAGTTTTGTTTTCCAAATTCTTGTTCATAGCTTGTGAGACTTTTTTTTTAGCCAATGCCAGGGAAGTTGCATACGGTACATGGGCGATCCTCAAACGACCTGTTGGAAAAAATACCAAACTGAACATAGGCATACGTCGAGAGTTTCACGGAGCCAATCAAATTACCATTTCCATTTATTAGCTGATCAGTCCTGGCTGCCGGATTTGACGAAGGCTGGGAAGTCGGGGAAGAATTTTTACTCGCAGAACTCTGCGACGAAGCTTCAATCGCCGCTTTATCAGCCATTGCTTCTCTCCTTAGTCGCCATCGCTCCGTCAATCTTAGCTGAGGATTTATTGGCACCTTTGGTGGCTCGCTGGGAACCCTCTTGTGTTCCGAGTATTGACTGGCAGAGGGATGCGCCACTCTCTTTTTTCCCGGCTCTTCGACCTCGTCGGGCTCTCGGCGGGGATGTCCTTTCGTCATCGGTTCTTTGGGGTGCTCTGATACCTCGTATTCCTATTTTGAGGAAGAAAAATGATAGATAATCGACGCGTAAAAAGAAGTTACAAGTTAGTCCCTTCCTCTTCTACACTCTGCGGTTCATACCTGAAATATTTTCAGGCATTCTTCCTCGATGTCGTGGTCAGAGTCTGATATCTCAAATATTTCCTCAGAATAAGGAGAGGTCGATCTGAACCTGAGCGAAGGGCTATTCTCCTTCTCGTCATGATCTTTGCCGGCGCAAGTTTCGTCGTTGCTCTTCTTTCTGGAGTCAGATTTCTTGCTCGAAGTACTTGACTTGGTGCTCGATCTTGGGAGTTTCTTATCCCTTTTATTAGAAGAGTGTCTATCCCTGCTGGACGACGAACTGGATTTACTCTTGCGTTTATCATCGCTGTTAGACTTCTGACTTCGGTCTTCACTTTTCCCTCTCAAATTTCTATCCTTTTCTTTACTCGACCTAGAAGAGTCTTTGCTCCTCTTTTCGCCCCCCTTATCGCTATGCTTGCTGTCCCTTCTCTCCTTCGAACTCCGGCTGGTTCCACCCTTGTTAGAAGATGAGGAATGGTGTTTGTCCTTAGAACTTGAACTGTGTCTGTGCTTGTCCTTGTCCTTGCTTCTTTCCCGGTAGCAGACATCCTTTAAATCCTTTTCTTGGTCAATTGTACTGCTACTCCGTCTCTCCTTCCTGCTTTTATCCTTGTCAGATTTATCCTTGGACTTTTCCCTGTCCTTTGTCAGACTGGCTCTTCGCTCTGCAGGTTTGTTGGCTTCAGTTTTGCCTTCTCTATCGTTGTTCGACCTACTACCAGACTTATGACTGCCTCTAGATTTGTCTTCGCTTTTATCAGCCCCCGCAGTGTTCAGATCCGCTTTATCTACATCTTTGGTTGATTTATCGACCGTTTTATCCGCCGCCTCTTCGTCAGAAAATTGCGGTTCAATTCCCAAGCTATAGTTTTGTAATTCCTGTATTCCCAGACGTCCGGTTTTCTCCTGTTCAGCAATTAGAATTCCCGTAACGGTCTCCAAGTCAGTTTCCAACTGGCCTAGAACAGGCTCGTCCAATTGCTGCACAGTATTCAAAGGGGCTTTGAGTTTTTTTGGCACATACTCTTCCCGCCGCTTCTTAGACCTCGGCCTATACTCGTCTTTGGTCTTGAATATATAATCGCTCGAGTTCCCATCCTCGTATGAATTCGGCGAGGAAGAATCTGACTTTATCGTCGGTATATAACTCTGAACGTAATTAGTCTCTCCTCCGCTGTTCGATATCGCCGTAGGCTTGTAAGTTATCTCCATAACTTTGCCCGTTGAATAGCTAGGAGCGGCTACAACATTGTCCAAAGAGTTAGAAATGTCCTGCGAAATGCTTAACCAAGGCTTGAATCCTTCCGGCGAAGACTTCCTTTTAGCAGCGACCTTGCTTTCTCTAGTAGGCATGTAAGGAACGACAGGAATATGCCGCTTCTTGAGTTCAGCTATGGGAGTGGGATTATAAACACAAGGTGTGGGCTGTACCACAGGCTTAGCGATGAGCATTTCTTGATGAGAAACAGAACTGGATGGTGAATTCAGAGTTGGATTCAATTCCTCGACCACCCTGGACACAATATTCTCCGATATTTTACCCGTATCCGTTCCCTCACGATCAGCTAAGACCTTTTTTACCGCCTGCGATACAAGTTCTTGAAAAGTATTTGAATCCGATGAGCCTACGGCGGCTCTTTCTCCTTCGTTCGATGCCACGATTTGATTAGATACCCCTGAGTTAGCTGAGCCATCATCTATAGAACGGGCATAGAAATGGGAAAATTATATTCATTCGTTTTCGTTTATTCAATTTTGCAATGATCGCATTTAACAAGGTGTTCCCAGGATCAAGTATTCTCTACACCTCGATGCTGTTTGAAAATTTCATGCTATCATTTTCTCGGTTACATAAACATGCTTTGTTTTTTTTTTTTCTTTTTTTGTTTATTTATGACACACGCAATTTTTCATGCCTTTTCCTCATTTTTCATGTGTCCGTGTCCGTGTGTGTGTGTATGTGTGTGTGTGTGTGTCGCAGATAAATAATTATGGCGGCCATGAGAAATTGTCGAGCCTCGGGGAGCAGGGGGTGGGTTTGAGAACGGGTGCCTTGACTCTCGAGGCCTCAAGGCAAATCTTTCAATTGTTTAAGTTCGCGAGAATTCACGGTGAGTCTTTTAGTTCAAGGTATTCGTCGAAAGGGGATAAAGGGTACGATCATCGCGTACTAATGGGCGTTAGAGGAGGCAGTTTGATAGAAATATTCTATGTAATTAACGTGTATATTACCTCTTCGTGGATGTTTGAAGTGACAATAGGGCCTCTCGCACAAACCGCTGTCATAAAATGGACAATTAATTGCCTTGAAATATCCCGTTGAAGGCAACATGACTCTATCGATAGTTAAATGAACACCAAATTGTCATAACGTAATACATCTCGTCTCGCTTTGTCATGGGATAATAAAACCATGAAGTAGTTAATTAACGGTTAAATAAACGCATCTTAACTTATTATTCTTGTTTATTCATTCGTTTATTTATTTCATTGACATTATCGTAACTACAGTTATTAGACAAATTATAGAAAACGATTTATAAGAGACCAGCGTTTCGATCCACAACAGCGAAACTCGGGTATATTATATTTGAGCTGTTGTGTAGGTTTGAGGTTACATTTCGCTTTACGTCTCTTGTCTCTCGACTACACTCCTCTATAGTCGTTCAGGGCCAGTCGCATCAGAGTTTACTCAAAATCGTCTCTCGCGCAACTCACGCAGGATCAGCTAGTGGCCATGTTCGATGTATATCTATATCACGCATGCCACTTCTGCTCGGTAGCGAAAAACGGTATCACTTCACTAGCGAGAAAGAAGAATCACTATCGGAAACTTTAAATACAAACATCGTCTTGCCTAGAATCCTAACTTACCGACTGGAACAACCACACATTGTCGATGTCGGTAAAACAGGACGATACGCAACCCAGCTTACTGCCATGTAGCGTCGGTTTCAACTATCGTTGAATCAGGCGTGATATAATCAATCGTATCGTTGCGTTCGCATAATACATTGAGATGCTCGAACGGCGTCCACTCTCTTCTTGACCATCTTACATTGACGACATTCGAACATGCGTTATATTGCTTCAAGACCCGCACGTTCCTAGCCAAATGCAACTCATGATTTGTGTAGGGTAAGAGATATCACATATTCTAATTGCCATGAGTCAACAACCTCGGTAGAACATAGCAACTCGAATAAATAAATACGAATTCAAGCGATTGGCGCTAATTACTGATAAGTTGAGTGACATATACCGTATGAATGAATATATTCTGTGAGATACAGACAGTGGTGGAGTTGGTCAAGATTGAAGAAGTGCTTGATGTTTGTCTCACGTTCATGCAGATATATCGACATCGATCGATTGCTCAATTGAGTGTAAGTGAGCGAATTACACAATGATCACGTGTAGCAAGCACAATGCGCCGTACTATTTACAGAACTGAATGAAAAAAATTGATCTGCTTACGCACGCGTTACGTCTACGCGTAAGATGCTGTTTGAAACATGTATACGCGTTCGTATAAACATATTTTGCAACTAATCAATCCCAATTTCGCAACACGTATTCTTCTCATCTGCAAATCCTGCAGATCCAAGTAGTCACATTATTCGCATAACTAGTCACGTATTTTCAATTCCTCATAATTCCTGACACCTGTACTCGTGTATAAATCGATCTGATTAGTCAACTACTCGCTATACTAATACTATACAGCTTATCAGGAGATTAATAGATTGCCTATTGCTATAGCCTGTGGTTTAGAACTTGTTTTCTGATGATCGACGATAAGATCGCGGTACAAGCATGCCGTTTCATCTCGCATACGACATGTTGGCTATCCGCTACATATTTATTGCGATTTCGTCTATAAGCCCAATCTGCATGATTGTCACGAATGATTGGCTGGTTCGCTGATCGAATTCGGAGCCTATGATCAAGGTGGAACAGTCTTATCTTCGAGAAAAGGTAATAAGCTGATTATAGCCATTCGATGGGCTCCTGCTATCAACGTAGAGTAGTTCTTATCGAACAGCAGGATCTTTGACTAACAGACTCCGAAACGGGCTAGTGGAAACTCTTCTTTGCGATAAAGTCTCGTGGATCTTTCAAACACGTCGGCCTGTTACGCGAGGAAGCGTTATTGATCCAGTGGTACTGCTGCAGCCACCGAAGCGCCTGGTCCGGCCTAGTCAATTGGAGGATGAAGATCGATAACGAACTCGTAGCTACAGGTATTTATCACATCTAATTATCAAAGAAATGTAATCTGATTCGGTTTTCAGCCGGTAGCTGGTCACCCTTTTGAAAACCACTTCAAAAGCGTATTCGTGGCAGTCGATGTTTTCCCTCTACTCAAATTACGCAATGAATTTCGAAGACTTTGCCTGATCACCGGTTACTTTAGCCTTCGGGATCCTCATAGTTGTCGAGTAGGATTTATCGATCTCTTTGAACATTTCCTGCTCTAGTATGAGAGTTTCGCATCGTTGTATCGTCTGCTCGGAATTCAGACAACCTATATCTTATTGCAAGACAACGTGCTCTCGATAGTCTGTTTCGTCGACCTCCAGACACAGAGAATATCAAATGTAGATTTCGGTTCAAGCCGCAGTTTGATAGTATAGACTACAGCGTTCGATTCCATGGCAGATTTCTCCGCGTCGTAGTATGATTTCCATCGAGGTCATAAGACAAAATGCGACTCTAATTAGCATTCGGAAAATAAAAGACCACCAGCGATCAATGAAGTTCTTAAAACAACCGATGAGTAATTGTTTTCTGCAGGCTTCTCACCGGCACGTTTTGGCATTGCGAAACTCTCTGATATAAATATATACCCACTCGACTTTACTATAGAATCTTACGACTCGCTCATACCTACCTGACAGTGATAGGTGAAAATTTATCCTCCATACCGTGAACGAAACCAGAGATGTTGTAATTTTCCAATTAGCAATACAGAAAGCGCGTATTGTACGGTTACTGAATGTCAAGTACATGGATATGATCGACAAAAATCCTTTCAATTTGCACATGAGTCCACGCGAGTTATGCAACCGTAATTTTCCGATCATTCCTGTTTACAGCGATAACCGCAATAAGCATTCGTCGTCGCAATGCCCTCGAAGTAGGTACTTGCATAAATGACATTGTCCACGGAGTATTTAGCCTTGACTGATAATCGCGAGGCTATTTTCAGCCAGTATCTACCCGCAATGAATTTTTTTTTCGCGAACTACACATTGCTTATCAATGGTGGACGAAGCGCATATTTATCCTCGTTAAAAGTGAAGCTCTTTACTTCTCTAACGATAAACTCTTTATCTTGAACCGTACATTCCATGGGACCTCTTTCTACTTTCGCAATACCGAAGAGTTTGATCATATGCTCGAAACACACTCCAAACAAACTGAGCGATCATACGTATACTACATCATTGACAAACATCAACGGATCAATGTTGACCGTAGAGCCTTGAGAGTTTGTAGTTATTTTGACAGGTGCGATGTCAGGTATTTCAAGATCGTATAAAAATGCCATATCGGAGCTACAATATTCCATCCGATTTCAATAGGTCGCCGAGTTCTATACTATCGATTCACAGCCGGGATGGATCGGGTAAGGAACAAACCTCGCGAGTGTGGCCCGAGCCCAGTAACTGTTTCAGAAATCATCTAATCCTTGCGATGACGTGATCACTGCAAAGCAGGGGGCTCGACCGGATTGAAGATCAGGTCATGGTCGCGATTCAACGCCGCGAGAATGCGCATGGGAATTTTATAGCGGAATCGTTCAGAACTAGCGAATTATCATACGGTCAGAATGTGGTCATGAAGAACAAACCCGCAAGTTATTGCGTTGTGTATTTCTCTCTGTAGTAAGCCGTAACGCTTATAGTCGAGCCTCGGTCGTATAAGGTAGAGGATGTCCGAAGAGTGGTTATTGTCATAGCGATGGCAGTACGGGCCTAATAGTTTCGATATTAAGATCACATATTTGTGTTGGTGTTTTTTTTTTTCTTTTCTTTTCTTCCACTAATAATCGCATTCTATACTACATCGGTAATTGTGATTCTGAGTGAATCCGAACAGCTCGAAATTATTCGAGAACGTTGCCAGCAGTCGTTATCAAGAGACGTGTGGCGAGCAGCTCTGTATTTATCCTGTTAAGGAAAAGTTAGCTATACCAGTTTGAGGATTGTATACGGTGATAGTAATTGACACGGGTTTTTTTTTTTTTTTTTCTTTTTTGCTGAAAGTTGTTGCGCGTGATTGTATTCACGTATCGATATAGCCACCCGTAGGTCAAAGTTATTGGCCATATTCACCTACGCTATTGTTCCTTCCATTGAAATGGTCACAAAATCATTTGCTGTCACAGAACCGCAAAAGGATATATCCGAGGTCGAAGATCAGATCACAAGAGTAACAAGATGGAGGAATTTAGTCGCATTTTGGATACTTGGCTTGTGCAACAATTACGGATACGTGGTAATGCTCAGCGCGGCACATGACATTATTGACAGCAAGTTCAGTAGTTCTACGGTGAGTAAACTCGCGCAGATATAATTAAATACACAACGATCATATGTAGTCTTCGCCTTTTTTTTCCATACCCATTTATGTGACCTAAGATAAACTGTTATTGTTCAGTCCTCGACTTCGGAATCGTCCGATAACTCGACGACAGCAAGAAGTTGTAACACACTATCAACAGGTGCCATACTTTTGGCCGACATTCTACCCGCGTTATCGGTCAAAATTATCGCACCGTTCTTGCCGTTTTTCGTACAGTGAGTATAACTCGATTTTTCCTTTTTTTCTCGCGATCTGCGAGGTTCGACGTTGGATAAAATTTGATCGAAACTTTTTTACAGCCTGCGATTAGCCTGCTGTGTTGTAGCCGCTGGTGCTGGATTCATCTTAGTGGCTTTAGCCGCTACCGAATGGCTCGCGATCTTCGGGGTCGTTCTAACTTCGCTGTCTTCTGGATTAGGAGAAGTTACTTTCCTGGGATACAGTCATTTCTTTCAC